>QJPP01000192.1:0-438730 GCA_003996215.1 Jaltomata sinuosa
TCGACTCCTTTTAACTAAGAACAATCGTACGTTTTCAAGCAACCGTTGTCGTTTTTGATGTTTTTATGTTATATTTGTAGGAAATGGAGACAAACACGGAAACGGAAGGAAATACGAGAAAAAGAGCTTTCTGGATAAGAGTGACGGTTCAGGTGACGGTCCGTCAAGGGTGTGACGGTCCATCACCCAAACCGTCACACCAAGGCAGCAAATGAAGGCAGCAACACTGCCTAGGGGTGACGGCCGCCGTGACGGTCCGTCAAGGTGGTGACGGTCCGTCACCCCAAGCCGTCACACTTAGGCAGTCCGCTACGCGGAATCCGGACGTTTTTGGGATTGGTTTCCTAGACTCCTATAAATACCCTATGTTAGGTTTATTTTACATATCACCCTTTCAAATAGTTTTTACACGTTTTTACAATAGTTTTAGGAGTTTTAGTCGACTTGGAGATCAAGAAACACGTTTTCTACTTCTTGAATTCGTGTTCTTGAATCGTTCTTGGGGATATTGTTATTTTCTTGTTCTTGGAATAATTGAAGATTGTTTTCACTACATTGTAAGGATCTCTTTTCTTTATTATGAATATAACTTTCTTCTATTCTTCTACAAGCATGATTAACTAAACCTCCCACAACTAGGGTTGTGGGAGCCATGGCAAAAGTAGCAAAATAGATTCCGGGTAGCGACGGGTTCAATATATATGTTGTCACGTTGTTAATCATTCATTATGTAACGTTTTCTAGTGGTTGCAAACATTAGAACATGCCTAGGTTTAATTTGCTTGAGTAAAGAGATTAAAACCGGGAAACTTGATTAACGACGAGGATTCGAGACTACCAACTCTCGCCTTATGATTAATGCTGTAACTAGATTAATCTACTTGATGTTTAGGATTGAAATCTAAAAGCACACCTTTTTGAGATCGAGAGAAGAGAAAAGGAAATTTGTCTATTTGGTCGAGAGACGTTTAGACGATACCATTAATTCAATCACATCGTGACAAGTATATAAAAAGAACCCGATTAAGCTTAGAATCGACATTGTTAGAAATGCCATGGTGAACACGTCCCTAGTTCGCTCTCTCCTATTGATTATTACTCTCACATTATTGCTTGCTTTTGTTTATACTTCGTTCACAAACCCCCCCCTTTTTTCCGGAAACTATTGACTATTAGTCACATACTTTACTAAAGACTTGAATTTGCACCATATTCTCTGTGGGATTCGACCCCAACCTAGTTGGGTTCTATATTTGACTACGATCGCTTACGCCTCGTTAATTTGAGGTGTAGTTTGGGTGTTATCAAAAAGTGGCGCCGTTGCCGGGGAATACGGTTGTTTATTAAGTCCGGTGTGTTTATTTGACTCTTAGTCATACTTTCCTGCTTTTACGTTTGTTTGTTGTTTTTGTTTTTGACAGGGTACAGAGTTGTGCATGCCAAGTACCCGGCGCTCGGGAGAATCAACATTACCTTACGATCCCGAGCTTGCTAGAACGTTAAGGCGGAATATGGCCGCACAACAAGAGGCAGCAAGGCTCGCTGCAGAACTGCAGGCCCAACAAAATCTGAATGCTGGTGGTCTGCAGGACGACGTTATGCTGAATGATGAGGATATCGAGTTCTCATGCTTTGGAGACCCTGGCGGTCTCCAACATCATTCCAGAATCTGAGTCCAATCGACTTCACAGGTATTCCTTTCTCTCACAGTTTTTAGCTTTCATATGGATGCATTGGGGACAATGCATGAGTCTAAGTTGAGGGTGTGGGGAAACCTGTGAGTCACCACCGAGGGTTTTTGTTGCCGGGTTTCTTTTTCCTCCGGTGTGCTATCTAGTAGAACCGGCATATTTAGGTTATTAGTTTAAATTTTTGTTTTTTTTTAGTGTCTATAGTGATGAATGGCGTTTTTTTTTACTAAAACGAAGCCCCTTTATAAATTTTCTGGTTTTGTACTTATGTTGAAATGATTGACTGTCTGGATCTTTGAATGTCATTGTGTGATTATGATTAGAATGAGTATGCTTAAGCCGAGCGGTTGTTTGATAGTTGGTAGCGATATAGTTTCTTGGTGCCAAGAGTGTGTGAGATTATTGTCATAAATTCTTACTCTGTGCATGCATCTAGAACTTGCCCGGTCTATTTTGTTAAGTTTGAAGTTGGTTGCTTAGGAAAGGATCACAGGCCCTTTTGTGTGCAGTCCACTTAACCTATAAGACCGTCCAAATGCAAATAGTCCCTTTGAACCCTGTTTGAGCCATAATTGACCTTGTTCTTTCAATAACCTGTCACCGTTCCTGTTTAACTTTGAATCCCTATTTTGGCCCTGGTCCTTCCTTGGACATCGTGCACCTCAACGCAGGCAATCAACCTAAGTTGAGGGTGGCTACTATAGAGGTAAACCCTGTTTTGGCCGTGGTCCTTCCGTGGACATTGTGCACCTCAACTCAGGCAATCAGCCTAAGTTGAGGGTGGCTACTATAGAGGTGAATGATAAGAAAAATAGGAGAGATATGAGTGGTTGTCGATAGAATGAAAAATTCCGGGTGTGTGTCTTAGAAAAGAGATAAAAAAGATCGAAAAAGAAATAAAAAGAATTGTCAAAATAAAGAGGCCGCATCTGTAGCTAGAAACAAGGAAATTTAAAGGTGAATAAGGATGGACAGTAAAGTTATGTGGTGATAAGACGTCGGTGGTTTCAAGGAGGGCTTAGTCACTAACCCCTAAATGTATCCTACCTGCACCCGAAGCCTCATTACAAGCCTAAACAAGTCCTGTAGTGAGCCTGAGTAGCTTTCTGAAGAACTGAAATAGAATAGTAAGGGCAAGCCTATGGTATCGCATGTACATTGTTTGAAATCATTGTGAGTGTGAGCGCTTACCTAGTCCCAAATCTTGTGTGTGGGATTTCTTTGTGGTGAGGGCACCAAGATGTCTGTATTGTCTATTGATTGTTAGGATAGCTACGCGTGTGTATGTAGAATGTTCTATCATATCGGAATGACATGTTTGGATCCTTGCAAGTTAGCGTTTCATGCATTGGTGTGCAATAAGGGAGCTTAATTTAAAATTGAATAAGATGTTGAATGACCATGAGTTGCTAGAGACACGAGTTTGTTTTCTTAGTTGAGTCGTCGTATTGTTTTCTTTTATGTCATGTTGCTTGAGGACAAGCGAACGTTTTAAGTTGAGGGTGTTGATGTGCCGCCATTTTACGGCACTTTCGACTCCTTTTAACTAAGAACAATCATACGTTTTCAAGCAACCTTTGTCGTTTTTGATGTTTTTATGTTATATTTGTAGGAAATGGAGACAAACACGGAAACGGAAGGAAATACGAGAAAAAGAGCTTTCTGGATAAGAGTGACGGTTCAGGTGACGGTCCGTCAAGGGTGTGACGGTCCGTCACCCAAACCATCACACCAAGGCAGCAAATGAAGGCAGCAACACTGCCTAGGGGTGACGGCCACCGTGACGGTCCGTCAAGGTGGTGACGGTCCGTCACCCCAAGCCGTCACACTTAGGCAGTCCGCTACGCGGAATCCGGACGTTTTTGGGATTGGTTTCCTAGACTCCTATAAATACCCTATGTTAGGTTTATTTTACATATCACCTTTCAAATAGTTTTTACAATAGTTTTAGGAGTTTTAGTCGACTTGGAGATCAAGAAACACGTTTTCTACTTCTTGAATTCGTGTTCTTGAATCGTTCTTGGGGATCTTGTTATTTTCTTGTTATTGGAATAATTGAAGATTGTTTTCACTACATTGTAAGGATCTCTTTTCTTTATTATGAATATAACTTTCTTCTATTCTTCTACAAGCATGATTAACTAAACCTCCTACAACTAGGGTTGTGGGAGCCATGGCAAACGTAGCGATATAGATTCCGGGTAGCGACGGGTTAAATATGTATGTTGTCATGTTGTTAATCATTCGTTATGTAACGTTTTCTAGTGGTTGCAAATATTAGAACATGCCTAGGTTTAATTTGCTTGAGTAAAGAGATTAAAACTGGGAAACTTGATTAACGACGAGGGTTCGGGACTACCAACTCTCGTCTTATGATTAATGCTGTAACTAGATTAATCTACTTGATGTTTAGGATTGAAATCTAAAAGCACACCTTTTTGAGATCGAGAGAAGAGAAAAGGAAATTTGTCTATTTGATCGAGAGACGTTTAGACGATACCATTAATTCAATCACTTCGTGACAAGTATATAAAAAGAACCCGGTTAAGCTTAGAATCGACATTGTTACAAATGCCATGGTGAACACGTCCCTAGTTCGCTCTCTCCTATTGATTATTACTCTTACATTATTGCTTGCTTTTGTTTACACTTCGTTCACAAACCCCCCCCCCCTTTTTCCGGAAACTATTGACTATTAGTCACATACTTCACTAAAGACTTGAATTTGCACCATATTCTCTGTGGGATTCGACCCCAACCTAGTTGGGTTCTATATTTGACTACGACCGCTTACGCCTCGTTAATTTGAGGTGTAGTTTGGGCATTATCAAGGTACACCTAAATCTGCATCATCAAAGGATGCAGCGTAAGATATGCGTCAGTACTATAGGATGTACCGAGTATGCGAGATATGCATAAATAATATGAAAGCATGCTTAAAACATAATTGAAAATTGAGTTCGTGCATAATCGAAGAAGTCATAAGTAAGTATTATAGTTTGAGTAATAAGCATGAGTTAGTAGTCAAAACTTCAAAATAAGGTATCATAAAGCTTAGAAAAAAAATCTTGAAATCATTCATGCGGGAGTTTCTTATAACCGACAATAGACCATGTGAGCTACATAGAATCTAACTATATAACCCTAGTTAGAAAAGCTGACTTGAACCCTGCCGAGGATCGAGTCATCATCCCCAACTATATAACCCTAGTTGGCAAAGCTTCCCTAATGCCCGCTAAGACACAGGACACCATTATCAAGATGTGGATCCACTCTCATAAGCCCATAGGGTAGAACGTATGCTGGCAACGTAGTTTTTGGACTTGGGTAATCGAACCCTCATCGCTCGGTGCTAAATACTACTCCCAAAATATGTACATATAGCTCATAATTTTTTAGTGGCACAATCTCATGCCAAATCTTGTTCGAATAGCATGAAAACACATCGGACATCATGCAAATTCTCCTATCATAAGTTCATGAAGCTTAACATAGCCATAGTCCAAAACATGATTTTCCTTCTAAATTCATACTTGAAGAATTAGGCATGCAATTTCACAAATTCATAAAGCCATGATATCTAATCATGCCCAATTTCACTTAAAAATATGCAATTCAATGGAATCATGTTAGAAATCGACTTTGATGCTTGGGATTTTGAATCTAATAGAGGAATCATGATCAAATCATAAATAAGTAATAAGAAACCATGAATTTAAGCATAGGAACTGATTTCATAAGTTCTTCCCCAATTTAGATCAAAACCCTAATTTCACAAGTTCATAATTCAAATAAGAATTGAGGGTTTTGGGCACAAGGGTGAGAGGAACCCATTGTTGAATACCCGTATACCTTGATTGGAGCTAACCCACTTGAATTGAAAAGACTTAGGAGACTTGGACTTGGAGCTTGAGACCTTGAGCTTGAGAGAGTTCTTTTCCCTTAAGGGAGATGAATGAGGTAATGAGAAGGAAGTTAGGCTAATGAGGGTGAAAACCCTACTTCAAATAGTCAAAACGACCTCATTTAGGAGTTAAAAGGGTAGGTAATGACTAAAATACCTCTGGGACTTAAATTATAAACTGCACGAAAAAGGGGCCGCCTCACGGGCTACCCAATGGGAGTCGTGCCCACGACAGCCTATCGGCCAAGGCGTCGGGCAGGGGGTACCTTGGTTGGGTCTGCTGGACTATTTTGACGATGATCGATGCCTGTGGGATTGCCCGTCGAGGGAAGGGGGCGAGGGGAAAGGTCGCTGGGGCATTATGACGGCAGGTTTCCATGGGCCGTCGCACCCATGATGCCCGTCGTGACCGCCTTTTGGGCTGAGGAAACTTGGCTCAGGAGCCACTGGACGCACCCCACGACCAGCCCCACGACCCATCATAGTTCTGACGCCTGTGGTGACTACCCGTGATGACTAACAACAACTTATTTTACTAAGTTCAAAGTTCTGCCGCTGACTGAAATCCCAGGGTGTAACACTAGCTAATGTTTTGATTGATGAGTACTATAACCTCACAATAGAAAGGGATTTTCAAAACAACAATCTGAGTGTCTTTGAAGCTGAAAAAACCACCTGGTCTTGCAAAGTCTCTAATCTAGATGAAAAAATTGCAATTGTTATGTATGAAAATGATTCTTTGGCTGAAAAAATGAAAAACATCTCTCAAAATGGATTTAAAGGAAAGGGAAATGGTAGTGAGATCCAATTTGAACTTGAAGCTGAATTGAACAAGTTCAAACTAGATCTCACGGTCTCCCTCGAAAGGAATAAGAACTTGAGAGGCACCTGGTCCATATTAAGGTTGATTTAGAAAAGTCTCTTAAATGGACTGTCTCCTCTGATGTCTTGAAGCAATTGACAAACATGAGGTCCAATGCTGGTGAGGGCCTTGGCTTTCAGAAGAAAAATCCTCCTTATGATCCTCACAACAAGTATGTGTCAAACCCAGAAAATTGGTTGTGCACTCACTGTGGTAGAAATGGTAACTACAAGGACACCTGCCCTGCAAGATCAATTGTTGTTAGAAGGGGCATAATATTTGTGGAAAGAAAGGAAAGCACTAGGCAACCTGGTCCCCCATCGAGGAGAATCAAGTTGTCGGGCTGGGCTAGAAAGAGCCTTATTCATCCTATTTCTCATTACTGGGGACTCAACCTAAAATGGGTTCCCAAGGCCAACAAGTAACTATTTGTGCAGGGAAGAGTGAGAGGCAGCAGCCAAAAATGGTTCATGGATAGTGGCTGCTCCAAGCATATGACAGGAAGAATGGAACAATTCCTCTCACTCAAGGCACTCCAAGGTGGAAGTGTCTCCTTTTGAGATGGTAAAAAAGACCACATCCTTGGTGTTGGAAGCATTGGCAAGTCTCTAGCACATGTCATTGAAAATGTGTATTATGTTAACGGGTTAAAATATAGTCTACTCAGTGTGTCTCAAATTTGTGACAAAGGAAATAAAGTCAAGTTTCTATTTGCCTGATGCACGGTCATAAATCTCTCATCTGGAGAAATCATGTTGGTGGCAAAAAGACATAAAAACATGTACATTGCTAATCTTGATTCTATATCTGAAGGAGACCTCACCTGTCTGAAAGCTCAATATGATGACGTTGATCTATGGCACAAGAGGTTGGGGCATGTCAACTGCTCTCTTCTTAACAAGTTGATCACAAGGGACCTGGTACATGGTCTCCCCAAGATAAAATTTCTAGAAGGGAAAGTGTGTGATGCATGTGCCAAGGGTAAGCATGTCAGGTCCTCATTCAAAGCCAAGAAGGAAGTAAGAACGTCAAATCCACTCGAACTTTTTCATATGGACTTCTGTGGTCCAGTAAAAGTCCCAAGTCAAGGTGGAAAGAGGTACATCTTTGTGATCGTGTATGACTTCTCAAGATTCACCTGGACCATATTTCTAAAGATCAAGGATGAGACATTCCCAGTATTCGTTGTGTTTGCCAAGCAGATTCAAGTCAAGCTGAACCTCAAAATAGTCTTTCTTCGAACAGATCATGGTACTGAGTTTGAAAATGCAAGCTTTATTGACCTTTGTTCTAAACATGGAATTGGACACAATTTCTCTGCTCCAAGAACACCTCAGCAAAATGGTGTAGTTGAAAGAAAGAACAGAACCCTGGTTGATATTGCTCGAACTATGTTGATTGATGGAGATGTTCCTAAAAGCTTCTGGGCAGAGGCTGTCAACACAACATGCTATGTCACTAACAGATGTATGATTAGGTCCCTGTTAGAGAAAACCCCTTATGAACTCCTCTATAAAAAAAAACCCAAGCTAAGTTATCTCTGTGCCTTGGATGCAAGTGTTTTGTTCTGAACAATGGAAAGGAACCTCTTGGAAAGTTTGAACAAAGAAGCGATGAGGGAATCTTCGTGGGCTACTCTTCAACCAGCAAGGCCTACATGATTTTCAACAAAAGAACACAATGTGTGGAGGAAAGTGTCCATGTTATCTTCAATGAGTCTGGGGACCTAGATGAAAAAGGAGCACTCAAATGATGAGCTTGATGAACTCTTTCAAATCCAAAGAGACTCTCTCAATGAGTTTGAGGGACCTGATGAAGACATAGCTGAGGCAAAAGAAAGATCTGATGCCGACTCCCAAAAGGTGAATGCTTTTGAGATCGTAGCAGATGTGAGAAGTCTTGACAGAGAATTTGACCTAGTCTCCTCTTCCCCTGCTCAATAAATCACAGAGGGACCAGGTATGAGTTCTAAACCATCTTATACTCAAGCTCCCTACTGGAAGCACCAAGTCTCTCATCCCTTGGAAAATCTCATCTCCCCTTTGGACTCTGGTATACACACCAGGTCCAAGTATAGGGCTATGGTTGCCTTCTGAACTTTCATATCTTAGATCGAGCCTAAAAATATCAAAGAAGCACTGAAGGATGCTGACTGGGTAAATGCCATGCAAGAAGAACTTCATCAATTCAAGAGAAATCAAGTGTGGCATCTGATCCCTCAACCTGCTGACAGAACTGTGATAGGGACCAGGTGGGTCTTCAGGAACAAGCTTGATGAGCAAGGAAACACTACAAGAAATAAGGTCAGGCTTATAGTTCAGGGGTATAATCAAGAGGAAGGCATTGACTATGATGAAACATTTTCTCTTGTTGCAAGGATGGAAGCTATAAGAATTCTCATTGCCTTTGCCTCTTACATAGAGTTTAAGTTGTTCCAAATGGATGTCAAGAGTGCATTTCTAAATAGATATCTGAAAGAAGAAGTATATGTTAAGCAGCCTCCTAGTTTTGAAGATCTTGATCACCCATCTCATGTGTTCAAGCTAGATAAAACTCTCTATGGTCTGAAACATACACCTAGAGCCTGGTATGAGAGATTGTCAAAATTCCTTCTTCAAAATGAGTTTTCTAGAGGGAAAATTGACAACACTCTCTTTCTGAAAACCAGAGGCAAGAACCTTCTCATTGTCCAAGTGTATATTGATGATATCATTTTTGGGTCCACTCTTGACTCACTTTGTGATGACTTTTCCAAGCTTATGGGAAGTGAGTTTGAGATGAGCATGATGGGTAAATTGAACTTCTTTCTGGGGCTACAAATAAAGCAAGTTCCAAATGGAATCATGATCAGCCAACAGAAGTACATCAAGGAATTGCTCAAGAAGTTCAACATGGAGAATGCCAAGCCTATTGACACTCCCATTAGAACCTCCTCAAAACTAGATACTAGTGAATCTGGTCCCTCTGTGAATGAAACAATGTACAGAGGAATTATTGGTTCTCTTCTGTACTTAACATCTAGCAGGCTAGATATAATATTTAATATGGGAATGTGTGCTAGATTTCAAGCTTGTCCTAAAGAGTCTCATCTAAAGGCTGCTAAAAGGATTCTTAGATATCTCAAAGGAACTCCTGATCTTGTGCTCTTCTATCCCTCAGGAGACAACTTTGAATTGATCGGGTATGCAGATACTGATTACGCAGGGCACTTGGTTGACATAAAAAGCACCTCAAGAATGGCTCACTTCCTTGGAGCCTCCTTGATCTCATGGGGGACCAGGAAACAGAACTCAGTTGCTCTTTTTACAGCTGAAGCAAAGTATGTGGTTGTTGCTGCCTGTTGTGCTCAACTATTATGGATCAAACAGCAGCTTGAAGACTTTGGAATATACACTGAGTGTGTACCTCTCTTGTAGTGCTGTGAATATGGACAAAAATCATGTTCATCACAAGAGGACCAAGCATATCGACATCCGCCATCACTTCCTTAGAGACAATGTTTAAAAGAAATTGATCAGCATGAACTTTTGCAAAACAGAGGACCAGATTGCTGATATTTTCACAAAAGCTTTGGGAAGGGATCAGTTCGAGAAAAATTTCCTAAAGCTCGGATTAATGAAGGGGACCTGATCCCTCAGTCAGCAATATTTCCATCATGTGGCTATGATTAGAAGGCATGTATCCTAGAGTATGATGTGTCTAACTTGTGTAACTCAATACTATACCACTGCAAGTATGCACGCATGGTGGAAGGAGCAACATCAAGAGGAGAGAAGATACTGGATAAACATCAAGACATGCTTCAGAAAAACTCAAAAAAAGAGGGACCTGGTCCTCCTTACAGGTCAGTATTACAAACTGTACACCTTAAAATAAGGGCATTTATTGTGTAACGGCACCACTGACACCGTTCTGATCAACGACGTCACATCAGGTTGAACCTGAACCGTCATCTCTATTTTTTGATGCGACACATTGCTTCAACCCTTTTTTAAACCTATTTTAGCCGTTCTTTTTAAATAAAAATCCATCTTAACACCCATCTCCTCTCTCTAACTAGATCACTTGGCCTCTAAATTTCTCCTCCTCTCTAATCTTGACAAAGAAAATTTCCTCTTCCTCCTTCCATCTTTTAAAGTATTCTCAACGATGTCTCAACCAAGCTCTCCAACCAAGGGTTCCTCTGAGGGTATCTCTCTCTTGCCCTCTTCTGAAAACACTCCAATGACGGCTAAACTGAGAAACCCCTTTCTATCTCCTCACCTACTCCTATACCAGATCCCTCCACTGAACAGTTTAATTCTCCTTTCATGAGTTCTCTTCCCATCTCCAAAGCAAGTGTTGGAGATACGGCTGTCGCACAAAATGAGCCACTCAGTGTAGTGATTTTTGAAGACAGTCGGGTGCCAGTGATGGAGTCTGCACAAGTAGAGGGACTAGATATAGTCTCTGTGGTTGAGTCCGTAGTGAGAGAAGAACCTATTGTAAATGGGTCTGAATGCACTGGGGAAAGGTTGTTTGAGAGAAATCTGTCGGAAACCAAAGAAAACTCTTCAAACATCCTGGCATTGGGAATACAAGAAACAGATGAACTAGTGGCAAGTTATCTTACATCCCTGGCTAAGGGAGATGTTGGGGTTGAAATTTCAGAAGAAAAATCAGAGAGTACTGCTCCATCTCAAGAGGCTATCACTCCAATCACTCTTCCCACTCCCAAGTGGGATGGAACCCCTGCGTCTCAGGCTCTGTTGGCATTGGTAAGTAATCTAGAATAATAAGATCATGTTGATGAGGATGAACAACCTTTATGATGGAAAGTTCAAAAAAGGATGGTCACTGCATCAGTTGTTGAGTCATATTCTCAGGGACCACATAAGGTACCCGGTACTCAAAGTAGGTCTGAACAACTTATGACAACTTCCATGAAAGAAAATGAGAAAAGCACTAAGAAAAGGAGGAAGTTAAGGAAGACAGTTGTGTTTGATGATCCTGAACCAGAAAAGTTGGTCGACTTGGAAAAGGAAATAAAGTCTGATGAGGAACCAGAAGAGGATATCGTCAAAGGTGTACAAAATGTGAGGAAGAAGGCACTCTCCAAAGGGAAATCTTCTAAGAAAAAGGGTGGAGCATCTGCTCCAAAAAAAGGAAAGGGACCCTGTAAAGAGCCCTAAGAAAAGAACTCCCAGCAAGAAGAAATATTATGTTCCCATCCAGAAGAAGGATGTGCTATCCGGATCTAAGAGAAAAAAAGATGCTCTAGATGATCAGACGGAGGAACCTGGTCCCTCCTCTAAGGCCAAAAAGAAGAAACTTACTCCAGAAGAAAGACTTGCTCTCTTGAAGTAGCAAAGGGTGCTAAATGGACGAGTTTTTGACCCAGAGATCAATGACCACAAAGAAATGGCAGAAATAATTGATATGGTCAAGGTGCAGAAATGGGAACATCTGTTTGAACCTCCCATTCCTATCTTATTTGAGAAAGAGGTCACTGAATTTTATGTGAAAATGGTGTTCAACAAGGCTGAAGGATCACTGACCACCTCAGTTGATGGAGTGAAAATCTTCTTGGACGAATCAGTACTTGGTCAGATTTTAGAGGTGCCAACAGAAGGGTTAAAATCCCTGAAGGATCAGTCAGCCTCCATCGACTTCCTGAATGAGATCAGCAAGTTGAAGAATCTGAACAGAAAGAGACTTGGAAAAAAACAGATGAAGGGAGAGTATCAGCTTGTGTTTGAACTTATCAACAAATTCCTTCTCCCCTACACTGAAAAGAGGACTATTGTTGGAATCTCTGATTTGTTTCTCATGGAAGCATTGGTGACCCTGCAACCCATAAGTCTCCCAGCAATCATGCTTACTCACATGAGGAAAATAATCACCATGAAGGATGGGAAACATGGGTTGGGATATGGATATCTGTTGAACAAAGTCTTCATGCACTTCGATATTCATCCCAGCAAGGGTGTTCAAGGGACCAGGAAGAATATATTCACCAAAGGAACACTTGAGGAGTGTGTATGTGTAGAAAAAGAAGGAGGAGTTGGTTCCAAGTCGTTTGTGTCTGACCTGATCGCCTCTCAGAAGTGATCATCTGTGGATTTGGAACGCTTAACTGCACTTATTACTCAGCGAGATGCTGATATTATAACTCTCAAGGCCCAAATGCAAACCACCTCTGAGGGACCAGGTGACAGTTTAGATACGGTTATTAATCTACAAGAAGAAAATGCTCGTCTGAACTCTGAAGTTACCACTCTGAGGGACCAGGTCGGGGTTCTCACTCAGAAGCTGTTGGATGCTCATGAAGAGGCCAAAAGTTGCATGACTCTCTTTCTTCAGAAGTTGGCCTGATTCATCTTAACCCTTCTCCTTCCTGTCTCCTCTTCAGTCCTAGCCTCCTAATTCCCTCCTGTTCTTAGTCTACTGTGGTGGTGTCTTGCTAATGATGTTTTTATCTTTTTGGGACCTTTTTGTAATGCTGCCCTCCTGAATGAAATGAAGTTTTTGTTATGATATTTATCTTGCATCTAATTTCCTTTGACTATCTCCCTTCATTCATGTTAGTGTTACCCCAGAGGCATGAGTTAACATCGTTACTCATTATTGCTTTTGGTTTACTGTTCACTCTTTTTTATGATGCCAAAAGGGGGAATTTATGCTAATAGGGGGATAGGGGGAACATGCGTTGGGACCAGGTATAGTGGCAGGGGGAACTGTGGCAGGGGGAACTTAGTGTGAAAGGGACCAGGTAAGGATGACAGGGGGAACTTAGTTTGTCATCATCAAAAAAGGAGAAAATGATGTAATATGGCCTTTTTAGTTTTGATGATTGACAAACACTTAGAGAGACCTGGCACCCCTAGCGGCCTGAAAGTACAGTCAACATGGTACAGATGTAACGTGTACTTTCTGCAGCTTTAGGACTGTGTTTCTGCAGTTTTTGAAGTCCGCTGGACCAATGGCGATGTGTTAAGGTTTTGTCTCTCTCATTTATAAGCAATGAGACACTTTAGCCAAAACCTAGTTTTTGCAAATCCAAGTTTAACACTCCCAAAAGCAAAGGCTGCTCAAGTTCTTCAAAAAAACAAAAGTTCAATGAACAAGAGACCTGATCATGATTAAGATGAAGTCTACAGTTCCTTGTCTTTAGTTGAGTCTTTTATATTTGTGTTCTCGTTTGTAATCATCAGCTAGAGTTAGTTGATTGTTTGAATTTATATTAGCTAGAGTTAGTTAATATTGTGGAGATGCAGTAGAGTTATTGCATCTGACATTGTAATAGAGTTATTGCAATGTAGTGGATTAAGTTACTGAAGTCTGTAATCCAAAGTTGCTCGTTTGTTTTAGTGAAGTTTGGTTGGTAAAATCCTACTAGGGTAAGCCGTGGTTTTACTCCCTTGAGTAAGGAGGTTTCCACGTAAAATCTTATGTTTTTACTTCTTGCTATTTTACCATCCTACTCTTAACTGCAACTCCAGTCGAAGAACCTAGTCCCTTGACTCTCGGTGGATCCATACAAGCCATCATAGGGTCCTTGAGCTTTTTGGGCATCTTGCTCATCACCACAGAACTGCACTCTTCAGTAAGTGCCACAGTCTCAATATCTACAAGCCTTCTCTTGTTTTCCACCACATTCTTCAAGTATTTACCATACTTGGGCATTTCCTGCAAAACATCTAACAAAGGAAGGTTAACGTGAAGTTCCCTGAACATGTCAAAGAACTTCTTAAAACAGGCATCTTCTTTTGCTTTTTTAAGCCTCTACGGGAAGGGTGGTGGTGGTCTGTTTAGAGGCTGCTCAATTGTCTTTTCATTTGGGTACTCAGACTTCCCCTTTTTGTCAGCTTCTTTGGATTCAACATGATTTTCTTCCTGGTTGGACGTGATCGACTCTTCTTGCACCTCATGATTTTTCTTTGGAGGTGCATCAACCAAGTCCTTGCCACTCCTCAAGGTGATTTCCGTTACTTGCTTTAGCTTTTCTGTATCACTAGGCAAACCCCCTTGAAGTCTGGTATTCTGAGCCTGAGCCAGCTGTCCCATTTGAACTTCTAATGTCTTCGTGGCTAATTGCTGATTTTTTATGTCAGCCGCCATCTTTGCTTGCTCAGCAGCAATCTGTTCTTGATTGGCCATGATCTTCTTCAACATCTCCTCAATATTGCTGGCATGAGTGTTGTTCTGCGTACCTTGCTGCTGTTGAGCCTGATTACTTCCCTAAGAGTAGTTGGGCTGACTCTGCCAGTTTTGGTTGTAGGCATTACCATAGTTCAAATTGCCATTCTGTGCATTGCCTACAAAGTTTACCGACTTTGGATTCTCTCCACAAAACTCTGCCGAATGACCACTCATACCACAAGTTTCACACCAAGTCTGGACTTGCTGAACTGCATTCACTTGAGCTTGAGGTTGAGTCGCACTCAACTTGTTGAACTGAGACATCATCTGCGTCTGAAAACTGTCCAACTCTGTTGCTAATGGACCTCCCTCAAATAGATAGATCTGGGATTGATTGTGGAACCGAGCATAGAGAACCGGGGCGGTGACACTATCTAGCTCAATCATACCTGCAGACTTCTTCTCCATATTTCTGTACATGTCACCATTCCACCTTGGATTACCTTGTGCAATACGGTTGAAGAGAGTATATAGCTCATCATAGGCTTGCTCTAAAGCTTGACCACCTGCTGATAAATCTAGCAAAATCTTCGTATTATGGTCAAGACTTTCTACAAAAGTGTGAGCTAATACCTCATTCGTCTGTTGGTGATGTGGGCAATCCCTGAGAAGAGACTTGAATCTCTCCCATGCATGATAGAGATTCTCAGATGGTTTCTGCTTGAAGCTTAGAATCTCACTCCTCAACTTTGCAGTTTTGCTTGAGGGAAAGAATCGGATGAGAAACTTCTTGGCTAAATCATCCCATGTTGTGATCGAATTTGAAGGTTCTGCTTCATGTGGGACTTTCTCAGATTTTACACGTGTGATACATGTTCCTTCTATTTCTACAAGTCAAGCTCTTCGCATCGCAATGCCTATTGGTTTTCCGTAATTTTCTCCATCCCTCTATGTAAATAACCCAATATTGGTTCGCAGTCGACAATATCTTCACCATCTAGAGTAACGATGAGTCGAAGAACACCGTGCATTGATGGGTGCTGAGGCCCCATATTGACTATCATGAGGTCTTTTCTTGTAGTTGGTGCAGTCATACATTTTTTACCGATTCATTCTTCCATGAATTACTGAAAGTGAAAAGAAGTTCATCAAAATTTAATCGAAACATATAAGTGAAAATGAAATGACTCTTCAAATTAATCAAATTAACGAGTTTTTGTCTCTCGAATGTCCAACTCATTAATTAATTCTTTATAACCTACTCTATTTTTTTTTGCCAAATAAGCTAGCAGTCGTTGACGTTTTCCCAAAATTTTCTTCAAACCTCTATGAGATAAGTAGTCTTTTTTGTGCAATTCTAAATGTGAAGTAAGTCTCCGTATCTTATTGGTGAAATTGAATACTTGAAATTCAACAGATCCTCTCTTTTCTTCTTGAGAAATAACTGAAATGACAGAATTTTTTACCATAAATGAATTTCCCCTTTCTTTATTTTTTTCTTTAAGATACGAAGGCTTCTTATTCCACAACAACGAAAGCACTTTTTTACTCTTTCATATACTAGGGGATTTCACTTGGAAAAGAAAATGTTCCATACTAACGGATTCGGGTCCATAACCATGGGTTCCAATGCACGAGATCTTGTAGCACTTACCGATGAGGTCCTATCGATTAGTATTACACAGAAGAAATCAATTATAGACACTAATACAATTAGATCCGCTCTTCATAGACAAACTTGGGATTTGCGATCCCAGTTAAGATCGATTCAGGATCATGGGATCCTTTCCTATCAGATAGGAAGGGCTGTAGCACAAAATGTACTTCTAAGTAATTGCCCCATAGATCCTATATCTATCTATATGAAGAAGAAATCATGTAACGAAGGGGATTCTTATTTGTACAAATGGTACTTCGAGCTTGGAACGAGCATGAAGAGATTAACGATACTTCTTTATCTTTTGAGTTGTTCTGCCGGATTGGTCGCTTCTTTGCTTCTCCCAATAGTGAGAATGGGAAAAGCGTGAGCCTCATGTAGTCTGTGGAGACTCCTGCGGGGATAAAAGTGTCACTAATCTCCAGGAAGTTTTGTAGATGAACTTGTGGATCCTCATGTGACAAGCATGTAAATTGCCCGCTTGTGTGCAACAACTGCACCATATTTTGCTTCAGTTCAAATCTGCCTCCTGCGGCTGGCTTCTGAATACAGGAGGTCACATTAGTTGCGAGTGGGATTGCCACTTCGCACACTGTCCTGCGTGCTGATGGTGGTTCCTACACCATAACTGCAGGAATAGCCTCAGCCGGTTGAACTTGTCGGTATTGATTGCGAAGTGATGCTTCTCTAAATATTTGGTGCAAGTGTTGCTCAGGTTCATAAAGTGGTCAACCAGTTCCTTATCCCTTGTCAGCTTTCTCAAGATCAAAAACATGTGCCTGCAAGTTCAGTAGATAAGATCAAGTTGTTAGCACTTATAAAACAAAATAGTAAAAACAAAAATCAGACGGTTGCTAATTTTTCAAGTCCTTGGCAACAGCGCCAAAAACTTGTTTGCTCCCAAGCGCACATGCAAGTGTACGTGGTCATGCAAGTAATAAAGTGGCTCTTGCGAGACAAATATCGATCCCATAGGGACTTGTGCTTAGAAATCAATCTAATCTTAACTAATACTATTGACGTTAAACAAATACGATTCGTAACCAAGAGTTGAACTTTGTTTTATAACTAAAGACTAGAATTAACGATGATGTGAAACTTCATATTGTAAGCAATATATGAAGAAATCTAGAGTCGAGGAAATTACTACACAATCATGCTTAACTATGGTTCATAGCCAGTGTTAATATTTATCGTGATCGTTGATTTATGGGGTTGATATTATAACCCGAGAATGGTCATCCTCTAAGTCATCTATCCAAATTAATCTCACAACTACATCGTTGAGCGGGGATGTGAGTTTTTAAATTGGATGCATTCAACATTCTACCCGTTTTATTAACCAAGTGGGGCATTTAGGTATATCTCTATCCTAACCACAAATCATACTTCACAATTGCTAACTAACAACAAAAGATATGATCCACACATCCTACGTTCTTCATTCCATCTCTTAACTCCTATGGTCAATTCGTTTTGAGACTTGGTTGTATCCTAAAGTTCATGACGCTTTAGAATAGTTAAACTAAGAACAATCACAAGACATAATAAATAATAAACCAACTAAATATCCATAATAAAGCAATCATGTTGCAGCCTCAACCCTAGAACGAGGGTGTTTAGCCACTCATACTCTACTTTATGATTACAAAAGTGTTGTAGTTCATACAAGAATTAAGTAAAAAAAAAAGAAGAGAATAAGAACCCTAAGGCAGCCTTCTCCTTGTATTTTTCAATCCAAAGTCATTCCAAGCTGTGTACAATAGAAACTAGGTGTCCTATTTATAGTGTGAGACAAAATTCACTCGCCGGGAACAAGGTCCGTGACACGCTGCTCATAGCGGAGGCTAGGCAGCGTGTCACACTGCTCATAGCCCCAACCAGCCAGCATGGCACGGCCTAAATGCGGACCTCCACTGGTTTTGTCAGCTTCAAGGCTGCCCACCTCCGTGTCACGCCACCCATAGCGGAGGCTAGCCTCCGTGGCACGGGGGTGGTTCTTGACGTCCCGTCTTCGCCTCCAATGCAATCTTTCCACCTTGTTTTGTGTCCCAATGGTTTGTAGCATATTTGTAGGCTTCAATCAGCTCCTATAACTCCTCCAAATGTCTCCTACAAGAGCTCACAACACACGTAAGTCCATATAACAACATAGAGTTCATCAAAGTACGCTAGGATAGGCATAGTTCAAGCTAGCGAAGCTAGTTTCCTCGTCTAAACTCTAATTGATCTTTTTAACTCATTATTTGTTCCAAATGCTACCCAAACACTATAAACAAGTACGTTAGCCACAAAGTACATCCTTTACCACTAAATACTTCAATAGCACATCAAGTTATCCTCAAAATTAAGCTAAACATGCAAGGATAATGATACGTAGGAGTGTAAATACGCCTAAGATCAAAAATTTACTTGAAGAGAAACCTAAATCCAATTCGTAATTGTCATGGACTGCTGTGAGTCCTTTTTGGAATTTTTCTACAATTTTTCCTTTTGAAAACTCACAGTAATAGACCAATAGGTAATCTCATTAAATATGCCATATTATCACTTATGGACATTCCCACGTGATTCTCCAATTCTCAATTGGATTTTCATGTTAACATACATTATTAACATTTATTACCAGTACCAAAAATATATATCACATATATATTTAATTTAAGAGATATAATTTAATTCTATTTTAAATAGAAAGCTTCAATTTATTCACAAAATTAATTATATTTTTTGTGCTAACAAAGAATATAATAATATTCCATTTGGACTAATACTTTATTTATTTGACTGATTAAATTCTTTAATTTAATTATCAAACAGTAAAATAACTAACTCATTAACAAAGACCGGGACACTCGTTAGTGTGCGACCTCATAGGTTCAAAACTAAGCCGGTAGTAAATTGATCATATCAATATACTAATCAAGGTTGGCATCTAGCAACACTCCTTAATGACCGGATAGCATGAACTATACAATTTACTCTCAAGAACCTGTAGAAGAATAATGTAGTATTTCCTTCTGTCCTTATAGCTCCGGATCACCCTAGGATATGGTCTAACTGTCAAATCCCAATAGGTGATCAACTATGTGTGCATGTCTAGGGGTGTGCATCGGTCGGTTCGGTTCGGTTTTGTATATTATCGGTTTGGTTTATCGGTTATCGATTTGTAAACATGCAAAACCGATAACCAAACCAATAAGATATTCGTTATCGGTTTTTGGTTTATCGATTTTTGGTCCTTAACGGTTCGGTTATCGGTTTAACCGATAAGAAAATGCTCCTATAATATTTTTGATTTCTCTTATTTTCTTTTTCATATATAGACTACTTTCATGCATAAACATCTATACAAATTACAAGCATAAGCAAATTCAAATACGTTATTACTAAAATAAACTTATTTTCTTTCTTATTAAGTAGAAAACTTGAATACAGTAGCAACGGTAGCAATTTCTCAAAAAGAAAAGCAACACTGATAGGTAGAATGTTATCAAACCAATGACTTTAGAAAGAAAACAACAACACTAAGACAACAACTATAAAATGCAAAAAATAATAGGGTGTATATTTAAAATCTAAAGCCACTATTATACAATTATGAATAAAAATATAATCTAAATATAATCTTATTGGGTTATCGGTTTAACCATTAACTAAAACCTTAAAACCGAGACCGAACCGATAGCCCAATAATTTTTTTTACAAAATCGTTTAAAAACCGTTAACCCAATAACCCAATATCAATAAACCAATAATATTTTTATCGGTTCGGTTTATCGGTTAAACCGGTTTTTGCACACCCCTATGCATGTCAGATTATAATCGACTATTGAATGACCTAAGAAACTTTTTTCTTCCTTCATTCAATTGCTTTGACCAAGGTCTTGATTAGTCATTTATAATACATGACAACATAGAGCTTAAACTCATTACCAAGAGTTGACAGATTTCATCTTGCATCAATCATTAATTCTACAAGCATTTCATCATACCCAATATCCTTTCAACCATTTCCGTATGGACATGAGTATCCGGTATCAAATTATAAAAAATAACTTATTAATTACTATGACGATCTCAGGTCAAAGGAAACTCTTACATCACATTCTTCAAGATAATATCCTAGTGATAGTTTATGGTAAATGTAACCATTAGGAATTATCCGATGAGTTTGTTCAATGATCATATCTCAATATGTATCATCTATATATGTGATTTAGTTAATGAGATCAACTAATCTTTATCTTATAAAGACCACCACATACATATTGATCTAATCGGATCACTAATATCCTAATTAATAATCCTATAATCAAGAACAATTTTAGATTAAGTTGTAAGAGACATGACTCTCTCATTATCATGATCTCCATCATGATGTCAAGTCCCAAAACTTAATCAAGGACCTTATCATATTAGTCGAATAATTTGATATAACTATAAAAAAAATATTAGATGTCATATATTTATATCAAATAATATTTATAAAGTATGTTCAAATCATCACAAGTGAGATTGGATCTAGGGAATATCCACTATATCCCCAACAATCTCTCACTTGCACTAGAGTCAATCGTTAAAGTACTTTATTCTCAATTTTCACTTGTGCCTACTCAAATTCCTTTGCACTAATAGCTTTAGTGAATGAGTCCATCTAGAAAACTTAAGTAGCTTCTTAGATCTATCTCCATAGATCATCCATCTCTATTGAAATTTATTCTCAATAAATAGCTACTTTTCTCAAGTTTTCATGAAATACTTAGAAGTCCCATTCCTAATGGGTTCTACATATGTCACTTTTAATTAGTTCTTATTGACTTTTCATTAGAGAAACTTTATTCCAAATAGAAGTTGTAAAGACTTTTAAAGTGCACATAGTTCATCCAATTCATAATTAGATTATCGTGTGAGACTTATTTAATATTTATATATTTCTCAAATAAATAAATATTAGTATAAGTACCAAATATGCAAGACTGTACATTACTAACAAAATAATCATGCTCCCACTAATCTCTTGTACATACAAAGTTCATCTTCACATCTAACATAATTGAACTTTTCAATTGTCTTGTTAAAGTGAACATTTCAATTTTTGAGATATTTGCTTTAATTCACAAAAGGACCTTTGTAACTTAGCAAATCTAATAAATGGAACTTTGTATCGCCTCTTCATAAGTCTTTGGATTATCATCATTATGATCAATCTCATCTAAGATATTGTCTTGTACCAATAGATCCAATCTATTTAGTGTATGATATTGTCTACAACTTTCTAAGAGGTTCGTGTATAACTTGCTCACCTTTATATATATTGGATTTGGTTGTTGTTCAATTTGATTTAGAACTGGTTCATTAACCTATTCATGAACTTCATTAAGTTCTTGAACTTCAACCATTGAATATGACAATTTTTTTGTCAACTTTAAGACATCCAATAAAGGTTCCTCAACTTGTATCTCATGTTCTTAATCTTGTGTTGATTCATTAGTTTCTTGAACTTCATCAAGTTCTATTTCTACGCCATCATTTTCTTCTAAAAAGAAACTCCTTTTCTGAAAAGGTTGCTCCTCCTGCCATAAACACTTTATGGTTATAGGGTGATAGAAATTATATCCTATAATTTCTTTTGGGATATCTAATGAATCTACACTTATCAAATCTTGAGTCAAGTTTATTAGATTGCAATCTTTTAACATAAGTTGGACAACTCTAAACTTTAACTTGTTTAAAGTTAGTCTTATGTTCCTGATAACGCTCAAACTACACCTCAAATTAACGAGGCGTAAGCGATCGTTGTCAAGTAAAGAACCCAACAAGGTTGGGGTCGAATCCCACAGAGAATATGGTGAAGATTAAGTCTTTGGTGAATTAAATGACTAGTTGTCAATCGATTCTAGTAAATAAGGGGGGGTTTTGTAATCAAATTGTAAACAAAACAATAGTAAACGTAAGAGTTTAAATCAGTAGGAGAGAATGAACTAGGGATGTGTTCACCATGGCGTTGTAACAATGTCGATTCTAGGCTTAACCGGGTTCTTTCTATATGCGTGTCACGATGTGATTGCGTCAATTGTATCGTTTAAACGTCTCTCGACCAAATAAACAAATTTCCTTTTATCTTCTCTCGATCTCAAAAAGATGTGCTTTTTAGCTCTCAATCCTAACATCAAGTAGACTAATCCAGTTACGGCATTAATCTTTAAGACGAGAGTTGGTAGTCTCGAATCCTTGTCGTTAATCAAATTTTCCCGGTTTTAACTTCTTTACTCAAGCAAATTAAACCTAGGCATGTTCTAATGTTTGCAACCACTAGAAAACTTGACTAATTGAATGATTAACAACATGACAATACATATATAGAACCCAACGCTACCCGGAATCTATATTGCTACATTTCCATGGCTCCCACAACCCTAGTTGCGGGAGTTCTAGTTACTCATGCTCGATAAATAAGAGAAAATAGTTGTATTCATAATAAAGGGAAGAAAAGTCTTACAATAAAATGAAACAATCAATCTTCCAACATCCAAGAGCAAGAAATACCAAGAACTCACGAAAGAATCAAGAACACGAATTCAAGAATCCGGAAACGTGTTGTTGCTCTCAAAAATGACTTAAAAACTTGTTTAAACTAATGGGAGAATAATCTTAAACATAAACCTAACATAGGGTATTTATAGGAGCCAAAGAAACCAAATCCAAAACGGGCTAGGAATCCCCAAAACGCGGGTCGCCGCCTGAAGTCACTGCCTAAGCGTGACGGCCAGGCTTGACGGACCGTCACAGGGTTGACGGACCGTCGCCTGGACCGTCACCCTTAGGCAGTGGACTGCCTGAAGTTGCTGCCTGGGTGTGACGGTCACAGTGACGGACCGTCACATGTGTGACTGGCCGTCACTCAGGCCGTCACTCTTAGGCAGAATGTTGTTTTTCGCGTCTTTTCTTCCGTTTCCGTGTTTGTTTCCATTTCCTACAAATACAACATAAAAACATCAAAAACAACAATGGTTGCTTGAAAACATACGATTGTTCTTAGTAAAAAGGAGTCGAAAGTGACGTAAATTAGCGTCACATCAACACCCTCAACTTAAAACGTTCGCTTGTCCTCAAGCAACATAACATAAAACAATCAAACGACTCAACTAAGAACACAAACTCATGTCTATAGCAACTCGTGTTCATTCAAACTTATTCAATTAAATCATGCTCCCTTGTAACACACGAATGTATGAAACACTAACTTGCAAGGATCCAAACATGTCATTCCGTTATGATAGAACATTATGCATACACACACGCAGCTATCCTAACAATCAATAGACCATATAGCCATCTTGATGCCCTCACCACAAAGGAATCCCACACACAAGATTTGGGACTAGATAAGCGCTCACACTCACAAATGATTTCAAACAATGCACATGCGATACCATAGGCTTGCCCTTACTATTCTATTTCGGTTCTTCAGAAAGCTACTCAGGATCACTACAGGACTTGTTTAGGCTTGTAATGAGGCTTTGGGTGCAGGTATGATACATTTAGGGGTTAGTGACTAAGCCCTCCTTGGAACCATTTATATCTTATCACCACATAACTTCACTTTATCCATCCTTATTCGCCTTTTTATTTCCTTGATTCTAGATACAGGTGCGGCCTTTTTATTGACAATTCTTTTTGTTTCTTTTTCGATCTTTTTCATCTTTCTTTATTTTTTTCTTTTCTTTTCTTAGGCGCACACCTGGATTTTTATTCTATTCAAAAACCAATCTTCTCCATCATCTTTTTCTTATCATTCACCTTTGTAGTAGCCACCCCCAACTTAGGCTGATTGCCTGCGTTAAGGTGCACAATGTCCATGCAGGACCAGGGCCAAAACAGGATTTACCTCTATAGTAGCCACCCTCAACTTAGGTTGATTGCCTGCGTTGAGGTGCACGATGTCCAAGGAAGGACCAGGGCCAAAATAGGGATTCAAAGTTAAACAGGAACGGTGACAGGTTATTGAAAGAACAAGGTCAATTATGGCTCAAACGGGGATCAAGGGGTTATTTATATTTGGACGGTCTTTTAGGTTAAGTGGACTGCACACAAAAAGGGCCTGTGATCCTTTCCTAAGCAACCAAACTTCGAACTTAACAAAATAGACCGGGCAAGTTCTAGATGCATGCACAGAGTAAGAATTTATGACAATAAATCTCACACACTCTTAGCACCAAGAAACTATATCGCTACCAACTATCAAACAACCGCTCGGCTTAAGCATACTCATTCTAATCATATTCACACAATGACATTCAAGGATCCAGACAGTCAATTGTTTCAACATAAGCTCAAAACCAGAAAATTTTTCAAGGGGCCTCGTTTTTAGACAAGAACAACGCATGCTTGCTATAGACACTAAAAAAAATTTAAAACAACAACCTAAACATGCCGGTTCTACTAGATAGCACACCGTAGGGAAAAGAAATCGGCAACAAAAACCCTCGGTGGTGACTCACAGGTTTCCCAACACCCTCAACTTAGACTCATGCATTGTCCCCAATGCATACATATGAAAACTAAAAGCTGTGAGAATAAAGGAATACCTGTGCAGTCGATATGACTCAGAATCTGGAATGATGTTGGAGACCGCCTGGGTCTCCAAAACAAGAGACCTCAATGGAGTGTGGCGTTCCAGCTTCCTCTTTGGGCTCCATCGCTAGTCGCGACAACTTCTTCGCTCTTTCTTTGCAGATTCTCTTGCGGTGTTTTCGTTTTCTCGATTTACTTTCACCGCCTGCCTCTATATATCTACGCTCTCGCGCCATACTTTTTACAACAGCTAGAGTCTCGACCAAACACTTCTCCTCAAGGTGCACATCCGCAGGAGGTTCCTCAATGGCATTCATGACCGCGACCACTCTCATGTCACTTGGTCGCTTCATCAGCTTGGTTACATCAAACTTGACCAATTCATTGTTCAATCGGAAGGTCAGCTCGTTTTTCTCCATGTCAACCAACACTCTCGCCGTAGCGATCTTCACTAGCACATCAGACAATACTCCAACAGGTCGTTTTATCGAACGATCAGCCATCATCACTCTCATGGACGTTGGTTTAGGAGGTCCCAAACCCAATTTGTCATACACTGCTAGCGGCATCAAATTTATACTAGCCCCAAGATCACACATAGCTCTTCCGAAGTTGAGCTTCCCGATGGTACATGGAACAGTGAACGCACCTGGATCTCCTTTCTTTTCCACTAATGATCTAGAGGAAATAGCGCTGCAGTGATGGAGGTTGTCTTCCGGCTCAAAGCTTACCGTCCGCTTCTTTGTAATCAAGTCCTTCATGAACTTGGCATAACCGGGCATTTGTTCTAGAGCTTCCACCAAAGGTATGTTTATCGAAATTTCTTTCAACATGGTCACGAAGTTCAGGAACTTGCCATCGTCAGCTTTCTTTTTCAAACGCTGTGGGAACGGAGGTGGTGGTCGAGGCATCATCGTTGGAAGCTTTTCAGCTTCCTTACATTTATTCGCAGGCTTTGGAATGTCCTCTTCCTCTACCGCCTGATCATCTTTTGCAGCCTCACCTTGTGCATGAATTACCGGATGTGATTCCGGTAATATTTTTCCGCTTCTAGTGGTGATTGCCATGCAGCTTGCGTCATTTTTCGGATGGGTGGTGTCGCTCGGCAAAGTACCCGGTTTCCTTGGGTTTAGAGATGCCGAGATGTGACCCACTTGCTGCTCTAGTTGCTTGATAGCGGTTGAGTGTGACTCCACTACCAGACTCAATGATGATAACTCATTCCGCATTGCCTTTACCCCAGAGTCAGTCGATTCCACCTTAAGCAGCATCTTCGCCATCATATTCTCAAGTTTGGATGTCTCAGCCTCGCTGCCTGCTTTGTCCCGATTGCTAGGTGGTATATACAACCCACCTCTATCGGTGTTGTTCCTCCAGCTTCCTTGGTCGCGATTTTTGTAGCCACCATTCTCATAGTGGTTTGGATAGTTCCGACCTTGGTTTCCTTGGCCATTGGCCTGGAAACCCCCCACATAATTCACGTCCTCAGTTTCTATACCTTGGGAACTGGCAACCTGTACCTTCTCCATACTTCCTGACGTCAAGTGCTTTGTCAGGAGATCTAACTGTGTTTTCAGGTGCGCCATGTCTTGGTCGCGTTCCTCCTCTTTCCTACGCTGCTCAGCTGACATACCAACTGTGTAGGTGCTAGCTGCAACCTCTGAATCTCGTGTGTGCCAGGCCCTGTTGGTCTTGGTGAGCCTGTCCAAAATAGCTGTGGCGTCGACAAAAGTGCGACCCATAAACGCTCCACCTGCTGCGTTATCCAATGTCGGCTTGGTAGCCGAGTTTAATGCCCTGTAGAATGTTTGCATCAAGAATTCGTTGTTCAGCTGATGGTTGGGGCACTGTGTCAGCTTCTTCTTAAATCGCAACCAAGTCTCGTGCAGTGCTTCATGCGGTTGCTGCCTAAAGTTGCTGATTTCGTCCCTCAACTGTATCATCCGAGAGGGAGGAAAGAACCTTTCTAGGAAAGCTCCTCTCAACTCTCCCCACGTTGCGATAGAGTCGGGGGTCAATTCCGTCAACCACAACGCTGCCTCATCAGACAGAGACAACGGAAACAATCTGAGCCTGATCGCTGTCTGACTCACTCCTGGCAATTCGAATGACTTGCAGATGCCCACGAAATTCATTAAGTGCTGGTTTGGATCATCCCCAGCGACACCTCGGAACACTCCTCTCAAGTTCAGCAACTGAATCATCGTGCTAGTGATGTTGAACTTGGCTCCGGGCGATAGCGGTGGAACAATAATGGCGCCCGTAGCGCCAGCTCCATCTAACTCGAGATCCTCATCCTGCAGACCACCAGCATTCAGATTTTGCTGGGCCTGCAGTTCTGCAGCGAGCCTTGCTGCTTCTAGTTCTGCGGCCATATTCCGCCTCAATGTTCTAGCAAGTTCGGGGTCGTAAGGTATAATTTGTTTCCCCAAACTTCGGGTATTATGCATGCACAACTTTGTACCCTGTCAAAACAAAAACAACAAACAAACGTAAAGCAGGAAATTATAACAACAAGTCAAATAAACACCAAACTTAATCAAAAACCGTATTCCCCGGCAACGGCGCCACTTTTTGATAACGCTCAAACTACACCTCAAATTAACGAGGCGTAAGCGATCGTTGTCAAGTAAAGAACCCAACAAGGTTGGGGTCGAATCCCACAGAGAATATGGTGAAGATTAAGTCTTTGGTGAATTAAATGACTAGTTGTCAATCGATTCCAGTAAATAAGGGGGGGTTTTGTAATCAAATTGTAAACAAAACAATAGTAAACGTAAGAGTTTAAATCAGTAGGAGAGAATGAACTAGGGATGTGTTCACCATGGCGTTGTAACAATGTCGATTCTAGGCTTAACCGGGTTCTTTCTATATGCGTGTCACGATGTGATTGCGTCAATTGTATCGTCTAAACGTCTCTCGACCAAATAAACAAATTTCCTTTTATCTTCTTTCGATCTCAAAAAGATGTGCTTTTTAGCTCTCAATCCTAACATCAAGTAGACTAATCCAGTTACGGCATTAATCTTTAAGACGAGAGTTGGTAGTCTCGAATCCTTGTCGTTAATCAAATTTTCCCGGTTTTAACTTCTTTACTCAAGCAAATTAAACCTAGGCATGTTCTAATGTTTGCAACCACTAGAAAACTTGACTAATTGAATGATTAACAACATGACAATACATATATCGAACCCAACGCTACCCGGAATCTATATTGCTACATTTCCATGGCTCCCACAACCCTAGTTGCGGGAGTTCTAGTTACTCATGCTCGATAAATAAGAGAAAATAGTTGTATTCATAACAAAGGGAAGAAAAGTCTTACAATAAAATGAAACAATCAATCTTCCAACATCCAAGAGCAAGAAATACCAAGAACTCACGAAAGAATCAAGAACACGAATTCAAGAATCCGGAAACGTGTTGTTGCTCTCAAAAACTAACCAAAAACGTGTTTAAACTAATGGGAGAATAATCTTAAACATAAACCTAACATAGGGTATTTATAGGAGCCAAAGAAACCAAATCCAAAACGGGCTAGGAATCCCCAAAACGCGGGTCGCCGCCTGAAGTCACTGCCTAAGCGTGACGGCCAGGCTTGACGGACCGTCACAGGGTTGACGGACCGTCGCCTGGACCGTCACCCTTAGGCAGTGGACTGCCTGAAGTTGCTGCCTGGGTGTGACGGTCACAGTGACGGACCGTCACATGTGTGACTGGCCGTCACTCAGGCCGTCACTCTTAGGCAGAATGTTGTTTTTCGCGTCTTTTCTTCCGTTTCCGTGTTTGTTTCCATTTCCTACAAATACAACATAAAAACATCAAAAACAACAATGGTTGCTTGAAAACATACGATTGTTCTTAGTAAAAAGGAGTCGAAAGTGACGTAAATTAGCGTCACATCAGTTCCTTTCATATCTCATATAGTATTGCAGAGACTGGCTTGGTGAGAACTTTATTATATAAGTATGTTGCTTCTTATAAATCATATTCCCATAAGTTTATTGGAAGATCAGTGAATTTCATTAAGGATTTCACCGTGAGAGAATCTCATTCTCTTTGAGATATTAAGTAAATCTTTAATAAAATATTCTTCACATCTATCAAACTTTAGTATCTTGATACTTTCATAAGTTTATTTGTAACTTCATTATGAAATCTTTTGAACATTTCAAGAGATTCATATTTGTGTTTTATAAGATACACATAAATTTATATATCATCAGTGAAGATGATAGATTGAGAATATCTACATTTGGCTTGAATTCTCATAGACTTATAAACATCTGTATGAATTAGTCTCAATAATTTAGAAGCTTTATCACCAATTTCAGTAAATAGAAATTTGATCATTTTTCCTTTAAGATAAGATTTGTAAGTTGAGTATGATTCATAATCATATTTATCAAGATAACTTTTCTTGTACAACTTGTTAAATCTCTTCTCTGCAATATGATCAAGCTTACTATACCAAGGTTTATACGATTCACTTGATTATCTCTTTTCCTCTTAAGACTTGAAACATGCATAATCGAATTAGCATTCACATTAGGTAAGACATAAATACCATGTTGAAAATAGTTATTCACATATAATTCATCTTTATGAAAAATAGAGAATATTCTATTATTAAAGTAATGCAGCAACCTTGCATGTCTAATATAAAATTAAAATTATGTTCGAAACAAATTTAAGAACATGACAATAAATTTTCAACATAAGTATTTTGCTTGTAGGCATTGCAAGAGGAATTCATCATACAACTAGTGTTGCAACTTTTGCACCATTTACAACTTGTATATTAACTTATCTTAAATTTAACCTTCTACTTATATTGAATTGCTTCAACAAATCATAGATCTTCATATTTATTGTTCGTATCTAATACCCACAATAATGAAGAATCAGTAATGGTTAAATAAACTCATGAAAATAATTCTCATTAAAGTCTTACCTTATTTCTTGTCTTTTAGAATTGCAAGAAACTATTCACAATTCTTCTTTCAATGTCCTTTCTTTTTTCAGTGAAAACATTCTACTTTAAATTTGGATAGTAACTGAAAAATTAAATCTTTGAGAAACTTTTCTCAATTTGCACCTCAACTTCCCAAGTTGTTCAATCATATCATTCATATAATTAACACGCGCTCAATTAAAAAATTACAGTTAACTTAGATTTAAATATAATCTTAGGTAACTAGTATCTAATTATTTTACTTTGTGTACCTTACACTAATTAAACATCTTCTCAAGATATTCAATAATTTATTTTGAATCCATATCCTAATATTTTCTCTGGAGTTCAGAACTCATAGAAGCGAGAATAATGCATATGGCAAGAAGATATTCTTCCAAAATTTCAGATAAATTTTCATGCCCTAGCACCATTCTCAAATGGAAATTATTTTGTCAAGCTTATCGATCACATCAATTAGGTTTTCATGCATAAGAACAATTCTCAAATTTATATACCAATCATCAGCGTTGGTTTTACCAACTTATTGGCATCAAGTATTTCATATAATGAGATAGCAGACAGATTGAGAAATACAAAGTACAAAAGTAAAGGCAATAATATAGAACATATTTACATGTATCATAAAGACATGGACTTTTATCTAAATGATATTTTCACTAATTATCATATACCCTCATTATGATGTAAGAAATCTCTATTTCTTTTATTGGATTAAAGGAATCCTTCAACAATATATATGAGCCCCCTGGTTGGCAGGTTGTTTCTCACACATACTTTAAAGGTAGATACTCTTACCAATTATATCTCTATACAATTTCCTTGATTAACTCTATGTCAAATAGTTTTCTGGTTGGCACGTCATTTCTATTCACATAGTTGAATTTAACCATCATAACAACAAAGAATCAATTAAATTTCATACTCCCCGGATTGGCTAGACAATAACATAAAAATTAAATAATTCTTTTTATTCGTGTATCTAATGCAATAAATAATTTTATACATTCTTGTTGTTACCATTGAGTTCAGTAACCCCTACAATATTACCACTTGATAGTATTTCTATAGGGGCCTCATGTGTGCTATCTCCAATTGTCCAATGAACTTGATTATTCTCCTCCTTTGAAACCGATTTTGAAGGCAAAACAAGACATTACTTCTCATTATTCCCTTGTAAATTAAATTTTTTATAATGCTTTGGTACATAATCATAATTTATCTTGATCCGCTTAGCTTTTTTTGGATTTTTAAGAGGTGTGAATAGAAAATGAATAGGTGTTTTTCTAAATAGATGCATTTTGAATAGACACCTTTCCATATTGGAAGGTTGTGACCTTTCCGATGGGTTGTGACCTTTTCGATGGGTTGTGACATTTCCTATGAGTTGTGACTTTTCGGATAAGTCACAAAGAACACCTCTTCATACCACCTTTTTGTTGGCTATCAATTAAGAGGATTAGCCTCAGTTTTCATTGAATTGAATTTTCTGAACTTGCATATTTTCTTACAAATAAAAATTATAGAGTCATGTGTGATTTGTTACCGTTCGTTGAGTTCGACGAAGTCGTTGGCGTTTGAGGTACCGCTACTCCAGCGACAAGTATATCCATTTTATGCTGAGAGGAAATAATCCTAAACCTCAGGTACAGTGAGGGGATTAAATTCCTTAAGTACACACAGTGAATTATGTGGACTCGGATTTTAAGTAAAGGTTTTTCTTTTCTGCTTTTCAATTTATTTTGATTTTCTGGTTTACTAATTTGAACACAGGATACCAACAATCTTAAGGAATTTAACATTTTAATTTTTGTGTTCATCTATGCTTACTGAAATCTCTACAAATGATTTTCGATAAAAAACAAAGATTAACAGGTTTACCAAAAGTAATGCCGGAGTTGATCAACAAAGTTTGGTGTTTCTGTTAATTGAAAGATTCATCAAATTCTGCCACTCAACATTCAAGTCATATGAATTGCGGACCAGAAGAAAGCTTTAAAAGTCAAAAGATAATTTTATTCCTACTCTTCTCACGTGCATATGTTGCACAAATACAAAGACCAATATTTCATGGACAATGTTCCAGTGATCTTTTGTTGACATGTTGAAATATTTATTTCTATGCATTGTCATCTATTAGATATTTTGATACTGGTGGCAAATGGTTGGGGCTGGGGAAAAAAATGGTTAGCACCCAGGCCTTCCAAAACGATAATCAATAGCCTCAACAGAGATGACACTTTGGTGCAATTTTTTGGCGCTATAAAGGACTTCGATTCTCCTTAAGAAATGGAGGTGTGATGATTGCCTAGAAATAATGTGTCAAATGATGTTGAACTTTGGGAAGTGAGAATTTTCCTTCTAAGGAAAAGGAAAATAACGTGAGAACCATGAACTAAATCTTCAGATTTTTACTTTGTTGTTGACATTAAAGTACTTTACATGACTTTCTACTCATACTCGGTTTGAAGATATAAAAACTTCACCGAGTAAATTTATTTGATGTATAATTCGATTTGAAGATATTAAAACTTCATCGTTTTATTTATTCTGGTTAAGAAAACATGAGGAAGATAATTCAATGACGGTTCTGGTTTCTTAATTGCTGCTATTAATACATATGTTGGTGTGGTGGGTCGCAAGTCACATCATTAAACTTATTTGGTGACTCTAAAGAGTTCGACGATGAACAAGACGGTTGTGAATGCGAGGAGCATGAGCCGAGTGTTTAAATGTCTTTACTTGTCACTATAATTTAGTTTCAGTTGATAACTCAAACATGAAGGGCATCTAAACCAATGGCATTCTCATCACTAGTTTAATCGAAACTAACAATTGTGTCGTAAGAGAATGCACTAAATAATTTTTAAAATGTGGGGGGTCTTGATTTATGATAAAGTCAATATTAGACTTAGTGTCTAATTTAATTTGGAAGAACAAATATGAAATCTAATGACATTCTTGTATTAGGTTGAACGCAAAAAATACTTGGAGCATATTTGATTTGATGGTCGGTGAGTTTTAACTAGTATATGACTAGTTTATAAACTACCCAACTGAACATATACTTGTTTATAAGAGTTATGTTCTTTCATGAAAGAGTATCACTTGAATTGTCGTGATTTTTCATGAAAAGATACGTCTATTAAAAATATGATTGTTTATATAGACGTGAACGTTGGTTAAAAGCTACTCACCTTTTATCGATCGATAAAAATGATGATCATTAATCATTAATAATGATTAATGCCTTGTTAATTAACAAATTCTAATTTAGCCAAGAACTTGTGGGGAAAACTATTTTTATGGCTAGCCGAATATTCAAATTGAGTGCCCCATAGAAAAATACAATATATTCCATTATGAAAAATGGAACGGAAGAAAGCACACCTTGAATTACTTCAAAGTGTGGTGGTGTTTGGCTTAAGTGTAAATTCCTAAACCCAAAAGGGTAAAACAGGATCGAAAATGGTAGATTGTGTTTTTATAAAATATGCCACCAATAATAAAGGATATTAATTTTTGATAAAAATAGAAAATATTGATTTTAGTATATTATGGTAGCCCCGTGATATATGTCTTTGGTGGATATTGATATGCTAGTTAGTGAAAATTTTCACGTAACTAGTTCTGTCTTAGTAAAGACTAATTGATTGAAATAGGCAATTGATGATTGAAATAGGCAATTGATGATTGATCATATATCTTTTAATTAAAGATCGTGTTCCTTAATTTCGTGAAGGATGTTATTTGCAAGGTTGTGACTCTTCGTGATAAGATGTGGTTGTTGAAAGTCAAGATATTTTATTAAACGTAAAGTGGACGGATATCACTTGAAAGGTTGTGATATTTCATGATTAAGATGTATTTATTGAAAGTCAACCTTTTGAAAAGATATAACGGTTCTTTGGTCTATAAATCGAAGAACCAATTGATGATAATAGCTTGGATTTTTACCTCAGTGAATATTCTATTAGTTGGATATTTGAATAAGTAGACTTACAAAAGGTGAAATGATTGCGAACTATTCTAACAAAAGGTTGTGGCCACAACTGAGGTCAATCATCCACAAGTATGGATATAATAATGATGTACTTTAAGTATAGTCATCAGTCTACCATATATCCTATTTCTTTTTTAAGTATGATTTGCAGTATTGACATAACAATATTAATGTACTCTATTTCTGGAGATTAAAACTTTTGGTTTTCTACTCCGTTTGAATCTTCGTTCTGATTTGAAGAATATAAATTTTTTATCAGAACTTAGAGTTCATTTGGTTAGCAATTCGAAGAATATAAAAACTTCATTGTTAGCTTGAAACAAGTTTGAATAAAGATCGGTTTGAAGAATATAAAAACTTCACCGAGTAAATTAGTTTGTGTATTCGGTTGGAAGAATATAAAAACTTCACTGATTCACTAATCACTGTGCTTGAATGGTTATTCCAATTTGAAGAATATAAAAACTTCATTGGAACTAATGTCATTTAATGAAGCGATTCGAAGAACATAAAAACTTCGTCGTTAATTTCTGAAACAGTTCTAGTATGCTGCTAGAAAATGAGCCTCAAACATGTTCATCATTTTGAAAAGAGACAGTCAATAGTGAGATTGAATCCACAATGAACAATCATACGTGGAAATTGATTGATATTCTTCCAAGAAACAAACCTTTAGGTTTCACGTGAATTTTCAAAAGGAAAATGAAAGATAATAGAACTATTGATAAATATAAAGCAAGACTTGTCGTCAAAGAATTTAGACAATATGAGGGTCTTGATAACTTTAATACGTACTCATCGGTAATAAAAATTACACAATTCGAGTGTTAATAGCATTAGTCATTGTGTACGGTCTTGAAATTCATCAAATGGATGTGAGAATAGTCTTCTTAAATGGAGATTTGAAGGAAAAAATCTACATGGACCAACCTGAAGAGTTCGTGGTTCTTGAAAATGAAAAGAAGGTGTGTCGACTTGTTAAGTCTTTGTAAGGACTGAAACAAGCACCCAAACAATGGCATGCTAAAGTTTACCATATAATATTATCAATGATTTCAAAATTAATGAGTGTGATAAATATATTTACATTGAGAACAATGCAAATCAAGTCGTCATTGTTTGTATATATATGTTGATAATGAGTAACGACATTGCTAATGTAAATGCTACTAAGTGTATGCTTGCTAGTAAATTTGAAATGAAGGACTCAGGAGTTGTCGATTTGATATTGAAAATTAAGATTCACAAAAATTCTCAAGGTCTAGCATTGTCTCAAACTCATTATATTCAAATGAAATTTGGAAAAAGAAAATTAAAGTACTTGGACTTTAAAGTTGGAAAAAGAAAATAATACCAATTGATGTGAACCTTGCTCTTGCTAAGAATAAAGGTGAAAGTCAGTCTCAATTGAATTATGCAAGAGTATTGGGAAGTTTGATGTACATCATGATTTGTACACGAGCATATATAACTTGTGTTATAAGTAAATTGAGTTGATACACAAGTAATACCAACCAAAATCATTAGATGGCTATGAAATGAGTTTTAGAGTATTTAGAACATACTCAAAACTTTATTTTGCATAACAAGTATCCAGCAGTTGTTGAAGGATATAGTGATGCAAATTTTAAATCACCGGGTCAATTGAAACTAAATTCACAAGTGGTCTGCCAGGTTGTTCTCTGATGCAATCTTCACAACCATCACATCTCCTCTCTGCACTATGTCTCAAATCAAATGGTACTTAAACTCAATGTGTTATACCTTCTTATGACTTCATGGTTCCTTTAAATTTGTAACCGCACCACTATTATCACAATAAATAGTAAGTGGGGCTTCTATCGCAGGTACTATCGCCAAGTCTTTTAGAAAGTTTCTGAGCCATAGCGCCTCCTTAGCTGCCTCAGAGGCTGCTACATACTCGGCTTCCATGGTGGAATCAGCAACACAATTTTGCTTGATGCTCCTCCAAACAACGGTTGCACCTCCCAAAGTAAACACATTTCCAGAGGTCGACTTACGAGAGTCCTTGTCAGACTAAAAATCTGAGTTTGTGTACCCTATTGGCACTAACTCATCCGAATGGTAGACTAGCATGTAATCCCTAGTCCTTTTCAGGTACTTGATTATATGCTTAACTGCCTTCCGATGTTCTCGTCCAGTATTAGACTGAAATCGGCTAATCATGCCTACAACAAAACAGATATCAGGTCTACTACACAACATCGCATATATGAGGCTTCCTATAGCTGATGCATAAGGAACCGCCTTCATGTTTTCTGTCTCCTCATCTGTCTTAGGACATTGATCCTTAGATAGAGAAATTCCATGTCTGAAAGGAAGAAATCTTTTCTTGGAATCATGCATGTTGAACCTGGTAAGAATAGTATCAATATAAAGAGCTTGAGATAAGCCTAACATCCTTTTCTTGCGATCACGTAGAACCTTGATCCCAAGGATGTGAGCAGCTTCTCCCAAATATTTCATATCAAAATTACTGGACAACCATTCCTTGACTGAATTCAACAAGCCCACATTATTTTCTATGAGCAAAATATCATCTACATACAATATCAGAAATACCACTTTATCCCCATTCCACTTTTTGTACACACAGGATTCATCAAGACATTGCTCAAAATCAAAAGTTTTAATCGCATTGTCAAAATAAGTGTTCCATGCCCTAGAAGCTCGCTTTAATCCATAAATGGATCTTTTAAGCTTGCACAACATGTGTTTTTGACCTTTTTGAATGAAACTGTCTGGTTGTCGCATAAAAATGCTTTCACCAAGACTTCCATTAAGGAAAGCTATCTTGACATCCATTTGTCAAATCTCGTAATCATAATGAGCAGCAATGGATAAGAGAATTCTAATAGACTTAAGCATGGCTACTGGCAAAAAAGTTTTCTCATAATTGATACCTTCTTTTTGAGTAAACCCTTTTGCAACAAGCCTAACTTTGTAAGTTTGCACTTTTCCGTCTACTCCTCTCTTTTTCTTATAGATCCACTTACATCCAATGGATTTGACTCCATCTATAGGTGGTTCTACAAGATCCCAGACTTTATTGGAATACATGGACTCCATTTTTGATTTCATAGCAACAATTCATTTTTATGCATCTTTATCCTATAGCGCTTCGTCGTAATTCACGAGTTTGTTATTCAACTCTTCAGGGATTCTGTCAAAAGGCTCTTCCAAGAGTGCATACCGAATTAGTTTTATTATCTCTCTCCCACTACGACGAGGCACTATAGGAGGGGAAGGTTCTTAAAAAGGTGCACTAGTATGATCTTGTGGTTGAACCACATCATTTTTAGGATCCTGAGTCTCTATGTTATTCTCAGCATCTTGCGGTGTGAGAATATCAATGACTACTTCCTCTAGTGCAATTTTCTCAATACCACTCCCACTACTTTGATGCAATGAATTTTTAGAAACTTGTACTCGTGGAACTGTATGTTCATCAACATCTCTCCCACTATTAAAAAGCAATGGTATGTTAATTCTAACATCTGGATTTTGATTTTGATTTTCATTATTGTTAGTAGATTGATTGGTTATCTCTTTTCTTAATTCCCGTAAAACTAGTTTACTTCTGGGAACGTGATTTGTTAAAAAATTCTTTTCTAAAAACTTGGCATTGGTGCTTACAATAACCTTCTTTTCTTTAGGATTATAAAACAAATCACCTTTCGTTCCTTTAGGGTATCAAATAAAAACACATAATTCTGTTCTTGGTTCTAATTTTTCAGCCTTCCCTTTCAGCACATGTGCTGGACATCCCCAACTTCGAACATGTTTCAAACTATGTTTGTGCCCAGTCCACAGTTCTAGTGGTGTCACAGGTACAGACTTAGAAGGAACTAAGTTCAAAATATAATTTGCAGTTTCTAGTGCATATCCCCAAAACAAAAAAGATAAATAAGAGTAACTCATCATAGATCTAACCATTTCTAAAAGAGTCTGATTTCCTTTTTCTGCTACACCATTCTGTTGTGGCGTTCTAGGTGCAGACATCTGAGACGTAATTCCTTGTTCTGATAAGTAACTAATGAACTCTGTGGAGAGGTATTCGCCACCACGATCAGATCATAGTGACTTGATATATTTTCTATGTCGTTTCTCCGTTTCTGCCTTAAACTCTTTGAATTTCTCAAAGCATTCAGACTTACGGCGTAACAAATAAATGTATCCATATTTTGAGTAGTCATCAATGAAAGTCACGAAATACTCATAACCACCTCTCGCTTGAATGTTCATCGGGCCACATAAATCAGAATGAATTAACTCTAGTTTATCATTGGCTCTATTCCCTTTTGAGGGAAAAGGTCTCTTAGTCATTTTTTCTTTTAAACAGGATTCACATGTTGGCAGTGCCTCCACTTTTAATAAACCTAAAGGTCCATCTTGAATCAACCTTGAAATCCTGTCTAGATTTATATGATATAGACGCAAGTGCCATAAATAAGTCTCATTAAATTCAGAAGAATATTTTCTTTTACTAGAAAGGTTAACATTATTCAGTTCAATAGTTTGTTGCAGTTCAGGAGAGACATTAATAATAAAAAGACCATCAATCAATGTACCAGCAGAGATAAAATATTTATTATAGCTAATTACACAACCGTTATCAGAAAAATTAAACATTATAACCATCTCTTAAAGCTCTAGAAACTGAAATCAAATTTCTTCTAACAGCAGGTGCATATAATGCGTCTTTTAAAATTAAAACTCTACCACTACCAAATGAGATACTAATATTTCCTAATGCTAAAGCTGGAGCTACTGAGCCATCCGCTTGAAAAATACTAACTTCACCTCTAATCAGCTTGCGTGTTTCTTGAAACCCCTGCATTGTAGTGCAGATGTGATTAGTGGCTCCTGAGTCTACACACTATGATGTGGTAGAAACAGCCGCTAAACACGTTTCAACGATAAGTGAAAGTGAGTTATCTAGATTATTTTTCTGCTTGGCTAAGAAAACTGGACAATGTGTCATCCAATGGCCAGACATCTTGCAATGAAAACACTTGCCGTTAGGCTTTTTCATGCCTCCAGTTAGAGCTATAACTTTCTTAGCATTGTGAGTCTTTTTCTTCTTCTTTTCACCTTCGGATTTAGAAGTAGAACCTTTCTCAATAAAGTTATGATCCTCAAATTTACTTTGACCCAAAATAATGCTTAGGGAGAAAAAAGGAGACATATTGAATCTAAGATTGAAAGAAAATTACAATAGATCAATAAGAAAGTCATATAAACATTGAATAATTAAATTCAAACTCATCACATACATATATATTCATGCATCTCAAATAGTCAATCGATGGGATTGGAGAACTACTCATGCAATACACATATATAATGACTGATTATTCACTCCATAAACTTTTGCAGATCTAACTCAGATGGAGAGTATATTGTTAGTTAAGTCAAGTGAAAATCAAACTCTAGTTTCATTGATCCAATCATATATTACTCAGTTTAGGAGAGTTAATACAGATTATCAAACTAGCAATTAAATACGTAGTGACTTGTATTAAATTTATCCGATATGGAGGAAGGTCTAAGCCAACACATAAACTTAGTGCTTCAATACTATAATCTAGGTGATCATGAGAACGAATTTTGATGACCAATTCATACATATATATAATGACATTCACTCCATAAACTTTTACAGATCTAACTCAGATGGAGAGTATACTGTTAGTTTAAGTCAAGTGAAAATCAAAACTCTAGTTACATTGATCCAATCATGTATCACTCAGTTAGGAGAGTTAATACAGATTATCAAACTAGCAATTAAATACGTAGTGACTTGTATTAAATTCATCTGATATGGAGGAAGGTCTAAGCCAACACATAAGCTTAATATTTCATTACTATTTAATCTTGGTAATCACGATAATGAACTTCTATTACCAATTTTTTTTTTCTCTTTTCAAATTTTATATATATAAAAATTTCAGAAAATAGAAAAAATTAGTCACACGACCTCCAGTTCATTCATAATACTATCTCACATATATTATATATTGTGAAAACAATATTACAATAAGCCTTTGAATTTATACTGTACAAAAACGTATGCTCATATATGCAAAAAGAATTGGAACTAATGCCGGTCCAACCTTATACCAAGAATCAAAAATCACTGCTGTCATTATTCACGTGATTTTGAAAAAATTTCTTTATAAAGAATTCAATCAAAAAATTCATTAACAGAAAATAAATTCTCAAGGTTTAACAAAACTCACTGCCTCTATCCATTCTCTCCAGCATGTGCAGTCACTAATTCCTTCTTCTTTTTTTCAACTTTTAGCAATCACATGTGTGCAAAAAAAAAGAAAAAACTTCTGCATAATTGCTTAAATGCTGACGCCACCAAGAAAGAAGAAACCCCTCTATATTTTTTGGTCTCATTAATTTATTAATAAACTAAAACATATGAAACTTAAACTGTCTCGTCAAAAAGAAAAAAAACGCACTGACAACAGTTTAAAAAGATTTCACGTATTTTATGATTTCCTTCATGTAACTACAAGTCATGAATCATATATAATATCGCACACATACATATCGTGTCTTTATTATCTATAAAGATGTAAGCAGTGATAGTGATGCCAATTGTTGGAATATATATATATATATCGGATCTTCTATGCTGATACCCCCCACTCCAAAACTAAATTGGTTCCCTGTTGATTATTAAAGTCATGCACATATGAGATTTTTTTTAATAATAAAGGGTGATGATGCCCAGAGGAATTGGTGGCGGCAGTGAAGATATTCCTATAAAGTGGGATAGATCTTTACGTGTCATAGGAATTTCTTGTTGCATAAATAAAATAAAATAAAAATAATATTAAGAAAAAGGGGGAGAAAGTTTCTTGCTCGCCTCGGGATTTACGATTGCAGTGAACTTTGCCTTGTAGTTGTATATACTGAATGGAGTATATTGTTTTCTTTTTCTTCTTTACCTGGTTTATAATATATAAAAATAAATAGGTGAAGTTTTGGATTTTTTATTATGTGGTGACTTATAATTATCAAAGTGATGTTCCACTTTAACGTTTTGCTTTGATTTCCTCTAATAAGAACATACGCACAGTAATTAGCCCATTATGGTTTTAATTATGAGGCCTAACAGTAAAGCAGTTAGTGGATTAACTTGTGGAATAATGGTTTAATCTCATTGGTGTGTAGTTTATGCTTAAGTCAATGGTCTTGACTCTTTTAATTTATTATATGGGCACTATTTTTATATTCTCACATGAATATAATTTTGTATAATTAAATTTTATGGTTAATAAATAGGTCTTGATGGTCTATTTATTTGTATCATTGAAAATTCTTAGAGCTATAGGCATGCGAAATGATATCAATATATAGACTGAGAATTATGATTAATAAATAGAATTTACGAAAGTGATCTATTTATTTGAATCATTAGAATATGCTCAATGTACCATGTATAAATTATCCTGAGTACGAGCTTATTAGTGGGATAGGTTTATCTATCGAAAGGAGATTTACCGTCGGATACTAGTAATGCATATTTAAATCATGAGAAGAGATATTAAAGGTTTTCACTGGACTAAATGGGAAAAACATAATATCTTGAGTTCTCAGGTATATTAATTGAGAGAATAATTTGTTATAAGAAGGTGTTGTGTATTTTAGCCAAAGAAAAAGGACACGACGTATACCTTGTGCTCATAGAATAATTATAAGAAGAATCAAATCCTTAATCAGATTAGTTAATCCTCAAATTACGCTAAAACAGTTGTTCTTCGGATTTGGTCGTAGTTTGACAGTCATGAAATTTATGATCTCCGATTGACCTGAAATTTGGTGGATCCATCGGAAAGGATGAATTTTAGATAATTTGTCTGATTAAAATTTGATTTGAATGTGAAGAACTATTCTTTGTATCAATTTTTTATGTTAGATCTGGAATATGATTACACATAGTGATTTACGCATGAATTGAGATATGATAAGAATGTAGTTCATATGTTCGACTGCTAAAGATGCTTAAGTCACTTGATTTTTGAATTTGATTATAGATTTGGAGATATGAAATTTTACAAACTTCGATTGACCTGAAATTCGGTAGGATCATCGGAAACGACCCAATAAGCAATACTCACTGCGTTGCAGTGAATCACGTCATATTTTGCCTGTTTGAGGTTGTTTAGATGGTGTTTTCGATTTTTTTTTTGTTTTCTGAAAATAATTTTCGTTGCAATCTAACCAAACAATCTACACTGCTCCGATGTTCTTTCTTTCTAACAAATATTTTTAAATTGGTGGTCTCCAAAAGCACTACCATAAGTCATAATCGTTGATATCTAGGTTATCTATTTAGATGCAAGCGTGGCTCTGATACCAATTGTTGGAAGACATATGTAGAGCGGAAGCATTCCAGAAACATACTGCTTACATGAATAATAGATAACACATCCGTTTATACTAGAACACATACAATCGTGCTAGAACACATAAACTTGCTGAAATTTAATTCGATAAATACCTCTCGAAGCGTGAACACATATCTTCAAGCAAGTCTGTAAGTCCGACTCCAATTCTGCAGTCTTTTGCAATGATCTCAAATTCACAGCGAACTCTCTCAATACTTGGGTGGGCAAGTATCGCATAGAAAACTAATTGACTTTCTAGATTAGGAGAATCCCTACTTATAGAGATACTTTTCCTAGTCCAAAAAAGAGAATAAAAACCCGTTTGTTTTCTAACAAGAAAACAAACGCCTGTTTTCTTTCCTTTTCTCTAGAAAATAGGATTCTGAGTTCTAGTTAAATATGGGCACTGCAGGGACCACGGAATTAATTACTGAGGCTCCCTATTATGGAAATAATTCAAAATTCTGATTTGAATTATTCTTACCATAATAAATTACAAATCATTCCACTAGAAATTCATAATTGCACTCCTCTATTTATATTGTGAAATTCCCCATTAAACACTTATGTAATTTTCCATGTTAAGATTACAGATACTAATCAATAAATTAAATTACTGACGAATTCAATCTAATGATTAATTTCCTTTTGAGCACTGCTTAACTTATTTCATGTGTCGGATTCATAAAATCCACTTGCAAGATTTAACACAGTGAAAACTTATAAGCTTCTCAAAGAGGCATATCATCAATCTCTATATCGAGACATGGATTCTATCAACTAACTTATTATTTCACCAATATATATTATTATCATCCAATCTACTAGGCATATTGACCCATTTCAGGATCTCACCTTTTAATAAATCAAAATGATAATTAATATATACAGCTCATAATAGTTATATCCAGATTGAGAATATAAGTACATTTAATAGTTTAGAGAATATGTTTTTATCAGTCAGTCTAAAACATCTATCTCTGCTCGATCTCGTTCATACATACAAAATGCACTAGCACAAGAAGTCGGAACTACATCATTCCCATAATTAAGATTAATCACATTTAATCTTGTGCTACAATCATACCGATGGCTTGTCCAGTTTCCATCCTAGATTGTGAACAAGAATCTTTATACTTATAAGAATCGATGATTTAATTCTCTGTGTATAAGCTAAAACTCTATACACTAAATCATCTACTATATAAGTAAACGGACACATAAACGAATACACATGATCTATTAAATCTTTTACTAAAATTGATTTAACAATTGTTCTATAATAAATACTATATCTAAACACATGATCAATGGTATACACCATGATTAATAGTATATATCCCAACATTTTCAACTGACATGGCCAGGGAGAAAGTAGATTCTTTAACAAAGAAGCTAGGAGGCAGATATGGGAAAGAAATCCATGCAACAACTATGGAGGTTTTCTTCCCCAGGATCAAAGAGAGGATCCTACTCTAGAGGCCTCATCTGGTATGACCAATTTCTGTATGTCATATAGAATGCAGCCTTCGACATTAGATGAACGTAATCTTCTAGCAGTCTCAAATGAATCAGCACATACCTGTTTCGGAGTAAACCAATATTACATTCTCTCTTTAGTTCATATTGGTTCAGGATGAGTTTATACAATCTGGCTAACCATCTGGGTCGTCTCAACAAAATTGGGGACTAAAGCCAAACTTCATAAAGAGGCCTTAATTATCGAATAACAATAATAATAATAACATTCCCAATATAATCCTACAAGTGAGGTCTAGAAAATGTAGGATATGACCTTATGCAGTAATAATATAATCAATGTAAATTTTCAATTAAAAAATATAATATAAACTTTGAATAATAAAACCTGATTCAAGAATTTGAGAAGTTGATATAATGATATCGAAATAGTGTTGCATTGAATTTGATAAGTTGATATAATGATGTCAAAATAGTGTTGCGCTGCTTTAATATAATGATAACTTGTTACAATGTTTGGAATTTGAAGAAGACACCAAAAGCAAATTTGATCTTTTTGTAAACAGACAATAATAGATTTTGCATAATCTAGAAGGTTTGACGTTTGGGAGACTTCAGAATATTCAATAACAAGAGAATAAAAATAGTGAAAGGGGGCAATTAAAAAGGTAAATATAAGAATAATAATGCGGGTTCATATTAGTCGTCAGTATATAAATGAAGCAACAAAATAGGTAGCCATGTAAGAAAAGATACTACAATTACCTAAAAATTGTTCTATTTCTCAATTATTACAATGATTTCTACATTAAATAAGATAAAAAGTTATTATATTTTCTATTCAAAAATTTCTTTTCAAATTTAACAGTATATGAGATTTTTTAAAATATATATATATATATATATATATATATATATATATATATATATATATGAAAAAATAGGTCGATTGCTTTAGTTGCCTTATAGTCGAGCCGGCCCTGCTAACCATATGAGAATTTCCCAACAACCACATATCGTAAATTCTCAGAAACAATCATCTGCTCAACTTGTACATTGTCCCACAAGATCATAGGTTCTCCATGCAAATACGTGATTGACTTTAGTGGTATGGATTGCATCTAGGATTTGATAGAAGTAGGTTTAAGAATACCAACATATGTGGAGGATGTGGAGTGTAGTAATGAGGGATGGACAACCTCTGGAGGAGGAGGAGTAGTAATGAGGGATGGACAGCCTCCTCCAGAGGAGGCCCAGCGGTCGAAGGGGCCAAGAAGGTCGACGACTGCACTAGGGTTTAGTGTAAGAGAGAATTATCGTTACTTGATCCTTGGCTCAACTATGAAGTGTTTTATTATTTCTTAGGGTATTTTAGATTTTAGAATATGAAATTTGTAGTGTTAATCATTACTTATATAGAAGTAAAGCATCAAAGTTTTACTAGATGGAGAAATTTTTTAGAGTTTAGTTATATAGATTAAATAATTGGATTTTTTTTTCAAACAAGTTATTAACTAATAGAATTTTTGGATTTAAAAATTAGAACTAAACTTGTAGTGCACTTTGAAGTTTTAATACATAAGTTAAAAATTTGTAATTCCGTCTTTTTCAAAGCATACCACAAAATGATATCAATCTGCCAGATTGTTAAGAAAGAAAATAGTGTATGCGGACTCAAAAAAAGTTATTCTGAGAGTGTGTGCACAAACTTTTGCGTATGCGACAGTTTAGCTTGGCTTTGTTTTCTTCTAGCAGTTGTTGTTTCTTGGGTTCAGCAGGCAAGTATTTTATACCCACCAGATCACCAACTTTGCTGATAACCTGGCCAAAGCAAGAACTTTTCAGTAACTATATGGCTTTTCTTCCTCATAACATAAGATATACTACATTGCCTAATCAGATAATATTCTCACAAGATCAATAAATAATTGAGACACATTATGATTATTGTAAAAGAGTTCAAAGTACATAAAAATAACATTAAGCAAGGTATCTCAGTGTTTCAGTAATCTCTTTTTTTTTTTGGTCACGTTATGATTATTGTAACCCATTATATTGCTTCCAACAATTAATATTGTTGAGAATCAATTTTTACCCTCCACATTACGTATTAATCTTGAGCCTTTGAATTTTTAAATAATTATTTTTGTAAAAAAGGATAAAATATTTTCCAAATCAGTTTTATAATAGTTCTGAGTAATAATTTATATCTTTCACATTTAATTATGTGGAATTTATATAAAGTTTACTTAAAAAGCTATTGTAAAGTTAATTTCATAAGAAAATCTTTTTAAAAGATTAAACATTTGATTTTCCCTTTAAATTAATTCAGCTTTAAACCCACCTTGTAACTCTTTTAGCATCAGCCAATATTTGGGTCGGCAACCCGCCTGACCCGCTGGCCCATTCCCTTTCAACCTGCGTAGCCCATCCTTATTACACCTGACCCGGCCCAAACACCCTTATCACACCACTATACTCTACTATTCTCCTTTCTCTCTTCCATTTTACACAGATAACCAAGTGACCCCTTATCCCCTCCTTCTCTCTTCGACAACAACAAGAAACAAACCAGTACAACTCCGTCAACCCAACTGCCAAACAACCACCAAATTCGCTCGAAACGACGCCAAATCTCTCCCTAAACCCCAGAAATCGTTACCCCTCTGTCTACTCATCCTCACCTTCATTTGTTCGTACAAATCGATGAGCTGTCCAGGTTCTAGAAGAATCCAGAAACTCACAGGTGGCGTCTCAACGTTTGTCTCTCCTAAAATCACGGAGGATGAGCTTCAAAATCAGCGGCTGATGATCGAAATCGTACCACAAGGTACGCTTGTGGCAGCATCAGGTGAATTTTGGGATTTGGATTTCAAAATTCCCAAAATTCTATCCGATTTTCTCCAATGTTTTCCCCCCTATTCTTCCACCCGTTGGAACCCAGAAACGTTTTCTATAAATACCCCCTTTACTCACTGAGTGATTAGAGGGGAGTTTTTGGGTAGCAAAATCTTGGAGAGTCCTTTTCTCCGATTTTGGAAAACTCTGAGAATTCAAACTGAAAACAAAGCAAAAACATACTGGTTTATTCGAATTTCTTGACTCTCTTTATTGCTTTTTCAAAATTACTAGCGTTGGTTCATCGGGAAGTCGTTAAAAAATCTCACTCGTCTTGTTCTAGCCTTGCTGCCCAGAAAAAGGTAACTCTCTCGTCTCTTTTATTCTTCGTTATCATAGTGAACTTGGAATGGTTTCCGACTGGTCTTGTATGAAGTTTTTTTTGCGGTTGATATGATGATGAATTTGCGGATAAGAGCAGAGATTTGCTTGTATATTTGAAGTCATGTGTTGTTTTAGATGAAGTTTTAAATTTCCCAGGGGTGTTTGCCGATGTTTAAATATATGGTTGTTTCATATTTCAAAAGAGGGAATGAGGTCTTTTTCTTCTCGAGGGTTGCTCTGTAGTTATTCCAGGATTAGGAGATGAATAAGAGCGCCTCGATGGCTTATTTTCATCTCCCAAAAATCCCCTGCCAGGAGCTTCCATTCGAAGTGCTGAATGGCTTGATTTGATTTGGTAATTGTCTAGAAAGTTTGGTCTGTTTGTTTGATTCTTTGGTGTCATTATACCAATAGGAATGTGAGTAAGCCGATACGATTCTTGGGATTAGGTGTTAGTTCCTCCTCAAGGATCGAAGCTGTAAGACAAAGCTAGAACAATCAATGATATGTTGTCATCTTCAAGTTCTTGGCTTGAGATTTTTCCTTATGTTTGCTTGTTTAAAGAATAAATAGGTAATATATTCATTCTCTCTATGATGTAGCAAGATTCTGTAATGCATTTGTTAAGCATGACTTTCATAAAGGCTAAAGTGCTAGTTTGAGATTAACTCATCCTTCTTGAAGCTTTCTAATTAGCTCATTGTTGTGTTGTTCTTGTTTGCCTAAACATGTTATTTTCTCTGTTTTTTTTTTCCTTTTTTTTTTTGTAAATTCAGAAGAGGAAAACAGTCGCCCAAGGTGACGGATAATGCTGTTTTAAACCAAGTTCTAGGATCTCCATGGTCTACAATACCATAAGGAGCTCCGAGAACCAAGGTTCTTGAGATAACTCATTAGCTATCCTCAAAGACCTTTGGAATATGACTAAATGGTGATTGTCTTTACTGTGTCATTAAGTAATTCTATCGGGGTTTTTTCTCTCTCCTAAAGAATAGTGATAAATTTTAGGGAAAATCATGCGGTTTTGTTTGAAAATTCGAACTTCTTTTAGATATTCACTTGGTTCTTAATACCATTTTAGGTTCAAGGAAGAAATGAGTTCGATCATGCCTAGAATTACTGTCTCTAGCTCGTCTTAAAGATTCAATGATCCAAGCTTGAGTTTTTACTTTCGTTTTCAAGATTACAGAAGAATTCCCTTCCTTTCCTCCACTAATTCTGTTCAAATGATATCCTGTCCTTTCATGGCCTAATTGATATAGGTTTAAACGAGTTTAGTAACACAAGTCTAAAGCTTGTGTTGTTTCTACATGTGCAAAGATTGTTTTGATGACCATGTTGCTAAAGTTCTCACAGATTCAAGAATGTTATGAATTTTTAAAAGCTCTTGTATGTTCAGTTTTACCTATCTTTGGAGTGTGTGGTTCTCTTGGTGATGTCGTGTGTATGAAACTCAATCCATTTACTGTATTGTTCAAGTAATTTCCGATAAGAATAAGTATTGAGATTTTGAATTTGTTCGCTTGTGAAGCATAGTCTAAAGTCTTAATTACCCACTTTTGTCGTTCTGTGAGGATTTGCTTCTGTTTTTATCTTAAGTCGGAATCTTGCGCATTCAATGATAGTATAATGTAAATTCAATTGTTCGCTTAAAGTCAAGTCTTTTATCATTGTGGGGTAATTAATCCTTTTCTCTTTTGCATGAACGCCTCCTATCGAGTCCACTTGGACTCTTTGTCTTGCATCTCCATTGGGGGCTAAACCCTCAACCTCTCGAGTCAAGTCCCAAAATGGACTGATATACAGTGACAAATAGTAACAGGAAGCTGGTATACAGGTTCAAGAAAGGAAGAAGTGGGAAAGAAAGCTAATATGCAGGTCTTGGGAGCGGAAAATACGAAATATACAGCTGGTATATGGTAGTATACGCAGCTGATATACATGGACAGAAATGGACCAAAGTCCATAAAATTGAGTCCAAAAACTCGGACAGATTTTGTTGGGCCAAAGCAGGGGCCTAAACTTCAACTCTATCTCCCTTTATTTATTTATAATTTGCCATGTATTTGTATATGATTAATTGTAACTAACTCTTAATTTAATTTAAATAAATCCCCTAAAGTGTTGTCGTTTCTAGCTTTATCTTTGTTTTAGTTTTTCTTGCAATTTGTTCTATCCAAAATCTTGTCATTTAATTTAGCTCAGTTAAAATGAGAAAAGTTAGATTTTGTGTTAACTTGCCTAAAAATGGATTCTTCAAATAAAAATGGCTATTTATTCATTCATGGCTTACTTTAACAAAGTTTTCTTCGGTTAAAAATGGATTTTCCTTGATATAAAAGAACTTTTTAAAACTCGTTCTTTTTTTCTAAACATCGACTTTTTCATGAAATTAGTTGAAATACTTCCTTAACCTTTTCTTGTTTATTTAAGTTAATGTTTTCTTAACAATTATTATTTGTAGAATAAATTATCGTCTCCCCAAACTCGTTTTCTCAAAAATTGCTTTCTTTAATTAATAAAATAAATTTTTCTTGGTTCAAAAAAAGACTCTTGATTTGAATAACTTTTGCTTGAAACTATAGTTGCTTTAAAATAAACTTCCTCAAATTTGAATATTTTCATAAAGAATGAATTTTCTTTAATTGAAATAATTTATTTTTGCCTTGGATGGATTAATAGCATTTTTATTTGAATCATTATTTAAATTATTTCAAACTCTTTCAAAAATTGTTTCATTTTAAGTTAGTCAAAAATCATTCTTTGGTCAACCATTTTTTAAACGGACGTTTTTAAGTGCCTTAAAACCCTTCTTAAGACGTTACTTGTACCCTTACCCGTTTTCTCTAATTTTGAAGATTTATTTCTGTTTTTAAGTCTTAGAAATTGTTTTAAAGTTTTCTTAATTTCTTTATAAAAATTAAGTGGCGACTCTGTTTTATTTTAGAATTATTTTGAAATTTTCTTTAAGTTTTGAAATAATTTTTAAGTGTCAAAACCATTTTTCAATGTCCTTTATTTTCTAATAAAAAATCCAAAAAGGGATAAAACAGAAATGATGACTCCACTGGGGATCTATTTAGGCTCTAACCAAAAATTTGAACTATTTTTGACTAACTTTATGTGACTAACTATTCGAAATATTGTAATAGTTAATAAATTTTGATTGATATTTGCTTATGTGTTTATTTATCGCAAATATATTGTCATTGCATCTCATAGCATACTCTGCCACATGGCATGCGATTTTATTTATATTTTAGGGAGGTTCACGATCCCGTGGTCTCTCGCTATAAATAACACTTTCTCGAAAATACGATAGGTTACGGGTACGTCATGCGTCCAATGACTATCGTATTTTCAACCCAAGTTGTCCACTTGGGACACGGTCTATTTCAAAGCAAACCCACTCTAGACACCTAGCGTAGAGCTAAACCAAAACCCATTTTAGGCATTGGCCTAGGACGACCTAATACCTTAGGGGTATTGGGCCCATTAGAAAGACCATCTTGCGTCTATTGACCACGAGTCAATAAAAGATGATCATTCCTTATTTATTTAATTAAAGGATATGATGTCAGATTGTACGAACCATTGTCCCTCGGGGTTGGAATATATTTAGATAGTCTTTTATTTTTGAAGAATGCCATCCAAAAGGCGTTCGGAATTTGCAAGAAGTTCAAGAAGTTCGTGAATGAAGAGTCCATGGAGGCCTAGCTTAGGAATGTACCCCTGCGTGGGACTGGTATTTATTTGTACTTCCCTTCCCCTTATTTTGTATCCCCATTTAATTCAATCAATTTGTATACATTATATTTTGGGGCAATGGAACGTCTTACAAACGGCACACATCTTTCAATTCGTTAGGCCTACCTTTGGCATAAAAAGGTCACATATCCGTATAGGATTCGCTATAAACTGTTATATGATATAACTGTCTTACGTGCTTATGTGCGTTGCTCAAATCAAAGGTGAATTGATCCACTCCTATTTGAACATTTTAGAAACCATAAAAGCCCACCGTGCAAAGTCCGACCAAAATCGCTCTTGGAGTTCTTCAAATTTCCCCAGGAAAAATCCAAAACTTCTTAACACCCCTTCTAAGTCTTGTTCAGAAAACAAACTAACCCTATCCGAACTGTATCCTTTTCAGGGTCCATCCCGTATCTTTAAGAAATTTTCATTTTCCACTTTGACAAGGGTGACAAAGAGTTCAGAAGTATAACAGGCCAAGATGCTACAAGATCGACGAGTCAACTTTCCTGATAAAACCTACTTATCCAAAATCGATGGGCAAATTCCTGTCTGTCAAACCCTAGGTCAATGATTACCCGTGGATCAATTTATCTTGACAAAAGTAACTTTATGTGTTTATTTCCAGTCAAATGTCTTGCGTTGTTTACCACTTATGAAATCTAACATATTCTTCTTTTTGAGTTATTTTTCATGTAAAAGGTAAAGAAATTGATCTGTGTTGAGAAAAGATGGAAGAATCCTCTTACTTCACAAAATCAAGAGAAAGCAAGGTTTCCTCCCCTGATCGTAACTTAGGGAAAACAATAATGACTGAGGATACTGAGAACATCGCTTTAACTAGGATGACTACTCTCCTATCTAAGCAAAGTGAGTTGATTGCGCTACTGACGCAACAAGTTGATAAGATGAGAAATGAGATGAGAGAGACAAGAAGTCTGATTAATTTGATCATTTATGCAAAATTACTCACCCCAAGTGAAGGAAGGTATCTACTTCATGTCCCTCCCTTGAATACGGCGGCACCTGAACACTCTTCCAACAATACCCTTGCATTTTCTTATATCTGGAGCACGGAAAAGTCACTCAAATGTGATTCGATAAATCTGGGCCACAAAAAGTCTACCCTTCAACCTCGCAGAGCCCCTATCCCATCTTTTATGCCCGAGCTAAATATCAAACTACATCCCCAAAGTACCAAGCTCCACCTCCAAATTACCAACCGCCTCCACAAACATATCAAAACTTTTAGTCAAATTTTCAAGCACCAATTACTTTCTACTCAAATCCCCAAACATACCACGAAGTAGCTACCTCAACATACCAAAATAAAATATTTCATCCAAGTCATAAGAAGAAGCCTCCTCGGGTCTTTAATCCATTAGCTGAAAGCCGAACTCTACTCTTTGGGAGACTGAAAGAAGCTGAACTAATTCAGCCTATCGAACCAAAGCCTGCTAACCCAGCATCTAAATTCTTCAAACCCAATCTACATTTCGCATATCATTCATAAAGTGTTGGACATATAACTGAAGATTGCATCAATCTGAAACACAAAATTCAGAACCTAATCGATCAAAGAGTCACATTCTCCAAACAACCTCTCCTGGTAGCAATCCTTCACCAAAACATGGAGGAGTGACCATCAGTATAGATGAAACTGATGACGAATGGTATGCAAGAACTATTCTTAATAAAGAGGATGATCGAGAATTGCCAAGACCTTTGACTCATCTATCCCAGTCTTTCCCTACAAGTGACGATCTAGGGGATGAAATCGGAGATCTATTCAAAGAATTTGATGCCATATTAGAAGAAGTCCATGGAGCAGCCATGATTAGGGATGCCAAGCCTGGCAAAAAGTTGCAGAATTGGGTTGCCATTCCCTTCGTGACTCTCCGCCCGGCTGAATAGACAAAGACTCTGTTTTGCAAAATCGTGATGGTCCGGATGAGGCTCCGCGACCCACCCTTTATGCTTTAATATTTCTCGTGCTATTTACTGCTTTCCAAAAGGCATGAACCTGCACTCACACGGGTCGTAGCCATAATTTGAAAATATTTTTTTAGAATTTCAATGAAAGCCTCCTTATTTTAAAAAAAAATATTTATTGTTCAAAAATTATTTATTATCTAACCCATTTTATTTTGGTCTCAGTAATAATAAGTTAAAAAGCCATAATTTGAAAATATTTTTTTAGAATTTCAATGAAAGCCTCCTTATTTAAAAAAAATATATTTATTGTTCAAAAATTATTTATTATCTAACCCATTTTATTTTGGTCTCAGTAATAATAAGTTAAAACCTTCCACTGTCATGTCATGTCAAAAGCTTAACGAACAAATCGAGCTAGACGATAATGATTTTGAGGAGTATGTTGAAGACATCATGGTCTTTGAACGAACAACCAAGAAGTCTAAGAATTTGGAAGACCAGAAAAGGCCCCACTTAAAAGAGTCTGAGGTGGTCAATCTGGAAGGCAACGGTCAAGTGAAAGAAATCAGCGTCGGTGTTTATTTATCAAAAGCACAAAAGAAAGAACTTATCAGTCTGCTCAGGTCATACATCGACATCTTTGACTGGTCCTACAATAATAGGACAAGAATGAGCACAAACATCATCTCCCAAAATTTAATGGTCAATCCAGAATTTAATTCAAGGAATAGACAGTTAATCCTTCCCTCCCACGAGATAAAAGAAAGCTTGCACCAAATTGGCAAGGACTGTACATCATCCAAAAAGTGCTATCTGGAGGAGCTTTGATTTTATCCAAGATGGATGAACAAGTAAGGCCCAAGCCTATATCAACTCCGACGCTGCAAAAGGATACTACGCCTAAAGACGACTTTTATTCCTTCTATTTTCTTTTCCTGTAATTGCATTTTCTAAATGTAATCGTTTTGCACTTAGTAAAAGCTTAAAATATCCCTATCCTTCCTGTATGAACTACGTTTGACCTGAATTCTCAAGAATGAGATATGTAAGCGGCCTCTGTCGACTTCGGTCATCCCTTTATTTACTTCCAATTTTCTCCCACTACGAGTGTGGGAACTACGTTTCACCTGAATCCTGCCTCAACGGGATAAGTAGGCGCCACAATGGTTCGGTCATATCACCCCAGAAAATGGAAACTGGGACAGAATTTTTGAGAAAGGAATCTCAAAAATTCAGAAAATGAAGGTCATTTCCAGCAAAACAAGAGAATGCTTGTAGATATGTAGATGCCACAACGGCTCGGTCATATTACCCAGGAAATAGAATCTGGGGCAGAAATTTCGAGAAAGGAATCTCAAAAATTCAGAAGGCGGAGATCATTCTCCAACAATTCAAAATACAGAATGTGCCGAAGAGCAATCCAAATGAATATCAAGACAGAATTTCATAATCCCCACAGAGTCTCAAGTCTCTTACCAATGGAATGAGATTCGTCATAAACCTTTAACTGGGGAAGAAATTTTGAGGAAGACCTCAAAATTTCCACCAAGATTCATTCAAAGAGTCCAGTATCAAACTTTGAAGAGTTCCCCAGCACCGAGAGATCAGAGTTTGCTTCACAAATCCCCAGTCATAACAAGTCCGAGGTGGATTAATCCCCGGCCATGACAAATTACTCGAAAGACCATTTCTGAACTCTCTAGCTAGGACAACAAAAGATCTCCAGAGTCCGCCAGCAATATGTAGAAAATGTCAAAACCTCGAGTAAAGCACATTCGTTGGGCTAGCACATGACATGACGGGCAGAAACCTTTCCAAACTATCTTTTTTCCAAATCCTTGTTTTCCAAAGAATTTGTTTGAAGATCGTTACAAAAACTAGTTTTACTCCTTATGTCTACCGTGGCCCGAGGAGAGTCGAGGGCGACGAGTACCCGAGATTGAAAAGCATTTGGAGAAGACAAAACGAGGAGCAGAAGATCCAAGGAGGTCAACACAGACCAATTTCAGTAAAAAACTAATAATTTTTCTGTGGATGTAGGTTGTCCCCAAAAGTATGTTAGAAAGTAGTCTCTCATTATCCAACGGATTTAAAGAAACGCAACGAGACCAGACGCCTCAAAATTTGGCGAGAAAAGCCAAAGCAGCAGAAAGAAGCCAAAGATGGCAAAAGTCCCTAGAATGGGCGAATCTTCTTGTAGTTCACAGAAACTACTAGATAATGAGAGACTGACAACGTCCTCAAGTCCCCAAACGGATCTGGACATTTTGTTTAGTTTCGAATTGAGACACCAAACAAGAGATCGACGACATTTTCCGCCAATCCTCGACAAGTCAGAAATTACCACGAATAGATGATGTTCAAAGATTGTATTAATGGTTGTCCCCAAAAATGGACACGACCATTTCATTCACATTTCAAATGAAAGTCTGTTTTGATTAGCTTCATAAACGTCGTCTTTAAAGTTTTTTAAATTTGACTGTGGTCGCTAGTAAGAGCGACACCGTGTCTACTAACCGTTTGGCTTGAGCAAAGGTACCCATAAAGGAGTCGACATGACAAAATAAAGACTAGAGGTGATATTTTTTACGACTTTCCCATAGGCCATTGAATCATACGGCACTACATTGCATCACATTTTGCATTCATATTGCACCATGTCACATTGCATCATGCTGCAATGCATCATACTAATTACATGGCATAAGCATTATGTCGCATCACATTATGTCATATCGCATTGCATCATATTATATTATGTTGCATTGTATTATATGGTATCATATCGCAGGAACCATGTCAAGAGGACCATATCATATTTGCATGTCGAGAGGACCATGCCACGAGGGCCATCATATTTGCATGTCGCGAGGATCATGCCACGAGGGACATCATATTTGTATGTCGCGAGGACCATGCCACGAGGGCCATCATATTTGTATGTCGCGAGGACCATGCCACGAGGGCCATTGCATTTGCATGTCGCGAGGACCATGTCAAGAGGACCAATACATGATCATCCACATTATCATTCAATACCACAGATACACATCCCCTGCAAAGACTATTTCCCTCTACCGGCCGGTTGCAAAGAGGATGACATTCATAGGCGTCCCTAAGTCGCACTTGCTGCGCAGGATAGACCCTCAACATGCTTATATCTGAGATTGCGTGAGACGGTGGAGTCTAACATTGAGGATATCATTATCATCATTATCATTATCATCATTTATTATGCCAAATCTGGCATTCAGCATATTTATATCCGATATCGCGTAAGATGGAGGAGTCTGACGTTGAGAGTATATTTTGCTCCTTTATTATGCCAAATCTGGAATTCAGCATATTTATATCCGATATCGCGTAAGATGGAGGAGTCTGACGCTGAGGGTATATTTGCTCCTTTATTATGCCAAGTATGGCATCCAACATATTCATGTCCGATATCGCGTAAGATGATGGAGTCTGACGTTGAGTATATTTATGCACTCTTATTCGAAAGCGTCAATCGCCAAAAGATGCAGCTATATTTGATCATGTGGCAAAGGCCTTGCCATCCCCGATAATTAAATACCGCTTGCCATCGAGGTCAAAAGCATGTAGTCCGAGGGATGTCTGTAAGATGCCATCCAAATCAGGCGATGAATTGGATTTCCCAAAATTAGAAGGCCAAAGGTCGTCTGTAAGTCACAGCGATGTCTAAAATCGGATAGTGTGCAAGATTGCCCAAAACTTGACAGACTAAGAGTTATCTGTAAGACGCAGCGATATCTGAAACCGGATAGTGTGCAAGATCATCTAAATATTGACAGTTCAAGGGTAATGCATAAGTCACAATAATATCCGCAATTGGATAAAGTGCAAGATTACCAAAAAATTGATAGTCCAAGGGTTATCTATAATCCACGACATATCCACATTGATATTGTGCAGGACTACCCAAAGGCTACCAATTCAAGGGAAATTTGTAAGTCGTGTTACATCCAAGATCGGATAAAAGCGCAGGATTACCCAAAAACTGGCAATTCGAAGGACGTCTGTAAGCCGCCTCTATCCAAAGTCGGATGATGTGCAAGATCACTCAAAAGCTGGCAAACTAGAAGGCATTTGTAAGCCGTCTCTGTCCAAAGTCGGATGATGTGCTAGAGTACCCAAAGCCTGATAATGCAAGGAGTATATTTTAGTAGTGTCAATACAGATAATGCGCGAGACTTACCCCAAAGACATATGCAAAGACCGCTACCAATAGCCACGAAGGCCATCACATTCAAAAGAATGCCGCAAACGGTCAAGAGGACCGTCACCATCGTAATAACTACAAAAGTCATCATTTTCAAATATCACCACATTCAACCGCCATAGAGTTGGATAATCTAACACTTCTAAGCTACAGCAACAGAAATGCGCAAAGTATTTAAGTCACAACAATGGGAATGCACAAATCTAACACTTCTAAGATGCAGCAACGGGAATGCGCAAAGTGTTTAAGTCGCAACAATGGGAATGCGCAAATCTAACACTTCTAAGCCGCAACAACGAAAATGCACAAAGTGTTTAAGTCACAATAATGGGAGTGCACAAATCTAACACTTCTAAGCCGCAGCAACAGGAATAAGCAAAGCGTTAAAGTCGCAATAACGGGAATGCTCAAATCTAACACTTCTAAGCCACATCAACGGGAATGCGCAAGGTGTTTAAGTCGCAAAAACGAGAATGCGCACCAGGCAATCCTATCCGAAAGCCAAGAAGGCTATCATGTTTAGTCATCATGGAAATTGCTATTTCCTAAAGACAGAGACAAACATGGACAATATCTGATTTAGAAACAAAGGACGCAGAACAAATGAGGTACAAGGCTATCTCTCCTTATTGAGCTATTTTACTACTAACAATCTTTTCGAAATATTGCCGAGAATATCCAAGAGGATGAAAATCTCAAAGCAGAACAACAGGTATGAAATACGTCAAAAAGACGTCATCACATAGGATTCGAACGTAGTTCTAGGATGAGGTATGACAAAGAAACTATCTCTCCAAATGGAATTACTTTACCACTAACCATTTTATTTTGAGATTTTGTCGAGAGAATCCGAGAAGGATGAAATTCTCAAAATAAAATCATAGGTGTGGACTACGCAAAAAAGGATGCATCACAATGTGGAACTTTTTCTTAGCAACAAACTGGGACATAGTTTGGAAAGGAATGTCAAACTTTCTGGACGCGAGTTGAGAATCAACTTCCGCTTTAATCAAACCACACCCCTATCAGAAGACATGTGGGTATTTACTATCGTTGGGGTCTTAGTTTCGCATCCAGGGTATTTTCTGAGTTCACGTTAGAAGCAATATTCCCTCTTTCCAATCCGAGTGACAATACACCTCGAGCTTTGGGAATTATGTCCATGTAACTTTTATCTATAGATGTGAGGGCCCCACATCTGTAATTGAGATGATTACAAGCCTCTTTTCCATAACTCAATTCATTTATCACTCATCCCGAGCCAAAGGTTATCTTAACATAAAGATTACCTTTTTCTACCGATTGAGTCGAACTACAAGCAGCCTGATTCCCTGAGTCCTGGGATATGTAGGCGGGATCTGTGTTAAAAACTCGGCTACATTCCAAGCTCCCTCTAATCCTCGTACTCCCCATCTTTCTGGCCTTTCCTTAATTCAAGGTCGGGATGATTGTTGAATTTCTTTGAAAGTCGTGCATAAAATCAAGCGTCTTGAACTACAAGTGACCCGAGTTCTCATGCAACCTGAGATATGTAGGAAACTCAAAACCAGAGTTCGTCCATGATCCCTTGAAATTCGTGCTAAAACCAATTGCTTTCTGAAGATGAATTTGTGGTCGGATAAAATTGAGAACGTCAATTCCCTTTGTCCAGGGTTCAGTACACTCACCCTACCCAAAGGGAGGGCAGTTGTTGACACCCAATTTTTACCCTCCACATTACGTATTAATCTTGAGCCTTTGAATTTTTAAATAATTTTTGAAATAATTATTTTTGTAAAAAAGGATAAAATATTTTCCAAAAATCAGTTTTATAATAGTTCTAAGTAATAATTTATATCTTTCACATTTAATTATGTGAAATTTATATAATATACTCTACTATTCTCCTTTCTCTCTTCCATTTTACACAGATAACCAAATGACCCCTTATCCCCTCCTTCTCTCTTCGACAACAACAAGAAACAAACCAGTACAACTCCGTCAACCCTGCTGCCAAACGACCACCAAATTAGCTCAAAACGATGCCAAATCTCTCCCTAAACCCCAAAATCGTTACCCCTCCGTCTACTCATCCTCACCTTCGTTTGTTCATACAAATCGATGAGCTGTCCAGGTTCTAGAAGAATCTAGAAACTCACAGGTGGCATCTCAACATTCGTCTCTCCGAAAATCGCGGAGGATGAGCCTCAAAATCATCGGTTGATGATCTAAATTATACCACAAGGTACGCTCGTGGCAGCATCAGGTGAATTTTGGGATTTGGATTTCAAAATTACCAAAATTCTATCAGATCTTCCCTAATGTTTTCCCCCTATTCTTCCACCCGTTGGAACCCAGAATCGTTTCCTATAAATACCCCCCTTTACTCACTGATTAGAGGGGAGTTTTTGTGTAACAAAATCTTGGAGAGTCCTTTTCTCTGATTTTAGAGAAACCTGATAATTCAAGCTAAAAACAAAGCAAAAACATACTGGTTTATTTGAATTTCTTGACTCTCTTTATTTCTGTTTCAAAATTACTAGTGTTGGTTCATCGGAAAGTCATTAAAAAATCTCACTCGTCTTGTTCCAGCCTTGCTGCCCAGAAAAAGGTAACTCTCTCATCTCTTTTATTCTTTGTTATCATAGTGATCTTAGGATGGTTTTTGACTGGTCTTGTATGAATTTTTTTTGCGGTTGATATGATGATAAATTTGTGGATAAGAGCAGAGATTTTCTTGTATATTTGAAGTCATGTGTTGTTTTAGATGAAGTTTTAAATTTCCCAGGAGTGTTTGTTGATGTTTAAATATATGGTTGTTTCATGTTTCAAAAAAGGGAATGAGGTCTTTTTCTTCTCGAGGGTTGCTATGTAGTTGTAATGACCCTTCAGGTCATTTATGAGTTTTCACCTTTCTTGTACCATTAGAACTTGTTTGTAGCGGCCCCAAGTCATTTAAGGCTTGTCAGAACCGGTAGTTTAGTGCCCGGGTCTTTTGTTTGGTCTTTATGGTCGTATGATAAGTTTTAAAGTCAAGAAAGTCGGCAAAAGTTATCGTAAGTTTCTTTAATAAATTTTCTGGACTTTGGGTCAAATGTCTCATAGCTTTTCTCTTAATATATAAAGAGTTAGAAGTCCCCCGACCTACCAAATCGAAGTTCTACGAGTCTAGTTTCCAACGCACAAAACATCATGTCCAACCGATCTCGAAGTAAATAGTTATGACTATTTTACCGCGGACTGTCTGGCATAAACCGGGTCACGAACCGGGTCGCGAACCTGGTCGGGTCAAAATTGATTTAAAGCCTCCAATTCACGTTTTAAAACGCCATTTCAGTTCTGAAACAGAGAGAAAACATAAGGGAGGGTTCCAAGAGAGTTCTTCAGTGATCAAGGTGTGTTTTTGGTGATTTCTATCGCTAAAGTTTGTCCCCGTGCCTAGAAACGCGACCTCTACGCGTGGCAATCATTTTCCCCTTCGATAAACCATGTTTGGAGCTGGTTTCAAAAGATAGGAATTGGTATTTCTTGGTGTTTATTCAAGCTTTACACTTGGTTTGCTAAGGTAACCATCTCGGGGCTCTTTTATGATCATTTTTATGAAATTCTACGGACGTTTCGTTAAGTTATGATTCTTTTGGGAAATCTGCCTATTTAAGCTTAATTATGAACTATTTATAGGTGAGTATAAGCTACATATATATAGTGTTTACGAAGCTTAGGACGTAAGGAATAATTTCTGTGAAGGAACTACGGGCATTCGGACGTTCGTTGGAAGGTATTTTTGTCATTTTGGAGCTTCTTGGAGTGGTTCAAGCTTGGACATCGTCGTCCTAGCAGCTTTTCGTTGGTCGGCAGGTAGGTTATGGTTTAAACTCCCTAGACTTAGCATATATTGGATAAAATTATACTAGCTGGCATCCTTGGGTTGGATTATTAGGTTGGTACCACAGACCTTGACCGCTTTATTCATGTCTGCCTACTTTTGTTCCTCCGTTGCTTGTAGTACTTGCCGATACGTTTTATTTACCCTTGTGGTCCTGTGAGGCCTTGTTGACTCTGGAACATAGAAGGTGGGATATTGGGAATGTCCGCGAGTCCCGAGAATAGAATTATCCTTATAGGATGGTTATGCTTGTTGAGTAGCTATGAGCCTGTGCAGGGTCGATAGGTTGATTGTGAGCTGCTGGGCAGCTATTGTGTTTGATCATAACATTTCCATGCATATAAAGAGGTTTTATCCATGTTTTACTATGGTTTGGACATCGGGCCTACTGACACTATTTTCTAAACTTTGCATGGCCCCGGGGGCCTGTTTTTGATGGAAATGAATTGGAAATGATTTGATTTAACTTGTGAATATTGTTGGGTATAAAAGAAGGTAAAATTATGATTTATATCACCAGTTTTACGATTAACACTAGACTCGGCAGGGCCGGGGTGCTAGTTGAGTTTTCTTGCTACTTGAGGTGATTTTAGCCTCGGTCGGACCGAGCACCTGAGATGACTTTCTACTGTTTAGACCCGATTATGCTCGGGCACCCTTGGAGGGGTTTTTGAGATATTTTCCCACTACTTTAGTCCTGGACAGGGTCTTGAACCCGGACTTGCTTCCGGATGACATGTTTTGATACTGAGTTATGGTATGGGGTCAGGGACCTCCATGGACCTTGCCATATGGGCCTGGGGCTTCGAGCTGCGTGTGTCGGAGGAAAGGTATACGGCGGAGTAGAGGTATACGGGCAGTGTCCTTCCATGGAACCTACCTGCTGGGCCGGATCGGCACCGAATGAGGTACATACAAAGATACCATTTCACTTGAGATCTTCATGCATCATATCATTCATTGTTTGAGGCTCCACCTTGTTTGTTGTTTGTTGTTTGTTGATTGTACGGTCCGGTATTATGGGATGCCGTAGGGTTTGTTCACACTTGTTTGTGTTCCTCGATTGTATGGGCGGACGGGGGTCTGTAGGTAGACTCTTGCTATTTACTTACAGAATTGTTTCCTGTTACGGTTAATTATGAAATTGGTTACTGCTAGGCTGTTAGTTTATGAATTTGAGATTGATATGATTAGTTGAGTTTGATTTCTGTCTCTGAGCATGCCTATCATTACTTTTTCCCTCTTCTTCTTACACCTGAGGTTACCGGTATACCGTCCATTTCATAAACTTATTATGTATACACTGTTATTGCAAGGACCCCAGGTGCGTTGTTTCTTACTTTCACATGTGCCTATGGTGTATATATTCTGCCTGCTGGCCTCACATGTGGTTCTGTTGACTTCTCTCTGGGCTAGTTCATGTGTACCTTTTGTTGATTTCTGTGGCTACTTGCTTCTATTCTGTCTGTTACTACGCTTTTATCTTATATGTGCTCAGCCGGCCTATGATACCTACTGGGTACCTTATTCTTCGCATTTGGTGCTCACCCTAACCCCTGCATCTTTTGGTGCAGATCCTAGCGTGGGCCATCGTCGTTAGATCGCTGTGATTCGTGCTTGGAGATCTGTTGGGGACTACTTCAGACTGAGGGTGAGATCTTGGTGATCGAAGCTTAGCTTTAGTTTATCTTTTGCTTTATGTACTCTATTACCATTCGGAGACATCTGTTTATGTTGTTTTGGATCGTTTGTACTCCTTATATGTAGTTCTGGCTCTATACTATGATACCAGGTCTTGGGATTTGGTTTTGTTTCCGCATATGTATATATATATTCCTACTATCTATTCTCTTCATCTTGTTTCCTTACTTTTTCTTATTAAACTGTTCTTCCGCTTATTTGTTAGATAGTATCCCATTACTAACTGTCCTGGGCTATGAGGATTGGTTCCCCTACTGGAGGGATTGTAGGTGCCATCATAACTGAGAAATCAGGTCGTGACAACTTGGTATCAGAGCTCTAGGTTCACCGGTGTCATCGGTATAGGAGCCAATGTCTAGTAGAGTCCTGCGGATCAGGGCGGAGACGTCCGTACTCAATCTTCGGGAGGCTACAGTGACATTTTAGGAAATTTGACTCTTTCATTACTTCTGTGTCATGCGTAGGACCATTGAAGTTTCTGGAAATCTCATTTGTTCTACTTCATTCTTTCGCAGATGGTTCGTATAAGATCATCGGCATCAGGCGGAGATGAGACTCCCACTCCAGCTAGGGGTCAAGGACGCCCTCGAGCAGTGGCACCTGCTAGAGCTGCTAGAGTTCAGATAGAGCCCGAGCAGCATGTGGATCAGGGGGCAGCCCAGGTACCACCAGCTCCAGTACCAGCTCCAGCTCCCACTTCTGTGCCAGCTCCAGCCGCAGCTCAGCCTCCAGATATTCGGTGATTACTATTACAGCTTTTGGGTATGATTAGAGAGCGGCCTTCTGAGGTAGCACACACATCCGCTCAGGGGGAAGCCCTGTATGCACAGAGTTCAGGAGCGCAGCCTATTACTACGGATCCCCGTGCGGAGGTCATTTCGGTCCCATCTGTTGCACAACCTCTTGCTCCTAGCCCAGCTATGACAGAGCAGAAGGCGTTGGGTAGGTTTTTGAGGTTAGCACCTCCGAGGTTTGCTGGTACTTCAGGACAGGATCCACATGACTTTATTACTACCTTTAAGGAGATGTTGCATCATTTGGGTTTGTTGGAGACTCACGGGGTTGGTTATACTACTTATCAGTTAGAGGGCCCAACAAAGTTATGGTGGAGGACCCAGGTTGCTTGTAGACCACCATCGTCACCTCCTTTGACCTGGTCTGAGTTTTATGAGACCTTTATGGACAAGTTCTTGCCATAGAGTGATCGTGAGCATCGCAGGGAGAAGCTTACTCACCTTATGCAGGAGTCTACGACTGTCTCGGAGTATGAGACCCGTTTTCATCAGCTAGCACCGTTTGGAGCTATGATCATTCCTACCGAGGCAGATAGGATTCGCAAATTTGTATGGGGTTTGAGGCCAGAGATCAGGCAGCCAACTGAGATATTGATTGCCGGTGGTCAGTCATTTCAGGCTATCGCAGACTATGCCCGTACTGTGGAGGACTTACAGCGATATGATCAGGGGTCCAGAGATAAGAGGCCTCGACATCAGGGTGGCTACAGTGGTTCCAGATATGGTGGTAGAGGTTCTGGCCAGTAAGGCTGGGGTTAGCAGCCATAGCAGCACCAGGGTCAATCCAGCCGACTGGTTCAGGCTTTCCTTCAGACTTCCGGTAGTACCCAGTTTGAGCAGGGTCAGAGCAGCCATCAGGGCTGTAGCGACCAGTTTTCCAGGGGTACAGTTTCTGGGGCATCAGGCCATGGTGGCCATACGGGACCTGCTAGTTCATCCCGGCCGAGTAGGCCTCCAGGGGCTTGTTTTACTTGTGGTGTGATTGGTCATTTTGCTAGAGATTGCCATCAGCAGGGTACAGTTCAGCCGGTCAAGCCTTTACGAGCAGTTCATCCTCCGGCTAGAGGGGGTGGTCATCAGGCTAGGGGTGGTGCTCTACGTGGCAGAGCAGGTGGTAGGGATGGAGGTCGAGCAGGTGGAGGTCGTCTTCAGTTTTACGCGGTCCCTAGGAGACCAGAGGCAGAGGCCTCGGATGCTGTGATTACATGTATGATTTCTGTGTGCCATCAGTCTGCTATGACTTTATTTGATCCTGGATCCACTTGTTCATATGTATCTGCCTACTTTGTGCCTTGTTTGGGGTTGGCTAGTGAGCCATTATCTGTTCCTGTTTCTGTTTCGACCCCAATAGGAGATTCTTTAGTAGTGGATTAGATTGTGAGATCTTGTATGATATCTGTTGATGATTTGGAGACTTGGGGTGATTTGATGATCCTTGATATGATAGATTTTGATGTGATACTGGGCATGGATTGGTTATCCCCTCACCGTGTGGTTTTTGATTGTTATGCCAAGACCATTACCATAGCCGTGCCTGGTCTATCCCCGGTTGTGTGGCAGGGTTCTATTAGCCATGCACCATCTGGGATCATCTCTTGTCTTCGAGCTAAGAAGGTGATGTCCCGTGGGTGTTTAGCTTATCTAGCATATGTCCGAGATGCTAGTGCTAACCCTACGTCTCCTGAGTCTGTTCTTGTGGTTAGAGACTTCCTTGATGTGTTTCCTACCGACCTGCGAGGCCTTCCACCTGAGAGAGATATTGATTATGCTATTGAGTTAGAGCTGGGCACCATGCCCATTTCTATTTCTCCTTACCATATGGCTCCAGCTGAGTTGAGGGAGCTTAAGGAGCAGCTCCAGGATCTGTTAGCTAAGGGGTTTATTAGACCGAGTGTGTCACCTTGGGGTGCGCCTGTTCTCTTCGTGAAGAAGAAGGATGGGTCAATGCGCATGTGTATTGATTATCAGCAGCTGAATAGAGTGAAAATGAAGAATAGGTATCCGATGCTGAGGATTGATGACTTGTTTGACCAGCTTCAGGGTTCAGTCGTGTTTTCGAAGATTGATTTGAGGTCCGACTACCATCAGTTGAGGATTAGGGCGGAGGACATCCCTAAGACAACATTCAGGACATGTTATAGCCATTATGAGTTCCTGGTGATGTCTTTTGGGTTGACTAATGCCCCCGCAGCCTTTATGAACTTTATGCACAGGGTTCTTGGCTCGTATTTGGACTCATTTGTGATAGTTTTTATAGACGACATCTTGGTATACTCGCGTAGTAGATATGAGCATGAGAAGCACTTGAGGGTTATACTCAAGACTTTGAGAGATCATCGACTTTATGCCAAGTTCTCAAAGTGCGAGTTTTGGCTTGAGTCAGTTGCATTCCTAGGGCACATGGTGTCTAAGGATGGGATTAGGGTTGATCCGAGAGAGATTTTAGCGGTTTGTGATTGGCCTAGACCCACTACTGTTACTGAGGTCCACAGTTTTATTGGGTTAGCAGGTTACTACAGATGCTTCGTTCGGGGATTTTCTTCCATAGAAGCACCTTTGACTATGCTGACTAGGAAAGATGTCCCATTTCAGTGGTCGGATCAGTGCGAGGATAGCTTTCAGAGGCTTAAGGCCTTATTGACTTCAGCTCCAGTTTTGACTTTGCCGGTTGAGGGTCAGAGCTTCTCCGTGTATTATGATGCTTCTGGGGTTGGTCTTGGTTGTGTGTTGATGCAGTAGGGTCGAGTAATAGCATATGCATCGAGGCAACTGAAGGTTCACGAGCGCAACTACCCCACTCATGACTTAGAGTTGGCGGCGGTAGTTTTTTGGCTAAAGATCTGGAGGCATTACCTATATGGAGTTCACTGTGAGATCTTCACTGATCACCGTAGTCTTCAGTATATCACGAGTCAGCAAGAGATGAAATCGAGGCAGAGGAGATGGGTTGAGTTACTGAAGAACTATGACTTCACTATTCTGTATCATCTGGGTAAGGCAAACATGGTAGCGGATGCCTTGAGCCAGAAGGCGGTGAGTATGGGTAGCCTAGCTTCTCTTTTAGTTTTAGAGCGACCGTTGGCCTTAGACATCCAGTCCTTGGCTAACCGTTTGGTTAGGCTTGACTTGTCAGATCCTAGCAGAGTTCTCGCCAGTGTTGAGGTTCGTTCTACTTTGATTGATCAGATTCAGAGCCGTCAGTTTGAGGATCAGCAGTTGTGTGACCTTCGTGATCAGGTTATTCAGGTTGAGAATAGTCGGGCTACTCTAGATTCAGATGGTTTCTGAGATTTGATAGTCGTTTTTGTGTTCCGAGGGTTAGTGATTTGATTCAGTTGATACTTCGTGAGGCACATTGTACTAGATACTCCATTCATCCTGGCGCAGCAAAGATGTATAGAGAATTGGGACAGCTTTACTGGTGGAGTGGTATGAAGCGGGACGTGGCAGAGTTTGTATCTCGATGCTTGAACTGTCAGCAGGTTAAGTTCGAGCACATGAGACTGGGTGGTTTGATGCAGCGACTTTCTATTCCTGAGTGGAAGTGGGAAGGTATTACTATGGACTTCGTTGTTGGTTTACCTCGTACTTCTTGTGGGTTTGATTCCATATGGGTGATTGTTGATAGGCTGACTAAGTCAGCACATTTCTTGCCAGTTCAGACTTCTTATGGTGTAGAGAGGTTAGCTCAGATCTACATTCGTGAGATTGTTCGATTGCACGGGGTCCCAACTTCTATCATTTCAGACCGCGACACTCAGTTCACATCTCAGTTCTGGAGAGCTATTCAGCGAGATTTGGGTACAGAGGTTCAGCTTAGTACTGCTTTCCACCCTCAAACAGATGGCCAGTCCAAGAGGACTATTCAGGTCCTGGAGGACATGCTTTGGGCTTGTGTTCTTGACTTTGGAGGTTCGTGGGATCAGTTTGTGCCTTTGGCTGAGTTTGCTTATAATAATAGTTTTCATTCGAGCATTGGCATGACACCTTTTGAGGCCTTGTATGGTAGGCGTTGAAGATCGCCGATTGGTTGGTTTGATGGTTCTGAATCTAGGCCACAGAGTACAGATTTTCTTTGAGATTCCTTAGACCGGGTCCGAGTGATTCAGGATAGACTTCAGGCAGCCCAGAGTTGGCAGATGAGCTACGATGATCATAGACTTCGTGCCTTAGAGTTCAGTGTTGGTGATTTGATATTTCTCCGTGTATCGCCCATGAAGGGTGTGATGAGATTTGGTAGGTGGGGCAAGCTTTGCCCCAGGTACATTGGGCCATACGAGATTCTCCAGAGGGTTGGTAGTGTTTCCTATCAGTTAGCTTTGCCTCTGATGTTTTCATTTATGCACCCGATTTTTCATGTATCGATGTTACGGCGGTATGTTCCAGATGAGTCTCATGTGTTGCAGTGGGAAACGGTTCAGCTGGATGAGAGTTTAGCCTTCGTTGAGGAGCCGGTAGCTATTTTGGCCAGAGATGTCAGGAGATTGAGGTCTCGAAAGATCCTGGTTGTCAAGGTTCAGTGGAGGCACCGTCCAGTTGAGGAGGCTACCTGGGAGACCGAGAGAGATATATGGGCTCAGTATCCGCAGCTGTTTGAGCCTTCAGGTACTTCCTTGTTCTTGACTTTCGAGGACGAAAGTCTTTTTAGTAGTGGGTGATGTAATGACCCTTCCAGTCATTTATGAGTTTTCACCTTTCTTGTACCGTTAGAGCTTGTTTGTAGCGGACCCAAGTCATTTAAGGCTTTTAGGGACCGGTAGTTTGGTGCCCGGGTCATTTGTTTGGTCTTTATGGTCGTATGATAAGTTTTGAAGTCAAGCAAGTCGGCAAAGGTTATCGTAAGTTTCCTTAATAAATTTTCTGGACTTTGGGTCAAATGTCTCAGAGCTTTTCTCTCAATATATAAAGAGTTAGAAGTCCCCCAACCTACCAAATCTAAGGTCTACGAGTCTAGTTTTCAACGCACAAAAACTCACGTCCAACCGATCTCGAAGTAAAAAGTTATGACTGTTTTACCGTGGACTATCTGGCAGAAACTGGGTCGCGAACCGGGTCGGGTAAAAATTGATTTAAAGCCTCCAATTCATGTTTTAAAACGCCATTTCAGTTCTGAAACAGAGAGAAAACATAAGGGAGGGTTCCAAGAGAGTTCTTGAGTGATCAAGGTGCATTTTTGGTGATTTCTATCGCTAAAGTTTGTCCCTGTGCCTAGAAACGCGACCTCTACGCGTGGCAGCCATTTTCCCTTTCAATAAACCACGTTTGGAGCTAGTTTCAAAAGATAGAAATTGGTATTTCTTGGTGTTTATTCAAGCTTTACACTTGGTTTGCTAAGGTAACCATCTCGGGGCTCTTTTATGATCGTTTTTATGAAATTCTACGGACGTTTCGTTAAGTTATGATTCTTTTGGGAAATCTGCCGATTTATGCTTAATTATGAACTGTTTATAGGTGAGTATAAGCTGCATATATATAGTGTTTGCGAAGATTAGAACGTAAGAAACAATTTCCGTGAAGGAACTACGGGCATTCGGACGTTCGTTGGAAGGTATTTTTGTCATTTTGGAGCTTCTTGGAGTGGTTCGAGCTTGGACATCGTCGTCCTAGCAGCTTGTCGTTGGATGGAAGGTAGGTTATGGTTTAAACTCACTATACTTAGCATATATCGGATAAAATTGTACTAGCTGGCATCCTTGGGTTGGATTATTAGGTTGGTACCACAGACCTTGACCGCTTTATTCATGTCCGCCTACTTTTGTTCCTCCGTTGCTTGTAGTACTTGCCGATATGTTTTATTTACCCTTGTGGTCCTGTGAGGCCTTGTTGACTCTGAAACATAGAAGGTGGGATATTGGGAATTTCCGCGAGTTCCGGGCATAGAATTATCCTTCTAGGCTGGTTATGCTTCCTGAGTAGCTATGGGCCTGTGCAGGGTCGATAGGTTGATTGTGAGATGCTGGGCAGCTATTGTGCTTGATCATACCATTTCCATGCATATAAAGAGGTTTTATCCATGTTTTACTACAGTTTTGGCTTCGGGCCTACTAGCACTATTTTCTAAACTTTGCATGGCCCCAGGGGCCCTTTTTGATGGAAATGAATTGGAAATGGTTTGATTTAACTTGTGAATATTCTTGGGTAAAAGAAGGTAAAATTATGATTTATATCACCAGTTTTACGATTAACGCTAGACTCGGCAGGGCCGGGGTGCTAGTTGAGTTTTCTTGCTACTTGAGATGATTTTAGCCTCGGTCAGACCGAGCACCTGAGATGACTTTCTACTGTTTAGACCCGATTATGCCCGGGCACCCTTGGAGGGGTTTTTGAGATATTTTACCACTACTTTAGTCCTGGACAGGGTCTGGGCATGCATATTCGAGACTGGGTCTCTATCTTGAACCCGGACTTGCTTCCGGATGACATGTTTTGATACTGAGTTTTGGTATGGGGTCGGGGACCTCCATGGACCTTCCCATCCGGGCCTGAGGCTTCGGGCTGCGTGTGCCAGAGGAAGGGTATACGGCGGAGTAGAGGTATACGGGCAGTGTCCTTCCATGGAACCTACCTGCTGGGCCGGATCGGCACCGGAGGAGGTACATACAGAGATACCATTTCACTTGAGATCTTCATGCATCATATCATTCATTTTTTGAGGCTCCACCCTTGTTTGTTATTTGTTGATTGTACGCTCCGGTAGTATGGGATGTTGGAGGGTTTGTTTTCACTTGTTTGTGTTCCTCGGTTGTATGGGCGGCCTAGGGACTGTAGGTAGACTCTTGCTATTTACTTACAGAATTGTTCCCTGTTACGGTTAAGTATGAAATTGGTTACTGCTAGGCTGTTAGTTTCTGGATTTGAGATTGATATGATTAGTTGAGTTTGATTCTTGTCTCTGAGCATGCCTATCATTACTCTTTCCCTCTTCCTCTTACACTTGAGGTTACCGGTATACCGTCCATTTCGTAAACTTATTATGTATACACTGTTATTGCAAGGACCCCAGGTGCATTGTTTCTTACTTTCACCTGTGCCTATGGTGTATATATTCTGCTTGCTGGCCTCACATGTGGTTCTGTTGACTTCCCTCTAGGCTAGTTCCTGTGTACCTTTTGTTGATTTCTGTGGATACTTGCTTCTATTCTGTCTGTTACTACGCTTTTATCTTATATGTGCTCAGTCGGCCTATGATACCTACTGGGTATCTTATGCTTCACATTTGGTGCTCACCCTAACCCCTGCATCTTTTGGTGCAGATCCTAGCGTGGGCCATCGTCATTAGATCGCTGTGATTCATGCTTGGAGATCTGTTGGGGACTACTTTAGACTGAGGGTGAGCTCTTAGTGATCGAAGCTTAGCTTTAGTTTATCTTTTGCTTTATGTACTCTATTACCATTCGGAGACATTTGTATACGTTTTTTTGGATCATTTGTACTCCTTATATGTAATTCTGGCTCTATACTATGATACCAGGTCTTGAGGTTTGGTTTGGTTTCCGTATATGTATATATATATTCCTGCTATCTATTCTTTTCATCTTGTTCCCTTACTTTTGATTATTAAACTGTTCTTTCGCTTATTTGTTAGATAGTATCCCATTACTAACTGTCCTGGGCTACGGGGATTGGTTCTCCTACTGGGGGGATTGTAGGTGCCATCATGACCGAGAAATCGGATCGCGACAGTAGTTCTTCCTCAAAATTCCAGGATTCGAAGATGAATAAGAGCTCCTCGATGGCTTATTTTCATCTTCCAAAAATCCCCTGCCAGGAGCTACCATTCGAAGTGTTGAATGGCTTGATTTGATTTGGTAATTTTCTAGAAAGTTTGGTCTGTTTGTTTGATTCTTTGGTGTCATTATACCAACAGGAATGTGAGTAAGCCGATACGATTCTTGGGATTACGTGTTAGTTCCTCTTCAAGGATCGAAGCCGTAAGACAAATCTAGAACACTCCATGATATGTTGTCATCTTCAAGTTCTTGGCTTGAGATTTTCCCTTATGTTTGCTTGTTTAAAGAATAAATAGGTAATATATTCATTTCTATATGATGTAGCAAGATTCAGTAATGCATTTGTTAAGCATGACTTTCATAAAGGCTAAAGTGCTAGTTAGAGATTAACTCATCCTTCTTGAAGCTTTCTTATTAGCTCATTGTTGTGTTCTTGTTTGCCTAAATGTGTTCTTTTCTCTATTTTTTTTTCTTTTTTTCCTGTAAATTCAGAAGAGGAAAATAGTCGCCCAAGGTGACGGATAATGTTGTTTTAAACCAAGTTCTAGGATCTCCATGGTCTACAATACCATAAGGAGCTCCGAGAACCAAGGTTCTTGAGATAACTCATTAGCTATCCTCAAAGACCTTTGGAATATGACTAAATGGTGATTGTCTTTACTGTGTCATTAAGTAATTCTATCGGATTTTTTTTTTCTCTCCTAAAGAATAGTGATAAATTTTAGGGAAAACATGCGGTCTTGTTTAAAAATTTGAACTTTTTCAAGATATTCACTTGGTTCTTAATACCATTTGAGGCTCAAGGAAGAAATGAGTTCGATCATGCCTAGAATTACTCTCTCTAGTTCGTCTTAAAGATTCAATGATCCAAGCTTGAGTTTTTACTTTCGTTTTCAAGATTACAAAAGAATTCCCTTCCTTTCCTCCACTAATTCTGTTCAAATGATATCCTGTCCTTTCATGGCCTAATTGATATAAGTTTAAACGAGTTTAGTAACACAAGTCTAAAGCTTGTGTTGTTTCTACATGTGCAAAGATTGTTTTGATGGCCATGTTGCTAAAGTTCTCACGGATTCAAGAATGTTATGAATTTTTAAAAGCTCTTGTATGTTCAGTTTTACCTATCTTTAGAGTGTGTGGTTCTCTTGGTGATGTCGTGTGTATGAAACTCCATCCATTTACTGTATTGTTTAAGTAATTTCCGATAAGAATAAGTATTGGGATTTTGAATTTGTTCGCTTGTGGAGCATAGTCTAAAGTCTTAATTACCCACTTTGGTCGTTCTCTGGAGATTTGCTTGTATTTTCATCTTTAGTCGGAATCTTGTGCATTCATGATGGTATAATGTAAATTCAATTGTTCGTTTAAAGTCAAGTCTTTTATCATTGTGGGGTAATTAATCCTTCTCTTCTCTTTTGCATGAACGCCTCCTATCGAGTCCACTTGGACTCTTTGTCTTGCATCTCCATTGTGGGCTAAGCCCCCAATCTCTCGAGTCAAGTCCCAAAATGGACTGATATACAGTGACAAATAGCAACAGGAAGCTGGTATACAGGTTCAAGAAAGGAAGATGTGGGAAAGAAAGCTAATATGTAGGTCTTGGGAGCGGAAAATACAAAATATACAGCTGGTATATGGTAGTATACGCAGCTGATATACATGGATAGAGATGAACCAAAGTCCATAAAATTGAGTCCAAAAATTCGGACATATTTTGTTAGGCCAAAGCAGGGGCCCAAACTTCAACTCTATCTCCCTTTATTTATTTATTTATAATTTTCCATGTATTTGTATATGATTAATTGTAACTAACTCTTAATTTAATTTAAATAAATCCCCTAAAGTGTTGTTGTTTCTAGCTTTATCTTTGTTTTAGTTTTTCTTGCAATTTGTTCTATCCAAAATCTTGTCATTTAATTTAGCTCGGTTAAAAATGAGAAAAATTAAATTTTGTGTTAACTTGGCTAAAAATGAATTCTTCAAATAAAAATGGCTATTTATTCATCCATGGCTTAACAAAGTTTTTTTCGATTAAAAATGGATTTTCCTTGATATAATAGAACTTTCTTAAACTCGTTCTTTTTTTCTAAACATCGACTTTTTCATGAAATTAGTTGAAATACTTCCTTAACCTTTTCTTGTTTATTCAAGTTAATGTTTTCTTAACAATTATTATTTATAGAATAAATTACCCTCTCCCCGAACTCTTTTCCTCAAAAATTGCTTTCTTTAATTAATAAAAGAAATTTTTCGTGGTTCAAAAAGAGACTCTTGATTTGAATAACTTTTTGTTTGAAACTATAGTTACTTTAAAATAAACTTCCTCAAATTTGAATATTTTCATAAAGAATGAATTTTCTTTAATTGAAATAATTTATTTTTGCCTTGGATGGATTAATAACATTTTTATTTGAATCAATATTTAAATTATTTCAAACTCTTTCAAAAATTATTTCATTTTAAGTTAGTCAAAAATCGTTCTTTGGTCAACCGTTTTTTAAACGGACGTTCTTAAGTGTCTTAAAACCCTTCTTAAGACGTTACTTGTACCCTTACCCGTTTTCTCTAATTTTGAAGATTTATTTCTGTTTTTAAGTTTTAGAAATTATTTTAAAGTTTTCTTAATTTCTTTATAAAAAATAAGTGGCGACTCTGTTTTATTTTACAATTATTTTGAAATTTTCTTTATGTTTTGAAATAATTTCTAAGTGTCAAAACCATTTTTCAATGTCCTTTATTTTCTAATAAAAAATCCAAAAAGGGATAAAACAAATACTCCCTCTGTCCCACTTTATTGGACTCACTTTCCTTTTTAGTCAGTCCCAAAAAGAATGACACATTTCTACATTTAGTATCAATTTAACTTTAAAATGCCTATTTTACCCTTAATGAAATAATTTACAACCACACAAACATCTAAGACTCATTTTAGACCACAAGTTTCAAAAGTCTTACTTTCTTTCTTAAAGTCCGTGTCAAGTCAAAGTAACTCATATAAAATGAGACGGAGGGAGTATATAATTGTTATAAACCACTAACTCTAAATTTCAGTTTCGCTTATGAATTCAACCAATATCGCTAATATCCCAGGTTCTGAGGACCGGAAGAACTCTGATCACTTTCAGTAAGAAGTAAGACAAGTTCCATTAGCGCTTCTTACTTGTCTTAGACTCGTCAGTTTGTGATATGCATTGAGTTAATCTGAGTCAAAAGGAAAAAGGAGTAGAAAGCCTTCTAATTGAATTTTTTTTGAGTGAAAGCCAGCTAGATGAATTCAACGTCCATAATGTGGGTAGGGAACACAAGAAAACAATCATCAATTGAAACAGCAAAGAAATTCAAGAGCAAGTTCTAACCTCCAATGCTTTGATGAGATCTTCCCTTGAGTGGGCAGCAGAAATACATATGCGTGCTCTGGCCAAAAGTAAAGGAGTAGCTGGAAAAGCAACTACAACAACGGCAACCTAGTGTAACACACCATGCAATGAGTATTAAGACAAAGTCCGTTTGGATGAACTTATTTTAAGTGATTTTAAGCCAAAAAAAAGTCTGAAGCTCTTGATTTTAAGCCAAAATAACAAAATAAGGCAAAAGTCAAAAGCTGAAATTCCAACTTATAATGACTTGCTTAGAAATCACTCAAGATAAGTCTATCCAAAAGTGGTAAAAAAATCATGCATATACATTCTTTTCACAAAGAATTAATTAGCTAGATAGATAAGGATAAAGCTGAAATAACAAGAGAAGAAAGTGTACGTTCTGTTTGAGACACTCTCGTGAAAAAGCAGGTAGTTTTGCAATATTATAGAGCATTATAGGCATCACAGGTGAATCATAGTCTCCCAGAACGTCGAAGCCCATCTTCTGCAGTTCAGAGCGAAAGAAGTTGCTATTTTCACGTAGACGTGCTATTTTTTGAGCCCCTATAATAATGAAGTTGCTCTAATGATCAATACGATATTGTTTCACCAACAGAAAGGCATAATAATATATATACTACTACAAATAAAGTACACATAAACTTTTTTTTAAAAAAATTAACCTCTATTGGAACCATCTTCACCAAGTAAAACCTTAATAGCAGAAATGATTTGTTGGGCAGCAGGAGGTGATATGGATATTGCATATAGATGCGCTGGACAAGTGTACTTCAAATATTCAATAAGTTCCTGAGTGTGTTGTATTAATGTTAGAACTATATATTACAAATTACACTATCAAATCCACCAACAGAAAAGCTTCTAAGAACCTTGGATTCAAAAGTGGAAGGTAAATTAAAAAAGAAGTAATTAATTTTACTCCATTTAATAATTTACTGTCAGTTTGAAACATGATATCTTTCTGAGTCCATTATGATGCTTTGCCAAAATGCCAAGTACCTTCGCAAGGTTTGTCTAATAATATAACTTTCATGCCTAAATTGGGTAATCAAGAGAAGAATGAAAATATAATATTATCAAATAGAATAGCCAGGATAAAATCTGATGTACTCTAAAATAGGACATCTGGGTTACAACTTCAATTTCATGATGTAATTCAACTAGAAAATCATATGATTAAATAGATCACTATATTTTTCTTGAATCATTTCAACTATTTATTGGCAAAGAAGCATCCAACTAATGATAAAGCTAGTTCAGTAGCATTTCCATAAGAATGATCAAGGAAACATACCTTGGATCCTGCAATATAACCCCCACAAGATCCAAATGACTTTGTGAAAGTTCCCATCATAACATCCACATTTGCAGTATCTACTCCCAAGAGCTCACAGACCCCTTTTCCTGTTTTACCAACTGCTCCAATGCTGTGAGCCTCATCCAGATAAACATATGCCTATAACAAGAAGATCAGACATACAAAGATGCATGAGAAATAAGTTAAACAAGTCCCAAAAGGTATATAATAGAAATAGTATGTCCTTCTAATAATAGAAGTGGAAGATGATTACTGTGTCAGTTAAGAAGTTGAAGTTGTTGCTCTTGTCCTTAGGAAAATCATACAGTTAATAAGATGAAAATAGTTTCAATGAACTACCTTGTACTGCTTGCATATGGAAATAATCTCCGAAAGCTTGCAAAGCTCTCCTTCCATGCTATATATGCCTTCCACCACAACAATTATCTTAGTCCACCGTCTATGAGTTCTAGGTTGTCCCTCAGCAATATTCTCTCGTAAAACTCTCTCCAAGTGCGATGGTGCTAGAGAAAGAAGGTCATGAGGCAATATACCTCGTTATCCAAACATATTACTACTAACAAGGAGAAGGAGCACATTTTAAAAAACTTACTATTATGTTGAAAAACCCGAATAGAGGCTCCAGATCCTCTAGCTCCATTGATAATAGATCCGTGGTTAAGAGAATCACTAATAATTAAACCTCCCTGCAATTACCATATTCGAATCTAAATAAAAGTTAAAAGTTAAACACAATGATATAATAGTAACAATATGTACCTCTCGTATCAAGACAGGAAGCACAGATGAATTTGTTACATAACCCATGCCAAAAACAATAGCAGCTGGTTTTCCAACAAATTTAGCCACATGCTCTTCTAATTCAGTATGTACTCTTGTGGTTCCTGTTTTAGCAAATAATGACCTATAAAGTAAAGGCTCCGTATTCTGGAAAGATGCACAGGAGAAACTTGCCTACCTCCATCAACACGGGTACTACAAGTGCTTGCGGAAAATGTTTTCAAACACTTGATTATACGAGGTGCACAATATTCATCAGATGCAGCAAAACCAAGATAATTATATGATCCCAAGTTCAGGCACCTCGAAACGTTTTTTGTCCGCCTGCATAATTTGCATTTCTTGTGTTGAGAAAATTAAAGGTATTTCAATACCGTTACTCCTAATATATGCATTATATAAAAAACTAATAGAGACAGTCCTTGCAACAATCAAGTTGCAGTAAATTATTGCTTGGTAGGTGCAATGGAAAAATCAGAACAGGTACAAATAGTTAAAGTAAATGATGAATTACAATAAGTTATCAAGACTCACTTTAGTATCTTGTTGTTATCATTGGTCACACGCTTCACCACATCAAACCAAGCATCTGGAGCACTACATATTGGTCGTTCAAAACAATCCTTCAATAGTACGATATAAATTAATTGACCAAAACTGGAAACTAATCACATTTATGCTTAGTGCAAGTATTTTTTATGTTTCTCATGGAAATAAATGTTTGTTAGCAAGTGGTGCCATAGACTACCAGCAATATCTACTTGTTGTACCATCCAATTAGCATCTGTTACATAGGACAAAACCGATCTCTTTTGTAGGTTGTTATAAGTTATGTATACCAACAACCTCAAAAATGCTGCCTAAACATGAGCTTTAGTCTTACATATCCAGTGACGGACAGCAAGAATTGAACCTGTAACACAGGGGCCAGTAGCGAGGCCCAATACCGCTGGGCAATCTCTCATTTCTGTTTTAGAAGGTTCAAAAGTAATATATGAACATACATATAGAAAATCTACTCTATATATATACTACAATGTAATTTTTCACCAGGAGATTCATACTACAGTGTAATTTTTCACCAGGGGGTTCGGTGAATCCCCTGGCACCCTCCTAAGTCCGACCCTGTCCATATCATTTTCCACGACCAAGAAGCTTCGCACTGATCTAACTGCTTTATCAAAAATATGTAGCAATTTTAAACTATTTTTTTAGGCTTAATACCTATATAGCCCTTTAAGTTTTACACATTTTGTAAGACAGACATTCAAACTTAGTCACTGACTAGATAGACATGACTTGAACTTAGCAGAAGTGTGTCTGATGAACACGTGTGTACATAAAACAAAGTGAGTGAAACACTTGCTTCTAATATGTTAAATGGATCAATTATTAGATGACATGTGTAATATATCATTTTAAAAAAATTAAAAATGTAACTAAAAATAGAATAAATACAATTTAAAAAAAATAAACCCACTTCTAGTTTTGTTTGACTTGCCAATCATCTGTAAAGTTCGAATGTCAAATTTAACTACAAATTATTGATCGAAATCTCATTCATCAACTGAAATATCAATCAAAAGAACACTGTGAAATTCACAAAATGATTGTAATTTTTTTTTTACCAAAGCTCTAAATAGATGATTACAACTAAAACATACAAAATCCCGTTAATTTCTTCTTCGCCAATTTCTGGAAAAAAACACAAAAAGCTGATACAAAATATGCATTTATAAGTAATAATAAGAAGAAAAGGTGGGTTGGGGTGATGGTGGAGGTGAGGGAGAAAGAGGTTCATCAAAAGTGCAGAGCAAAATTTTTGATGAATAGAAGAGAAAGAACCAATGAGGAAAATTGGGATTATCAAGGAAATTATTTAATAAATAAGTATATCTTCGACATTTCTAAGAATTTGTTTTTGTTGTCGGCTTATTTAAATGGAATAGAAACCCACTCTTTTAAATGAAAGTGTAAAATACACCATTTGTCATGTCATCCTAAAGTGTTCACTAGACAAATTGTTCACTAGACAAACTTCTGTCAAGTTCAAGTGTTTATCTGGTTACTGATTAAGTTTGAGTATATGTCTTACAAAAACATATCAAGTTTAAGGGGCTATAAATATATTTTTCCTTTTTCTAAAATCATTATTGCTTGCTAAACAAATCAGGGACTCTACTTTACAATGATCAATATAAACTATTCTAGTTATTGAAGCAATTTTTAGTCAGTTTCAGAAAGAATGACACATTTTTATAATTAGTAACAATTTAATTTTAAAATGCTTATTTTTACTCTTAATAAAATGATTTATGACCACACAAACATTTATAACTTATTTTAGACCACAAATTTTAAAAGTCTTTCTTTCTTTTTAAACTCCGTGCCAAGTCAAACTAACTCATAAATTGAGACGGAAGGAGTACCTAAATACCATACTTATCAATAACATAGTTTCTGGGATTATTAAAAATTTTGGAAGCAAATATATGGAATATTTATTATCTAAATCATGGTTAGGGTCTTGCTTTGGTCAATTAAATCTTACCCATTGATTTTAATATATGTCATGTGTCCTTAATCCAAGAAAAAACTTGAGTAAAATGGAGAAAAAGAAAATAAAGAAGAGTCGAATCGAAATATATTAGGTATTTACAGATGCTTGACAATACTTAATGGATCGTTAAACTCACCACTTACGTTATGTCCACAGATACATGTGCGTAGCATGCCTCCAATCTACTCATTATACAATTAATGCAGTGGTAAGCTAGCCATGAGCCATCCACACTTTTTCCCTAGTTAATGTCCCCATGGTTTTTTTTTTGCTTCTCTTCTGTTCTCTTTTGCAATTACTGAATGATATATGTTTTTGAATTGTTGTAAATAATTATTTTGAATCGTTGATTTATTGAAAACTCATCTCAATTTTGTGATTAGAGTTAGTATTACTAGGGGTAGACAATAAAATTCGAGTCGCAGAAAATAATAATCAGGACCAGAAATATCGCAACAATCGTAGTATTTTATTTGATATATGAGTGTTACAATCTCTATTAATCCTCTTATTCTTCTTTTCAAGTATATAAATTCAAGGGCCGTTGAGCTTGATCATGAATTTGGTGGAATTGATATTAACTTGTGAATTTGATGAGTTTGATCTTGACTTATACTTGGATCCAAGGGCTTTTGAGCTTGATTTTGAATTTGGTGGTCTTGATCTTGAGTTGTATGAAGTTGAATGTTGAATTCTTGAACTTGTAGCTTGCAGAGAAATTTGTTGTGTTTGATCCACGAGCTCTCTCCGGTTTCTTGTTAGAATTCAGGCGACTTTTCTGAATTATGGAGGACCTCTATTTATAGTTGTAGGAGGGAAGAATTATGGTAAGTATCAACTCTTTTCGGCCAATCAGATTGAAGTGATGTGGCCATATTTGATTGGTCAGAATGCGTCACTTGTACACGTGGCGTGTTTCCATTGGTCTTTAATTTGGCTTGGCATGCTGCATCATTTTGACACATGACATGATCCTATTGGCTCCTTCGCTTGACTTGGCATTCCACGTCATTTGACACGTGGCACCAACTTGGGCCTCTAGAATAAGATGACATCTTGGACTTTACAAATTGGGCTCATCATTTGTAGCCCAAATTAATGGACTAGACTAATAAAAATTGGACTTTAATTAAATCCATATTTGTTGGACTCAATTAATTAATTCAATTATATTAATCCATAATATTATATCCAAGCATTCAGTAAAACTCTGTTTTACAATAATGATAAAAATAAACATACTTGGTTTGTTAAAATCTGTTCTAAGGTTTTTTCTGAACTTATTCCGAATTGGTTTATTAACTGGTGGTCATACCACGGCCCTACTATTCAGATATTACCTGAAAAATTCTTAGAGTTATACAAAGAATGGAAAAAGGTATCTCCTTTTCTCCAAGATTTATATCACCAGGATCATATATGCTGGTTAGAAAAAATTGATCAGATGTACTTTTTTATAGAATTCTCTATACCTTGGAGCCATAAATGGATGCCGGAAATAGGGTTTACAGAGGAGGATGTTCCTTGCTTATACCGTGTTTACTATAATAATTTCTGGGAAAAACTATTAAAAAAGGATCCCAGGACAAAGCAAATAAATGGACAAGAGCTTGTTGATAGTATTGTCAACACAATCAAGACATACAAAGAACTTCCAGATAAGGAAATTGGTGTTGATAACCCATCCATCAGGCATATTGCCAGAAGAATCTCCACCCAAGAAGGAGATAAGGAAGCAATGGTCAATGAATATCTAGAGAAGATGAAGAAGACTTTACTTCAAGGCATCGATATTATCGATAAGTCAGACACTTCTATGAGAAGTGAGACCTCAGGCGAAGAAGCCCAACAACCGGAAGATATTATGTTATCTACGGAAGAAATACATGAAGCAGAAGACTTGCTTCAATCACTCAAAGCCATGGAAAATAAAAGACGTGGCAAAGAAAAAATGAATAACATCGACTGAGAAGATAGCCGTCAGTCACATCAACAGTATATAAACTGTTTAAACAGTAAATTCACTGTTTAGGGACCCATATGGGACCCCCTTGTACTGTACAAAGATTCGTTATGTTTTTTTTCTTCTTTTCTATATAAGTCCTCACTTTGTTAGATAGGAGGACACACACATTTTTTTACATTTTCTCTCTTCTTTTCTAAGTTTTTGTAAAGAGAAAAACAGAAAGCTTTAGCCACTGTTCCGATCAATAATAAAATCTTGGATCAGTTTTGCTAACATCTTTGGATCTTGGCCGTCCTTCAAGGTAGTTACTTTTTTCTTTAATTTATACTTACAGTACTCTTCTACCTAGCCAGGACTATGTCCGGCTAAACATCTTCTATATCTATGTCTTGTATATAAACGTCTCTCCTATATAGACCATGAACGGATCTAAGCTTTACTTAAATAGAACGGAATTTTTATGAAGTTTCTTGACTTGGTTCAGAGATGGTGGCACAGTCGGATCTAGAACATCTCTTATTATCTCTGTCTGGCAAGCCTCTAGCTAGCCATGACCTCTTTAGCCCGAGATATGTGTTAAAAGGGCGCCTCTTGGTCCGGTTAGAACCGCTATGGGTCAGATGATAGGCAGTTAATGCTTACTATTGTTTAATGATTTCTCAGACACTGTTCTTTAGCCCGAGATATGTGTTAAAAGGGCGCCTCTTGGTCCGGTTAGAACCGCTATGGGTTAGAACCGTTGGACGAGAGTATAGTAAGAGTATGTACGGTGATCCTGACAGGCCCCTTGCTCAGGTAAAAGCTTCCATACAGTCTTGAGAAATTGCATGATTTCTTTTTTTAGATTTTCAACTTCTTCTTTTAAATCATTAAAAGAAGCATCCTTTTCGACAAAAGAATTTTTTATCATTAAACGATTTTCAACCTCCTTTAAAGAATAAGGGGCCTGATAGTCAAAATCAAAATCATTTTTAATCTTTTCCACAACTGGTTTTGAAGAACTAGCATCTTTAACCGTGGCAAGATTAATAATTTTTTCACGAAGGTTATTATCAGTAACTTCTTTTAACAGTTCTATGATATTATCAGATGAGAACATATTAATACTAGAATCTTGAAATTGTGACTGAAGTTTGTAGATATCATCTACTTCAGTTTCACAAGTACAAGTATTACCTTGGCAAGTGGTGCAATTAACCTGTTCATCATGATCAGAAAAATCAATAAGATCAATATTTGATTCAGTATCAGAATATGATTCATAATCTTCATCCGATCCAGAGGTGTATAATAAACTATAAACCTTTTCATGCATGGCTGGATCAAGTTCTAAAGCTTTAAGCTTATTTAACTTGCAATTTGGAGCAATATGCCCTCGCTTACCGCATTTGTAGCACTTGATCTTAGAAAGATCCCTTCCTGATCGATCTTTAGTAAATCTATTAGATTTTTGAGAGCTTCTTTTAGCGTCTCTTTCTTCTCTAGACATTCGTCTAGATCTTCGTCTTCGTCTCCTATTGGAATCTTCAGTCCTAGGAGAGTGATAATACTCTTTTTTACTGCCATAGGCTGTAGGTTCAGGTAACCCGAACTGAGTACAAAAATCTCCAAGCTGAGATCTTTCCTTATGCTTATTCCTTTTAAGCTCTTGTGACATACGAAGCTCATTACAAAGATTTAATCCTTCCTGAGTGCAAACTCCTATTAGTTTACCATAAGTGTATTCCTGATAAGAAATTTCAATGTGGTCTCCTCTTAGGACCTTACGAACCCTTTCTGCGAATAAAGAAGGAAGGCCGTCTATAAACTTAGCTTTCCAAAAGTCAAATTTATTTTCGGGTAATTCCATAACCCGACTTAGAAACGTATCTTTGTACCATCTCCATTTGGTCAATGTAGGACATTTTAAACCATTGAGTAAAGTACGAATTGTTTCATAAGAAGAGGTAAATCTACCATTAAAATGTTCTAAGATAGTGACTACCAGAGTATAAACAGCGTCTTCTCTATCTTTTTCTAATTTGAAACCTAAGTTATCACCTCCTTCATCAACTGCAATAGCATTAATGATAGTGGCTTTATCCGCTGTACTTAAGTAATTATCCCACCAGCCTCTCAGCTGACCTGTGAAACCTGCAACAATCATTTTGCAAATAGTTCTATCATTATTTTTGGTGCTTTTGCAAATGGTTGAATACATAAGCATCCTATGCACCAGAATGGTTAACTGCCTATCACTTAACCCATCGAGGTTCCATTCGTAAATTTCAGAACCACTGTAAGACGTATTAGTCTGGTTCCAATCTCGTTCCTCTATCAAAACATCTTGAGGAGTTGGACGAGGGTAATAGAATGTATTCATGGCTGGTTTAGCATACCCAGAATTTTTTCGAGGATAACCTTTGAGTTTATTAAACTCCGAAGAAACATGATTTTTAAAATCATTTGTTTTTTCTATCTTTTCTGAAAACTCATGTGATAAATCAATTGGTTTAATATTTAAACCCGAAAACTTTTTATCAAGAAGTTCTTCTAACTCATTTATAGATTTAATCTTAAAATCATTGATTTCAGGGGGTCTTTGAATAAAAGCAGGAACCAATTCTGCTCTACTAGTTGAAGCAATTTCAATTACTCTGCTAGTTGAAGCAATATTGGTTTTAGCTATATCAGCCTTTATATCTTTTATTAAAGTAGTCATTTTTTCAAGTTTTTCATCTAGAGAACCAATATGTTCTCCCAAAACTTTGACATATAAACTCAAATAATTATTTTGAGAAATAATTTTATTAATTTCAGAAATACTTATAGAAGCTATTTCTTCCTCAACGAATTTTTGAAATGCGTGGAAAGTAATACCCGTATTATTAGGTAAAATAAAAGCAGATTGGGGAGGATAAACCTGCGTAAGATTCTTACCGTCTACCTCACGATAAGTTCTTTCAATAACCTTAATATATAAAGGTAAATAAGTGGTTATAAACCATGGAACAAAATGCATGATTTCATTATGCAAAGCACAAGTTTCGTAAAACTCTTGAGAGATATTGTTCATATCATCTCTATCGTAAGAATTAAAAAACCAAGTTTTAAACTTGTTCCATTTTTTATCAAAAAATTCATTTTGAATTTGTTTCCTTGCCAGGGAACCTGGGCTAAAATCAATTTGGTGTGGAATCATTAACACTTATTAATATCAAACTCCATTTCAGAGGGAGTAGGAAAGTCCTTATCAGAACTATCATCATGCATATTATCAGCCTGCACAATATTAGAACCTGGGCTAATCTTAACCTTTTCAATAACAGTGTTATTATCAGATTCTATCGTATGAAGAGAAGCAGCCCTATTTCTTGCTGGACCATAAATAGGGTCGATAGGTGAAATATGCTGAATATTAGTCATAGATCTATGACCAAGAGATCTTCTGTTATAAACAGTACTTACCGGAGGCATGAGTCTATGCGTAGACAAAGACTGCCTATGAGGAGCATAGCTACCTTCTGTAAATTGAATACAGACCCTACCATCGGGATCTTGAGAAACATGAGAATACTCAGAATTCGTAACTGTATCAGTTAATTGATTTGGAGATATAACTGAATCAAGAGTCCAAGTTACAGGAAAATTAATTTCTTCCCATTTTATAGGTCTCCTTGTGGTGACCTTGGATTTGGCGAAATTAGTTTCAACCAAAATAGTTTGGTCAGAAGTATCGTATAACTTACACTTCGGATTCAGAGTGGATAACAATTTGAAATAAATTCTATAAGAAAGACTAATAAGTTCTGAACCTGGCATATAGTTATAACCATTGGTTTTAACATTTAATGTCAAAGCATCCAGAATATTAACATCAGATAACGATAATTGCAAATTTGGTTGCGTATTGAAATAAACTGGACCATAGGCCACAGTGGATTCAATTGAACCCATAAGAGACTGTCTAAAATTTAAATTTCTAGCATCTCTGAGAGCTGCCAAAAAGGTCTCTGGTAACCCTTTAAGGGTAAGAGGTTTAAAAGCAATTTGAACCATGCCAATATGCAAATAGTTATACTGATTCTTATAAAGATTAACATCATGTTTATTTAATAAACGAATAGTCTGTTCAGAAGAATTCAAAGCTAAAGATTGCTCAGTTGTTTTAATCAACTGTTTTGTAGAAAGTTTATCAAACCAACCATAATCATAAATGGTTTTAATCGGAACTTTAGGAATCGTCCATTTGTTTAACAAATCAAGGTTTTGAGGTATATCAACCTCTTCAAGTCTAGTACTTTTAGTACTACTTTGTTCTCCGAGATCCATAAAACAATTAAGTTCTATATCTATATCCAGTATTTTCACATCTATCTCATATATACCATGAACAGTGTCTGGGCTCTGATACCAACAAGCAGGATCGGAGATCGGGCGGTAATCCGCCATAATCTATGATCTAGCAAATCAGCATCCTTATACAAGCGCATAAACGCAGGCATAAGAACTGAAATCTTCGAGAATTTTCATGCACTTTCTCAAGACTGTATGGAAGCTTAGGATCGGAGATCGGGCGGTAATCCGCCATAATCTATGATCTAGCAAATCAGCATCCTTATACAAGCGCATAAACGCAGGCATAAGAACTGAAATCTCAGCAGGATCGGAGATCGGGCGGTAATCCGCCATAATCTATGATCTAGCAAATCAGCATCCTTATACAAGCGCATAAACGCAGGCATAAGAACTGAAATCTTCGAGAATTTTCATGCAATTTCTCAAGACTGTATGGAAGCTTTTACCTGAGCAAGGGGCCTGTCAGGATCACCGTACATACTCTTACTATACTCTCGTCCAACGGTTCTAACCCATAGCGGTTCTAACCGGACCAAGAGGCGCCCTTTTAACACATATCTCTGGCTAAAGAGGTCATGGCTAGCTAGAGGCTTGCCAGACAGAGATAATAAGAGATGTTCTAGATCCGACTGTGCCACCATCTCTGAACCAAGTCAAGAAACTTCATAAAAATTCCGTTCTATTTAAGTAAAGCTTAGATCTGTTCATGGTCTATATAGGAGAGACGTTTATATACAAGACATAGATATAGAAGATGTTTAGCCGGACATAGTCCTGGCTAGGTAGAAGAGTACTGTAAGTATAAATTAAAGAAAAAAGTAACTACCTTGAAGGACGGCCAAGATCCAAAGATGTTAGCAAAACTGATCCAAGATTTTATTATTGATCGGAACAGTGGCTAAAGCTTTCTGTTTTTCTCTTTACAAAAACTTAGAAAAGAAGAGAGAAAATGTAAAAAAATGTGTGTGTCCTCCTATCTAACAAAGTGAGGACTTATATAGAAAAGAAAAAAAACATAACGAATCTTTGTACAGTACAAGGGGGTCCCATATGGGTCCCTAAACAGTGAATTTACTGTTTAAACAGTTTATATACTGTTGATGTGACTGACGGCTATCTTCTCAGTCGATGTTATTCATTTTTTCTTTGCCACGTCTTTTATTTTCCATGGCTTTGAGTGATTGAAGCAAGTCTTCTGCTTCATGTATTTCTTCCGTAGATAACATAATATCTTCCGGTTGTTGGGCTTCTTCGCCTGAGGTCTCACTTCTCATAGAAGTGTCTGACTTATCGATAATATCGATGCCTTGAAGTAAAGTCTTCTTCATCTTCTCCAGATATTCATTGACCATTGCTTCCTTATCTCCTTCTTGGGTGGAGATTCTTCTGGCAATATGCCTGATGGATGGGTTATCAACACCAATTTCCTTATCTGGAAGTTCTTTGTATGTCTTGATTGTGTTGACAATACTATCAACAAGCTCTTGTCCATTTATTTGCTTTGTCCTGGGATCCTTTTTTAATAGTTTTTCCCAGAAATTATTATAGTAAACACGATATAAGCAAGGAACATCCTCCTCTGTAAATCCTATTTCCGGCATCCATTTATGGATCCAAGGTATAGAGAATTCTATAAAAAAGTACATCTGATCAATTTTTTCTAACCAGCATATATGATCCTGGTGATATAAATCTTGGAGAAAAGGAGATACCTTTTTCCATTCTTTGTATAACTCTAAGAATTTTTCAGGTAATATCTGAATAGTAGGGCCGTGGTATGACCACCAGTTAATAAACCAATTCGGAATAGGTTCAGAAAAAACCTTAGAACAGATTTTTAACAAACCAAGTATGTTTATTTTTATCATTATTGTAAAACAGAGTTTTACTGAATGCTTGGATATAATCCCAATAGGTGAAGTTCATTGGTACACCTTTAACAACAACCTGTCTTTCTTTCATTGTGGATAGTCCCCACTCTTCAACAGATATAATCTGTTTGATAATTATTTTAGAGAAGTTATAAACATTCTCCTCTGGGGTATAACCCGTAGGACAAAAGTGCTGAATTTCTGCACTACCCATGCTTGTCAGAATGGTTTCATAATAGGATCGAGTTTTATAAGACTCGCCCGGGAAATATAATCCCTTCACTAAATACCTTTGGAATATTTTCCAAGGTTCTGATTTTCGTTGTATATCAACATTTTCCAAGAAAAATATAATCTCTCTTTTTCTGACCTGTTCATAAGATATGATAGGATCAGTTTCTCCTTTCATAATCGAGGCAAAAGTATCTTTCTGCCTTTGTGCATGCAAATACGCCTGCGCATGTTCATATAATGGACTATCTTTTGGAATAGATTCCAAATTTATAACTTGCTCAGGAGTAATAGATGAGCTAGATGATGCACCTTCATCTGTAATCTTTTTATTAATAAGACTCTTATTACCCATTTGTATAACTGGGTTTCTGTATGATGATCCTTGTATAACAGGATAATTTGATCGATATGTCGATCCTTGAGAACTGGATTGAGAGGATCTTCCTGGGGCTGATCTTCCCCTTCCTCTTCCTCGAACATGCCGCCATGGCGGATCCATCCTGTAGAGAAATAGATTAGTCATTCAGAAAAATAATCTGTAAAATCTTCTCTTACTACTTCTGAGTAGTCGTGAATAGAGAAATCATCATCTTCTCTAATCAGAATATCTTCAATAATTTTATTAATAATGATCTTTTTAAGATCTTCTGGTAATATAATTACCCTTAACAGAATTAAAAGAGTTTCTTCAGATAAAAAGGCTAAATAATGCATTATTGAATGTATTCTCTGGATAAGAAATCTGGAAGAGAATTATCAATTCCCTTTTTATAATGAATGTTAAAATCAAATGGGGCTAATTGAGCCTGCCATCTAGCAAATATAAGCTTAGATGCGTCATGCTTAAAATCTTTGTCGAACATATATTTGACCGATTGAGCATCAGTTTTTATTAAAAACTTCTGATTATATAAATCATCCTGAAATTTAAGAACACATTTAACAATAGTAAGCATTTCATGGGCCACAGTTGCATATTTTTTCTGAGCCTCAGTCCATTTTCCTGAATGAAATCTAATAAGATATTCATTTTTATCATTGGGATTAATCTGCTTAAGAATCCCTCCATAACCAATATTTGAAGCATCTGTTTCAACAATTTTTTGCCAAGCAGGGTTAGCAAGAGTTAGACAAGGTAAAGATTGAACACGCAATTTGATGTTTTTTACCAAAGTAGTGTGACTATTAGTCCACGGAGATTTATGATCCTTTTTTAGCCTGTCATATAACGGGGCTAAATCTCGAGAAAGATTCTTGTAAAAGGGAGAAATATAATTTAAACTGCCCAAGAATCTCTGTAATTGAGTTCTATCAGTAATAATATCCGGAAACTTTGATGCAAAGTCTATAGCCCTCTGTATAGGAGTGACTTTTCCTTGACTAATAAGATGTCCAAGAAAACGAACTTCAGTTTGAAATAAACTCATTTTTGGTTTTGATATAACTAAACCATTTTGTATCACAATTTTCTTGAAAATATCAAGGTGCTTAATATGCGTTTCAAGAGTTTTAGAAAATACCAAAATATTATCAATATAAACAATGATAAAATCCATATATGGATTAAAGATGTCATTCATAATTTTTTGAAATTCAGATGGGGCATTTTTTAATCCGAATGGCATAACATTCCATTCATATTGCCCGAAAGGAACATTGAAAGCAGTTCTATAAGAATGCTCTTTAAATATCTGAATCTGCCAATAACCTGATTTTAAATCAAATTTTGAGAATATATTAGCATCATATAATCTAGCTAATAAATCGCGTTTGTTGGGAATAGGATACCTTACCCATTTCAAACATTTGTTTAAAGGTTTGTAATTAATTACCAACCTGGGAACTCCTCGTTCCTTTTCTGCAGCATTATTAACATAAAATGCTGTGCAAGACCAAGGAGATTTTGAAGGCTTTATTAAACCCTTTTGCAATAATGTATCAATTTCCCGTTTGCAGAATTCTACTAACTCAGAATTCATTTGACAGGGACGAGACTTGGTCGGAATATTATCCTCTGAAAAATCCTCCTCATACGGAAGAGTAACAATATGCTTTTTTCGATTCCAAAAAGCACTGGGATGATCGGCGCAAATATCAATGGCGATCTGTTCAGAAATCATTTTTATTTTTTCCTGTATTTTAGCAGACTTGAGAGACTCAAATATATTCATGCTAAACAGTTCGTATTGTAAAGAATCAACATGCTTTTGCTTTAATTTAATCAAAGCGTCTATTTCCCGAGTTACAGGCTCCGTGATAAAAGTATAACTGATTTTATTATCTTCATATGAAGCAGAAAACCCTTTTGAATCAATATGAGTAAAAGGATAAATTGCATTTATAAAAGGTGTTCCAAGTATAATTGGAGGATGCAACTGATTTTTTACCAGAAAAAAGAAATGAGGAATGCAAACCTTATTCTGGCAAATTTTTGTATTAGATAATTTGTACTTAATATCTAATGCATGCCCTGAAGCGGATTTAACCATATGCGTAGTTTTTTGAAAATATTTTGAAGGAACAAGACCTTCTTGAATGCAGCTTACATCTGCACCGCTGTCAATCATAGCAATATTAGTAATAGAGAAACTATTATTAATTAAAATGGTGCATTTAACATACCATTTGTGAGCAGTAACAACCTGCATCATTCCTAAAAACATATTATTTTCAGGATCATTAATGTTAGGTTCTTCAGTACAAACCTCTTTACCTTTCGAAGAGCTGGCAATGGGACTGACATGCTCATAATTTTTCTCAATCTGAGAAATCCTTGTATCATGAATGGCCTGATTTCGCTTAAGAAATATGATTTCTTTTTTTAGATTTTCAACTTCTTCTTTTAAATCATTAAAAGAAGCATCCTTTTCGACAAAAGAATTTTTTATCATTAAACGATTTTCAACCTCCTTTAAAGAATAAGGGGCCTGATAGTCAAAATCAAAATCATTTTTAATCTTTTCCACAACTGGTTTTGAAGAACTAGCATCTTTAACCGTGGCAAGATTAATAATTTTTTCACGAAGGTTATTATCAGTAACTTCTTTTAACAGTTCTATGATATTATCAGATGAGAACATATTAATACTAGAATCTTGAAATTGTGACTGAAGTTTGTAGATATCATCTACTTCAGTTTCACAAGTACAGGTATTACCTTGGCAAGTGGTGCAATTAACCTGTTCATCATGATCAGAAAAATCAATAAGATCAATATTTGATTCAGTATCAGAATATGATTCATAATCTTCATCCGATCCAGAGGTGTATAATAAACTATAAACCTTTTCATGCATGGCTGGATCAAGTTCTAAAGCTTTAAGCTTATTTAACTTGCAATTTGGAGCAATATGCCCTCGCTTACCGCATTTGTAGCACTTGATCTTAGAAAGATCCCTTCCTGATCGATCTTTAGTAAATCTATTAGATTTTCGAGAGCTTCTTTTAGCGTCTCTTTCTTCTCTAGACATTCGTCTAGATCTTCGTCTTCGTCTCCTATTGGAATCTTCAGTCCTAGGAGAGTGATAATACTCTTTTTTACTGCCATAGGCTGTAGGTTCAGGTAACCCGAACTGAGTACAAAAATCTCCAAGCTGAGATCTTTCCTTATGCTTATTCCTTTTAAGCTCTTGTGACATACGAAGCTCATTACAAAGATTTAATCCTTCCTGAGTGCAAACTCCTATTAGTTTACCATAAGTGTATTCCTGATAAGGAATTTCAATGTGGTCTCCTCTTAGGACCTTACGAACCCTTTCTGCGAATAAAGAAGGAAGGCCGTCTATAAACTTAGCTTTCCAAAAGTCAAATTTATTTTCGGGTAATTCCATAACCCGACTTAGAAACGTATCTTTGTACCATCTCCATTTGGTCAATGTAGGACATTTTAAACCATTGAGTAAAGTACGAATTGTTTCATAAGAAGAGGTAAATCTACCATTAAAATGTTCTAAGATAGTGACTACCAGAGTATAAACAGCGTCTTCTCTATCTTTTTCTAATTTGAAACCTAAGTTATCAACTCCTTCATCAACTGCAATAGCATTAATGATAGTGGCTTTATCCGCTGTACTTAAGTAATTATCCCACCAGCCTCTCAGCTGTCCTGTGAAACCTGCAACAATCATTTTGCAAATAGTTCTATCATTATTTTTGGTGCTTTTGCAAATGGTTGAATACATAAGCATCCTATGCACCAGAATGGTTAACTGCCTATCACTTAACCCATCGAGGTTCCATTCGTAAATTTCAGAACCACTGTAAGACGTATTAGTCTGGTTCCAATCTCGTTCCTCTATCAAAACATCTTGAGGAGTTGGACGAGGGTAATAGAATGTATTCATGGCTGGTTTAGCATACCCAGAATTTTTTCGAGGATATCCTTTGAGTTTATTAAACTCCGAAGAAACATGATTTTTAAAATCATTTGTTTGTTCTATCTTTTCTGAAAACTCATGTGATAAATCTATTGGTTTAATATTTAAACCCGAAAACTTTTTATCAAGAAGTTCTTCTAACTCATTTATAGATTTAATCTTAAAATCATTGATTTCAGGGGGTCTTTGAATAAAAGCAGGAACCAATTCTGCTCTACTAGTTGAAGCAATTTCAATTACTCTGCTAGTTGAAGCAATATTGGTTTTAGCTATATCAGCCTTTATATCTTTTATCAAAGTAGTCATTTTTTCAAGTTTTTCATCTAGAGAACCAATATGTTCTCCCAAAACTTTGACATATAAACTCAAATAATTATTTTGAGAAATAATTTTATTAATTTCAGAAATACTTATAGAAGCTATTTCTTCCTCAACGAATTTTTGAAATGCGTGGAAAGTAATACCCGTATTATTAGGTAAAATAAAAGCAGATTGGGGAGGATAAACCTGCGTAAGAGTCTTACCGTCTACCTCACGATAAGTTCTTTCAATAACCTTAATATATAACGGTAAATAAGTGGTTATAAACCATGGAACAAAATGCATGATTTCATTATGCAAAGCACAAGTTTCGTAAAACTCTTGAGAGATATTGTTCATATCATCTCTATCGTAAGAATTAAAAAACCAAGTTTTAAACTTGTTCCATTTTTTATCAAAAAATTCATTTTGAATTTGTTTCCTTGCCAGGGAACCTGGGCTAAAATCAATTTGGTGTGGAATCATTAACACTTATTAATATCAAACTCCATTTCAGAGGGAGTAGGAAAGTCCTTATCAGAACTATCATCATGCATATTATCAGCCTGCACAATATTAGAACCTGGGCTAATCTTAACCTTTTCAATAACAGTGTTATTATCAGATTCTATCGTATGAAGAGAAGCAGCCCTATTTCTTGCTGGACCATAAATAGGGTCGATAGGTGAAATATGCTGAATATTAGTCATAGATCTATGACCAAGAGATCTTCTGTTATAAACAGTACTTACCGGAGGCATGAGTCTATGCGTAGACAAAGACTGCCTATGAGGAGCATAGCTACCTTCTGTAAATTGAATACAGACCCTACCATCGGGATCTTGAGAAACATGAGAATACTCAGAATTCGTAACTGTATCAGTTAATTGATTTGGAGATATAACTGAATCAAGAGTCCAAGTTACAGGAAAATTAATTTCTTCCCATTTTATAGGTCTCCTTGTGGTGACCTTGGATTTGGCAAAATTAGTTTCAACCAAAATAGTTTGGTCAGAAGTATCGTATAACTTACACTTCGGATTCAGAGTGGATAACAATTTGAAATAAATTCTATAAGAAAGACTAATAAGTTCTGAACCTGGCATATAGTTATAACCATTGGTTTTAACATTTAATGTCAAAGCATCCAAAATATTAACATCAGATAACGATAATTGCAAATTTGGTTGCGTATTGAAATAAACTGGACCATAGGCCACAGTGGATTCAATTGAACCCATAAGAGACTGTCTAAAATTTAAATTTCTAGCATCTCTGAGAGCTGCCAAAAAGGTCTCTGGTAACCCTTTAAGGGTAAGAGGTTTAAAAGCAATTTGAACCATGCCAATATGCAAATAGTATTTCAATGTGGTTTCCTCTTAGGACCTTACGAACCCTTTCTGCGAATAAAGAAGGAAGGCCGTCTATAAACTTAGCTTTCCAAAAGTCAAATTTATTTTCGGGTAATTCCATAACCCGACTTAGAAACGTATCTTTGTACCATCTCCATTTGGTCAATGTAGGACATTTTAAACCATTGAGTAAAGTACGAATTATTTCATAAGAAGAGGTAAATCTACCATTAAAATGTTCTAAGATAGTGACTACCAGAGTATAAACAGCGTCTTCTCTATCTTTTTCTAATTTGAAACCTAAGTTATCAACTCCTTCATCAACTGCAATAGCATTAATGATAGTGGCTTTATCCGCTGTACTTAAGTAATTATCCCACCAGCCTCTCAGCTGACCTGTGAAACCTGCAACAATCATTTTGCAAATAGTTCTATCATTATTTTTGGTGCTTTTGCAAATGGTTGAATACTAAGAACCTAACATTAATGATCCTGAAAATAATATGTTTTTAGGAATGATGCAGGTTGTTACTGCTCACAAATGGTATGTTAAATGCACCATTTTAATTAATAATAGTTTCTCTATTACTAATATTGCTATGATTGACAGCGGTGCAGATGTAAGCTGCATTCAAGAAGGTCTTATTCCTTCAAAATATTTTCAAAAAACTACGCATATGGTTAAATCCGCTTCAGGGCATGCATTAGATATTAAGTACAAATTATCTAATACAAAAATTTGCCAGAATAAGGTTTGCATTCCTCATTTCTTTTTTCTGGTAAAAAATCAGTTGCATCCTCCAATTATACTTGGAACACCTTTTATAAATGCAATTTATCTTTTTACTCATATTGATTCAAAAGGGTTTTCTGCTTCATATGAAGATAATAAAATCAGTTATACTTTTATCACGGAGCCTGTAACTCGGGAAATAGACGCTTTGATTAAATTAAAGCAAAAGCATGTTGATTCTTTACAATACGAACTGTTTAGCATGAATATATTTGAGTCTCTCAAGTCTGCTAAAATACAGGAAAAATTAAAAATGATTTCTGAACAGATCGCCATTGATATTTGCGCCGATCATCCCAGTGCTTTTTGGAATCGAAAAAAGCATATTGTTACTCTTCCGTATGAGGAGGATTTTTCAGAGGATAATATTCCGACCAAGTCTCGTCCCTGTCAAATGAATTCTGAGTTAGTAGAATTCTGCAAACGGGAAATTGATACATTATTGCAAAAGGGTTTAATAAAGCCTTCAAAATCTCCTTGGTCTTGCACAGCATTTTATGTTAATAATGCTGCAGAAAAGGAACGAGGAGTTCCCAGGTTGGTAATTAATTACAAACCTTTAAACAAATGTTTGAAATGGGTAAGGTATCCTATTCCCAACAAACGCGATTTATTAGCTAGATTATATGATGCTAATATATTCTCAAAATTTGATTTAAAATCAGGTTATTGGCAGATTCAGATATTTAAAGAGCATTCTTATAGAACTGCTTTCAATGTTCCTTTCGGGCAATATGAATGGAATGTTATGCCATTCGGATTAAAAAATGCCCCATCTGAATTTCAAAAAATTATGAATGACATCTTTAATCCATATATGGATTTTATCATTGTTTATATTGATGATATTTTGGTATTTTCTAAAACTCTTGAAACGCATATTAAGCACCTTGATATTTTCAAGAAAATTGTGATACAAAATGGTTTAGTTATATCAAAACCAAAAATGAGTTTATTTCAAACTGAAGTTCGTTTTCTTGGACATCTTATTAGTCAAGGAAAAGGTCACTCCTATACAGAGGGCTATAGACTTTGCATCAAAGTTTCCGGATATTATTACTGATAGAACTCAATTACAGAGATTCTTGGGCAGTTTAAATTATATTTCTCCCTTTTACAAGAATCTTTCTCGAGATTTAGCCCCGTTATATGACAGGCTAAAAAAGGATCATAAATCTCCGTGGACTAATAGTCACACTACTTTGGTAAAAAACATCAAATTGCGTGTTCAATCTTTACCTTGTCTAACTCTTGCTAACCCTGCTTGGCAAAAAATTGTTGAAACAGATGCTTCAAATATTGGTTATGGAGGGATTCTTAAGCAGATTAATCCCAATGATAAAAATGAATATCTTATTAGATTTCATTCAGGAAAATGGACTGAGGCTCAAAAAAAATATGCAACTGTGGCCCATGAAATGCTTACTATTGTTAAATGTGTTCTTAAATTTCAGGATGATTTATATAATCAGAAGTTTTTAATAAAAACTGATGCTCAATCGGTCAAATATATGTTCGACAAAGATTTTAAGCATGATGCATCTAAGCTTATATTTGCTAGATGGCAGGCTCAATTAGCCCCATTTGATTTTAACATTCATTATAAAAAGGGAATTGATAATTCTCTTCCAGATTTCTTATCCAGAGAATACATTCAATAATGCATTATTTAGCCTTTTTATCTGAAGAAACTCTTTTAATTCTGTTAAGGGTAATTATATTACCAGAAGATCTTAAAAAGATCATTATTAATAAAATTATTGAAGATATTCTGGTTAGAGAAGATGATGATTTCTCTATTCACGACTACTCAGAAGTAGTAAGAGAAGATTTTACAGATTATTTTTCTGAATGACTAATCTATTTCTCTACAGGATGGATCCGCCATGGCGGCATGTTTGAGGAAGAGGAAGGGGAAGATCAGCCCCAGGAAGATCCTCTCAATCCAGTTCTCAAGGATCGACATATCGATCAAATTATCCTGTTATACAAGGATCATCATACAGAAACCCAGTTATACAAATGGGTAATAAGAGTCTTATTAATAAAAAGATTACAGATGAAGGTGCATCATCTAGCTCATCTATTACTCCTGAGCAAGTTATAAATTTGGAATCTATTCCAAAAGATAGTCCATTATATGAACATGCGCAGGCGTATTTGCATGCACAAAGGCAGAAAGATACTTTTGCCTCGATCATGAAAGGAGAAACTGATCCTATCATATCTTATGAACAGGTCAGAAAAAGAGAGATTATATTTTTCTTGGAAAATGTTGATATACAACGAAAATCAGAACCTTGGAAAATATTCCAAAGGTATTTAGTGAAGGGATTATATTTCCCGGGCGAGTCTTAAAAAATCGATCCTATTATGAAACCATTCTGACAAGCATGGGTAGTGCAGAAATTCAGCACTTTTGTCCTACGGGTTATACCCCAGAGGAGAATGTTTATAACTTCTCTAAAATAATTGTCAAACAGATTATATCTGTTGAAGAGTGGGGATTATCCACAATGAAAGAAAGACAGGTTGTTGTTAAAGGTGTACCAATGAACTTCACCTATTGGGATTATATCCAAGCATTCAGTAAAACTCTGTTTTACAATAATGATAAAAATAAACATACTTGGTTTGTTAAAATCTGTTCTAAGGTTTTTTCTGAACCTATTCCGACTTGGTTTATTAACTGGTGGTCATACCACGGCCCTACTATTCAGATATTACCTGAAAAATTCTTAGAGTTATACAAAGAATGGAAAAAGGTATCTCCTTTTCTCCAAGATTTATATCACCAGGATCATATCTGCTGGTTAGAAAAAATTGATCAGATGTACTTTTTTATAGAATTCTCTATACCTTGGATCCATAAATGGATGCCGGAAATAGGATTTACAGAGGAGGATGTTCCTTGCTTATATCGTGTTTACTATAATAATTTCTGGGAAAAACTATTAAAAAAAGATCCCAGGACAAAGCAAATAAATGGACAAGAGCTTGTTGATAGTATTGTCAACACAATCAAGACATACAAAGAACTTCCAGATAAGGAAATTGGTGTTGATAACCCATCCATCAGGCATATTGCCAGAAGAATCTCCACCCAAGAAGGAGATAAGGAAGCAATGGTCAATGAATATCTGGAGAAGATGAAGAATTTAATTTATTGAAGATTAGGCTTAAAGTACGCACTTAAATATAAAGAAATTATATTCGTATATAATTCTAGTGTATTAAAGCAAAATCTCCCAAGTAATGAGAGAACTATCACTTTGGTGGCTCAAGCAATCAACTATCACCTGCCATGTGGCAAAGAGTGAAGACCACCCTTTAAAATTCCATGTGCAATTGGTGGACCCACTTGAAAAGGTTTGACTTTTCTCTATTTGCACTCACCATTGCACGTATGTTCCATAATTGCATGCGAGGCGGTTTCGACGTTTCCTTTTATGGAAATTTCTTTTTTTTTTCTTCTCCTTGTTTGCCTTGGAGAGCGAGTCCCACATCGTTCTCAATTCAACTGTAGCCGCCTTTGGCTTTCTATAAATAGGGGGTGCACTTATTTTCTAAGCACAGGCAGCTTTAATTCGTGAGCTCTTCCCGAGTTATTAGCATCAAGGACGAGGTAATTTTCTTTGCTCTTTTTCTTTTGTCTTTCTCCATTACTTTTTTTAAGGGGAAAGAAAGTTACATCGAAAGAGGATTTGATCTCAACGTGACGCTAAGAGTCAAAAGATTTTTACATGGTTCACGTCAAAGACTTTACATCATCTGAGGAAAAGACTTTACATGATCCGCGGTAAAGACTTTACACTGTCTGAGCCAAAGATCTTATATCACTAGAGGCGAAGACTTTACACCGTCTGAGCCAAAAATGTTGTATCGTCCGAGCCAAAGACTTTACACCGTTTAAGGCAAAGACTTTACATGGTCCGCGGTAAAGACTTTACACTGTCTGAGCCAAAGACCTTATATCGCTCGAGGCGAAGATTTTACACCGTCTGAGCCAAAAGTGTTGTATCGTCCGAGCCAAAGACTTTACACCGTCTGAGGCAAAGACTTTACATGATCCGCGGTAAAGACTTTACACCGTCTGAGCCAAAGACCTTATATCACTAGAGACGAAGACTTTACACCGTCTGAGTCAAAAGTGTTGTATCGTCCGAGCCAAATACTTTACACCATCTAAGGCAAAGACTTTACATGGTCTGCGATAAAGACTCTACACTGTCTGAGCCAAAGACCTTATATCGCTCGAGGCGAAGATTTTACACTATCTGAGCCAAAAGTGTTGTATCGTCCGAGCCAAAGACTTTACACCGTCTGAGGCAAAGACTTTACATGATCCGCGGTAAAGACTTTACACCGTCTGAGCCAAAGACCTTATATCACTAGAGACGAAGACTTTACACCGTCTGAGTCAAAAGTGTTGTATCGTCCGAGCCAAATACTTTACACCATCTAAGGCAAAGACTTTACATGGTCTGCGATAAAGACTCTACACTGTCTGAGCCAAAGACCTTATATCGCTCGAGGCGAAGATTTTACACTATCTGAGCCAAAAGTGTTGTATCGTCCGAGCCAAAGACTTTACACCGTCTGAGGCAAAGACTTTACATGATCCGCGGTAAAGACTTTACACCGTCTGAGCCAAAGACCTTATATCACTCGAGGAGAAGATTTTACACCGTTTGAGCCAAAAGTGTTGTATCGTCCGAGCCAAAGACTTTACACCGTCTAAGACAAAGACTTTACATGGTCCGCGGTAAAAACTTTATACCGTCTGAGCCAAAGATCTTATATCACTCGAGGCGAAGTCTTTACACCATCTGAGCCAAGAGTACCATATTGTCCGAGCCAAAAACTTTACACCGTCTAAGGCAAAGACTTTACATGGTCCGCGATAAAGACTTTACACCGCCTGAGCAAAAGACCTTATATCATTCGTGGTGAAGACTTTACACCGTCTGAGCCAAAAAGTGTTGTATCGTCCGAGCTAAAGACTTTACACCGTCTAAGGCAAAGACTTTACATCACCCATATACAATGAAGTCGGTCATGAGATATTTGAAATCGAAACCTTGATTGTCGAATTATCGAGTTAAGTGCTAATAAAACACTCTTTTTTTGCAGTTTGAATCATGGTTTACTTCAAAGATTCGACATCTTATTCCTCCAAGTCGCGATATCTCGTAATATTAGATCATAAGAATAGCAGGGTGGAAACAAGGTTGCTCGTTGGTACACCATTATCTGGATAATATGCTGCTCTGTGGCCATTCTTGGAGAATTTATCTGGTTTAGACGATTGGACTCTTGAATACATCAGTTGTCCACCCAAGACGTGGGTACTTCGCTCGCCCAATAATCATATCCAAAATACTGCATGCTCTTTACCGTGCTTGGGTAGACGAATCATAAATGGAGAGACTAATTGGAGTGACACTTTTACACTTGATGGCGAGTTTCACTACATCCCTGGTTACTGGGAGTGGGCCGAAGATGTTCTTATTAGGAGTCGCCAGACCTTGAAGGATACGAGAATCTATGATGCTGTATTTGGTTCACTTTTTACTTATGATCGTAGTGCGAACATTTTACAAGCCTTCTGCGAAGCTTGGTGCCCTCTTACAAATACATTGCTTACTTCGGCTGGAGAACTATCCATATCACTTTGGGACTTAACACGCAATTAGTGGTCTACCCATAACATGAAGTATTTATGAAGAGGTCGTGCCAAATGTTGCTGAAATAACAAGCACATATGATACGAGAAATAAGTTTCTCCTTCAATCTTGTGAGTATTTATTCGATGCTTTCCATCGGTTACGAGAAGGAAATGGCGACAACCCGAATATTTCTGCAATAAAATGGATAGAGTTTTGGTGTAAGAAAGCTATGAAGTATGGACAATCTCCACCAAGAAAAGAGAAGAAGATTGCTCGTCTTAAAACATCGCATAATCCAACTAGAGCACTTAACAAGGCTATTAACTGGTCGACTGTTGAAGAAGATTTATTCCGTAGATTAGGAATTAAGAGTCACAAGACGGACGAAACATACTTGGCTGCCTTTTTCTCTTGCTGGTTGTGTATATTTGTGCTCCCTACGGAGGAAGGCGACTTTATTCGTCCGGGTGTTTTCAGAATCGCCTGGCACTTGGCATGTGGACAAAGAGTCAGTCTTAGCTAGTATTTATAGGGGATTAAATACAATTTCGAGATGCTCGCGGCTTGATTCGGTCAAGGCTTTCTTCCCAGTTCATTATGTGTATGGTTGGTTGGCCTATTACTTTAAAACTCATTATCCATTGCCAAATGGTCCAGCCGATCCTTTCATGGCCGCATACTCTGGTGAAGGTGCTGTTAGGTATTTTGGAAAAGAGGATGCGAGGAAGCGTATACATGGAGGAGGAAGCATTGCTTGGGATGCGACAATACTTAATAGGCCTCGTGCCTATCACTACCGCGATGATGGCACCGAAAAGGAGTTCCAATCAAATTATTTTATGAGTACTCGCTTCAACTACCTCCCTTCGAGGGATGTGGATGTCTTCATTATTGAGCCTTATAGTCCTCATAGATTCAGTCGTCAATTTGGCTTTTTCCAAGATTCTCCTAGTCGATTGGATCAACATATTCGTGAGTCTTCCTTACAGGATGGGTTGAAATTTGCACGAATCTGTGTGTTGACTAAATCTAAGGCAAGGGCGACATTTCCCCCTAATGAGTCTAACCTGAAGCAATTCTCATCGGAGAGTTATAAATCTTGGTGGGGGAAAGCGCATGGTAGCTTTCTCGTGGACCATATGCAATTTTTGGTGAACACTGTGGATCATGCCTTTCAAGAACATGACGAAGAGGTCTTAGTTGTGAACAAGCCTTCCGGCTTAAAATCCAAAGTAGTTATCCCAGACGAGATCAAGGGACCTTCATATAAAGAAGCTCAAGAAGACGAGAAGCCAACTCAACCTCCTCAAGCTTCTATTAAGCGACTACCTCAAGACGAGAGTATTAGAAGTCACGGAGATCGTTGTTGGAAGAAAGTGAAATCATCTTTAGATGAACTAAGAAATACTAATTTGCCTACGGTGGTGATTTCTGACAGCCATGCTAGTTCTTCAAGGACTTTGACAGCTATTCAAGAGGTGATGATTCAAACTTTCTTGCTATGTAATGGTTTTTAACGACTTTACTACCCCCCCTTTTTTTTTGCAGCCAAAGGATGTTGACATGTTAAAAGTTATTCATCAAAGTCAACCACAAGATAGTGGTGAATCAGTAAGGCCGAGTTCTAAAAAATCATTTTCAACATCTAAATTAGAGCGAGAGGCCACTCCTATTTCTCATGGCAAGACTATAGCAAAAGCAAAAGTCGATCCCACAAGCAATCAACACCAACCATATCCATTTTTGATAGGAGAAAAGTTGTCTCAGAGCTTCGAAAGGATTTCATTACAAGTGGTTGGACTAAGATCCGTGCTAAACTTTTTGGCCTTACCATAGACCATGCTTCTTCCTTTGATGATGAAGTCCGAGTGATTCTTAAAGACATGGATACAATGGGTGTAGATATTTCCTCTTTGAAGGAACTATTGGAGTCTTTCTTTGAGCTTTCCACCTCCTACGATCAAACACGATCAATTCTTATTGACAAGACCGCAGAATTTGAAAAATCGGAGCCATATTTAAAAGCCAAGGAACACCTAGATCTTTTCTTAAATGAAAAGAATGAAAAATCTCAAGAACTATCTGTTGCATGCCGATCTCTTAAGGTGGCGAGGAAGAAGGTGAAGAAGTTAAAAGCTCTCCGAGATGCTGCTCAGAAAGAACTTGAAAATGTCGAATCCAAAGTCTCAGCTGCCGAAGAGGAGTACAATAAGTGTGCTGACGTCTCTCTTGCGACTTCAAATGCCTCGAATGATGTAGAAAAGAAGAAGAGAGACTTAGAGGCCGTTCTTTAAGATTTAGTTAATTACAAGCTCTGTTTAGATTAGCTTATAAGAAATGTCTTGCCAGACCTTTTTTGCTTCTTTTCTTTTTGCATTTGATTGATTAGTTGACAGCAATAAAACTCTCATTTTGCTTTAATTTTTGCATCCTTTTCAATACTCCTTTTGCATTTTAGCTTGAAGAATTATTTACTTACTTCGATGCATTGATGATGTAGTATTAAGCTTCGACTTTCTGCTTTACTTTATTGTTCATCAGCTTTGTGTTTTTATCTCATAGATGTGATGGATTCAGGGCTTCAGTTTATAGGCTTTGAGAATTGGACTTGCAGACTTGACTTTCAAGTGGGAGATAAAGCGAAAACTTGTATTTTTTGTCACTCATATGACTGAACCCAGAATGAAATTCTAAGCACCTACATACCTCAGTGAAGAGGATCAAGTCATAACATAGTTCTGGAAGAGTGATTTTTTTTTGTCCTAACTTTTACCTAGGCTGCCTCTTGCGAGGTTTTCAACCTATTGGACAATTTTTTTTTGAAGAGCCATATGTAGTTTATACTCTTACGGGTCAGGAGTTACATGCAGTTTATGCTCGTACCTTAAGAAGCGTCATCTTCCTTCAAAGATAGTACTTCTTCAAGAATTTTGCATTCATAGGGCCAACCCTTACGCCATCTGCATCAACAAGCTTGTAAGAACCATTTGATTATGCTTCTTGTATAACGTATGGCCCATTCCACTTCGAAGTGAATTTGCCCCCAGACTTGTGAGAAGTAATAATAGGCCTCCTTACTGCAATTGTACTTGGTCTCCAACTTTGAAGAACCTCAACCGAACCTTTTTGTTAAAGGCACGAGATAGACGTGCTTGATAACATTCAAGATTTTGTTGAGCTTTCATCCTCTTCTCATCAAGTGCCTCTAACTCGGCAAGACACAATCGAGCATTTTCTTCTTCAGTGAGCCCTTCTTGGATAGCAAGTCTTAAATACGCTCAAGTGGTAGGACTGATTCAACTCCGAAAGTGAGTGAGTATGGGGTTGCTTGCGTTGGCGTGCGGTAAGTCATTCTATATGCCCACAAAGCTTCTTCTATTCGCTTGTGCCAATCTCTTTTATACTTGGAGATGACCTTCTTCAATAAGTTGCACAGAGTCTTATTAAAAGCTTCAGCTATACCATTGGCGGCAACATGATACATAGAAGATTTACGCTGCTTGAACTCGAAGAGTTCACAAATCTTGTTCATCAACTTGTTATCAAATGGCTTTCCATTGTCCGTCGTTATGTAGCGAGGAATGACAAAATGGTAGATAATATTCACTCGGATAAAGTTTGCAACATTCTCCTTCTTCACTTCTTTGAGAGCGACAACTTCTACCCATTTTGAGAAGTAATTTATTGCAGCCAAGATATACAAGTGTCTACCAAAAGACTTTGGTAGTGGTCCAACAATATTTAGTCCCCAAGCGTCGAATGACCAAGATGCGATAGTTGGGTGTAATACTTCAGGTGGTTGATGTATAAAATTTGCATAAAACTGGCAAGCCTTGCATCTCCGAGAATAATCCAAGCAATCTTTCACCATTGTCGGCCAGTAATATCCCATCCTCTTTATGTGGAAGTGTAGCTTTGGTCCAGACTGATGTGATCCACATACTCCTGAATGCGCTTCTTGCAAAGCTTGGACTGCTTCTTCTGCCCCCAAACATCGCAAAAGTACTCCCTCGAAGGATCTTCTATATAATTTGTCCTTGTAGTAAAGGAAGTGAGGAGCACGACGACGGATGCTAGTCTTTCTCCTTGGATCTTTTGGAAGTATACCATAACACAAGTAGTCAATAATAAATTGTCGCCAATCTTCTTTCACGGCTTCAAAAACAATGACGAGATGCTCAAGCTCATCTTTCGCATGTTCGTTATCATTTGATGGTGGTACTACCCATTTTTGGCAAATAGTAACTTGTGTCTTATCTAGAAGAGTTAGACTTGAAGCTAGAGAAGCCAAGGCATCGACTTTTTGATTTTCCTTCCTCGGTACATGTTGAAGGCTCACATCTCCAAGCCATCCTATCAACTTCTGAGAATAACCATGATATGGGCGTAGCTCGGGATTCTTGACTTCATAACTTCCCAAGAGTTGGTTGATCACCAGCTGAGAATCACCAAAGACTTGCAATTGTAGTTGCTTCATGTCGATAACCATTTCAAGCCCGAGTATTAACGTCTGATATTCAGCGACGTTGTTGGAGCAACATTGCGTCAGAGTAAAATAGTATAGGAGAACTTCTCCTTGTGGAGTGACGAACACCACGCCAGCGCCAGCTCCACCTCGATGCACTGTACCATCAAAGTACATCTTCCACGGAGGTTGAACTTCAATAACCATTGCATCCTCATCAGAAAGTTCATCAGTTAGCTCCCAATCATCAGGTATCGGGTGACCCGCCAAGAAGTCTGCTAATGTTTGTCCCTTTATAGCTTTTTGAGGGATGTACTCAATCTCAAACTGCTAAAACTGAAGGTACCACCTAGCAAGTCGGTCACTAAGGATTGGTTTTGACATCACAAACTTGATGGGATTTTCTCTAGATATAAGACGAACAACGTGAGCTTGAAAGTAGTGCTTCATCTTTTGGATTGAGAAGATTAACGCCAAACACAACTTTTCGATTAGTGAATAATTAAACTCATTTGGTATCATCATTCTGCTTAGGTAATAAAGGGAGTTCTCTTTGCCTTCACTATTTTCTTGAGCCAATAGTTCTCCAACTGACCTTTCTTGAACCGCAATATAAAGTATCAATGGTTTTCCAGGTATAGGAGTTGCGAGGACTGGAGGCTTCATCAAATATGACTTGATACTTTCAAAGGCGTTACTATAAGCTTGGTCCCACTTGAAAGGAGCACCCTTCTTCATGAGATGGCTGAACGATTGACATCTTCCAGCTAGATTTTAGATAAACCTCCTCAGGTATGCTAGCTTTCCTTGAAGACTTTTCAATTCATGAATATTTTGAGGCTCAGGCATCTTCAAAATTGCATCCACTTTTGCTTGATCAATTTCAATTCCTCGACGTTGCACAATGAAGACAAGGAACTTTCCAGAAGTAACTCCGAAGGCACATTTTAATGGATTCATTCTTAGTTGATATCTTTGGAGCAACTCAAACACCATTCTCAAGTCTTTCAAATGGTCACTCTGCTTTCTTGACTTCACCACCAAATCATCAACATAACATTCAACATTTTTATGGAGCAAGTCATCAAAGTTATTTTGCATAGCTCTTTGATATGTGGCACCAACATTTTCAAACCAAAAGGCATCACTTTATAGCAATAAATACATTTAGGTGTACGAAATGGGGTGAGCTCTGTATCCTTTGGCGCCATACGAATTTGGTTATAACCGAAGGAACCACCCATGAAAGACATCGCCTCATAACCTGTGGTAACATCAATCATCAACTGGGATAGGGAGTGGAAATTCATCCTTAGGACATTCATGGTTGAGATCCCTAAAATCAACACAAACTTGAATTCGGCCATTCTTCTTCTGCACGGGGACAATACTTGAAATCCATGTGGGATACTTTACTTCTCAAATAAAGCCAACTTCAATGAGTTTGTTAACTTTTCTCTCGATCAACGGAACCAAGTCTGGTCTGAAACGTCTTTGGGCCTGCTAAACAGGACGAGCACCATTCTTGACTGCCAACTGATGAACTGCCACTTTGGGATCCAAGCCAGGCATCTCTTTGTAGCTCCAAGCAATGACATCCATGTATTCCTTAAGTATATCTATATAAGCGGTTTCTTCATCAGCTTCTATAAAAATGCTTAGGTAGGTTGGCCTTGGTTCTTCTTCGATGCCAAGATTAACTTCTTTTAAGGGATCTATTGTGGTCTTCACTCCTTCTTCTAGTTATGGCGGAGCATCTCCAGTATCTTCATCCTCTGGAGTATCACCATCATTGACAGATATGTGATGACACCAGGCAATATCCATCATCTTCTCGTCAATCTTCTTTTGAGATGAGGTATCTTGCTCACTTTGAACAATAATGTGATATGAAGAGCCTACACTTTTTTCATCCTCTTTACACTCCTTGGTATGAACCACAGTATCAATTCTTACTTTTAGTGTCTTTTCACATGAAACCATAAGTTTCGTCTATCTCCTCATCCTAGAAGGGATCAAACTTTGGAAATCCCCTTGGACTCTAGGTGAAGCAGGCATTATCAAGCGTTGAGAGTCTCTCCCGTGCTTGTTATTCATCCTCAACAGATCCAATTGTTTGAACACAGAAGTTCTTGGGGTTGATCTCCCAAGTCTATCAAAGACAGAAGGCCTTTTGTTGGAAGCGACAGACTCATCTTCCACAGTGATGTAGCTTCTACTTGCCCTTCTTATGGAGATACGAACTGGCGATGACTGCTCGTACCCTAAGCCTTCATGTGATTGCCTGGTAGTAGCATCTGATGGAATTTCCCTAACTTTGACATTTTGTAGGGGTTATATCCAGCCTTCGAAAATAACCTATAACCATTTGGATCAAAACCTTCACTTGTACGCTGTGTAGGGAGTGTCATATCTTGTGGTGGACTTTGAACCACGGACTTTCCAAGCAACTTTGAGGATAAGTTTATCGCATCAATTCGTTTGATAGGAAGAGTTAGTCCCTTCAGTGCACTTCTTTGGACGTCAGATGATTGACCTTTCTCTTTCTTCACCTTTGGAACATAGCGAAGAACAGGAGTTGCCTTCTTCTTCTGGACCATAATGCTTCCTTTACTTGGAATGGAGTGAGGTTTGTTACCACCAACTTTGACTTTTACAGCAGCCACATCATCTCTTTTGATTGAAAGCTCATCACACTTGGTCGATTTAACATCGTCAATCTTTGCATACTTCATAATGTGACTCTTCAAATAGAACTTTGCATCAGCGAAGTGTGACTCAGCTTTAGTGAATGGGTAGTCATCAACAATTATCTTCCTTTCAACTCCACCTTCGAGATACTTTAAACATTGATAGTAGGAGGCTACGATAATTTTGTTCTCATGCACCCAAGGTCTGCCAAGCAATATGTTATATGAAGTCTTTGCATCGATCACATGTATCCCCACACTCGATTTTAAATCTCCCATGTGGATATCTAAGTTGATAGAACCTATGGACCTTTTACCCCCTTGATTGAATCCTTGGATCATCAAATAGATTTCAGTGAGTTCTTCAGCCATGATGCCAAGCTCCTTCATCGTACGAATAGGAAGAATATTGACTCCAGATCCCTCATCTATCAAGTATCTATTTATCCTCTTTTCTAGCACATAACCTACCATATACAAAGGACATTTGTGTGGTGTTTCACCAAGTAGAAGATCATCATCTGTGAATGTGATTTTTGTATCACATGCATGTACTTCTTGGAAAAGAAGTTCAGTAGGCTCTTTGGAAGATGAATAAGGCACTATCGATGGACTTTCGCCTTTTACTTCTTTTTTGTCAGTATTAAAGCATGATGCGTCGATATTGTATTGGAACCAACTCGGTAAGAATTCCTCTAAAGTCACCGGACATCGTAGTTTATGGTGGTAAACTTCCTCTTTTTCCTTCTTCGAGCACTCAACTCTTTTCTGCTTATTTATTCTTCTTACCATCCTCCTTCTAGTTGGTTTCTCAGATGACTCTTTTCGTGAATTTGCCTTATTGTGTCTCTGCCTGGTCACCAAAATCCAACCTTCATCATCATCTCTATCGATTTGAGGCTTATCCTGCTTCGGTGGTTCTTCTTTATGCTCTTCTAAGCTTCATATTTGGACCGGATCAAGCGAGCCAAATACGATAGAGACTTGATAAGAACTGGCTTTCTCATGGTCAAGAACAATCTTCTTCTCATAGTCTAGTTTCATGATTTTGTCCTTGAAGACGAAATATTTCTCCAAAGGGTGACCCACAAGCCTATGATACTTTCAATAATTTGGTTCATCAGTTCTTCCAGCTTCCTTGGGCCACTTCATCTCTGGTAGATCAATGAGCTTTAGCTCGAGAAGTTCATCAAAGATTTCAGGAACGTCAGAATCAAGGAAGAGGTATTCCCTTTCTTGCCTCTCCTTTAAAGTCAACTTCTTATTCGGACGTCCTTGAGAAGAAGTCATCTTCACGCTTTGCTTCTTGATCACCTTTGTGGTGAATTTCACAGGAGATACACTGATATTCATGGATTCTTTGTTGTCACTTTTGGGGACAAACTTGCTCCATCTTCGAGGTTCTTGTTTGCCCTTTCCTTTGCGAGGATCATGAACAGACACCACATCTTTTCCAACAGACGATATATTCGTCTCCATATCATGAGCACGGGTGGCTAGATCTTCAAAGGTTTTGTAACACCCCAAGCTTTCGAGCTAGAATTTCGATCATTTTTTGCCTGTAATTAGACGTGAACCCAAAAGATTTCTTTATAACTAGGTGTTATGGTCAAGCACTATGTGTGGGAAGAGTGTTGGATGTGAATTAAGGTCTTAAGGAATCTCCAACACAAGATAAGTTAAAAGCTTCTATACCTGCTAAGTTTTTATATAACTTTTTAACTTGGGTCATCTTCAAACGATCATTTTCCTTGAATATAAAGAGTTAGGAGGTCTATGATCCACCAAATTAAAGGTCTTTGAGTCTTCTTTCCAATGCAACCAACCGCACATTAATCCGAGTCCAGAGTAAAAAGTTATGATCAGTTTACCAAGAAGACATCTCCTGTCCAAAAACCCATCGAATTCTGGGTGTTAAACCAGAAAATAAAATGATCCGTTTTCCCAACCGTTTCTGGAGACAGAAACTCAAAATTTTCGTAAGTTAAAACACCTTCGAAAATGGTCCGTTTGTAGCTAAAACGTACCATTTTGGTGACCTTTTTTTGACGTGTTTTCCTTCCTAAACCAATCCGGATTTTAATTGAAATTGCCTATAAATAGGACCCCTAAGGTATTACTCTGGGGATCGACTCTTCTTAAGATATTTGAGGGTATTTTGGTCCTTTCCTCATCCAAGATTCATCCCCCACTTATTCTCAACCTCCTAAGGCACGATTAAAATCAAAAGAATGAGCGTTACTTCTCCTCTCTAAGTTGTTGAAGCAAAGGTGCCTAGGGTTCTAAGTTCTAAGGAAAAACTCAAGAGTTTCATAAGCGTTCTTCGTCAAAAGGTATGTTGAACGATCCCCTTTCAACTATACTCGTAAGGATTGTATTTATTCCTTCTTACTATGAAAACTATGCTAGTATTATGTACAAATAATTGAAGGGTTTTCAAGGAAAGAGATTGGCTTGAACTTTTGAATGTTTATTTATGAAATCATCCGTATTCAATTACTATTTTGAAGTTATGGTTTGAAGTGTGACTTTAATTTACGGATTTGTGAATTTGGGATAGATTTGAAGCCTTGAGATACGATTACTACGGAAATTATTTCTCTGTATAAGAAATTGAGTTTTGACACAAATAGAAAGATCTTCTTAAATCAATTGGTTTTGAAATGATTGCTTTAAATTGATTGAATTATAACCTTGAGGGAGTTGATTGTTAAAGGAGATAACAGATCATTAAATGCGGGTCGATTGATGTATAAATGATAATGGCATAATACGATAAGTGTGAGTTGCAAGTCTTGGTATAATAGTACCCACTCATGTATGCCTTAATAATAGTAAAAGAACCCCAAAATAATTCTTTTGTAAATTATTTTACTATTTAAATCTTGGATTTTGATAAAAAAGAAAAGGATTTCTACATCCTTCGATTGTGAAAGTGTTGTTTATGAAATATAAAATCTTCAACCTTTGAGGGATATGGTAAATGTGTTTAAATCCTTTTAAATGATGGAACTAATGATGTGGTAATTTATGAAATATTTATGGCATGATATGTATGGCTTGCAAGTCTTAATATGACGATACCAAAGTTATAAATGCCTTCAGAATGTTAAGGGTCCCAAATGAATATTTTGTGAAACGTCTGAAATGTTAAAATATGGGCTTAAGAGGATTAGATGGTTAACCGTGATGGTGTGAGTCGAATGGGGCTTCACACTTGAAACCGTGTTTTGCCGACACGAGTATGAGTCAAATGGGGCTCTTCCCTCTGAGTCGAACGAGGTTCCCTACCGTACGCTTGATTTGTTTAGCTGTATGCAGTCATAAGGTGATTATGATATGATGCTCCGATCCTTGTGGCAAACTTGGATTGGAGGCTCAGCTGATCGAGCGATGGTCGGACCCACGTAGCCTATAGTGAAATAAATATCGGTAATACCATCTAGTCCAGAAGTAAGGAAATTGTGAAATTATTCTATTTTACTGATTTAGGAAAATTGCCTCATATTTGATGATTATGGTCTCGAATTATATTTTATGACTTGCTTTATAAATTATGATATCCCTTCCCTTGGGTTGCATGCCAGTACTTGTCGTACTGACCGTCTTCGGACGCTGCATCATATCATGATGCAGGTTCCGAGACCTATCCTCGTAGTTCCGTGTAGCACTAGGACATTCGGGATTCAAATAGAAAGTGGTTAGCCCTCCTTACTTCCGGAAGGCCTATGTTTCTTTTTATTAGTCTTTGAGAACTCTTTTCGTATTATGGTATCGTCGGGCCCATGTCCGGGCTTAGATGTTATTCTTGATGATGAAGGCTTTGTAGATTGGTATTAGTGAAACTATTATTGATCCTTTTATATAGTTGGATTTATCTATAATGGGTCTGTTTCCGCTAATCTTTTATAATTGTGCGTATGATGAATGCTAAGGGGTTGACTCAGGCCTCTTTGGTCTGCGTTGCCCGTTACGTCCTGGGCCTAGTCTCGGGTCGTGACAGATTTTTAGCTTGATTCCTTGTAAGATGTAGAGAAGCTCCCAATGCATTCCTTGAATGCACATTTCTATTCCAGATGCTTCGCTGAGTCTTTCTTTGCAGTTCAGGCTAGCATTCCTCTATCGATTGATGAAATCGATTACCGGTTTATTCTCCCTTTGGCGAGTGTTTGTGAGTTCCACCATGCTGTCCGTACGCCTTGTGCTATGAAAGCGATTGAGGAACTCATGTTCCAGTTGCTCCCAACTATCTATAAAATTAGGCTCTAGATTCGTGTACCAATCAAAGGCATTTCCTTTTACGGAGCGGATGAACTTTTTGACAAGATAGTCTCCGTAGGTTCCAGCGTTGTTACATGTTTCAATGAAGTGTGCAATTTGTTGCTTTGGGTTTCCTTTTCCCTCAAATTGTTGAAATTTAGGGGGCTGATAACCGACAGACATTTTGAGGCCATCAATCCTTGTAGTGTATGGCTTGGCGTACATAAGGGAAGACTTGGTAGAAACTTCATATTTGTCCTTAATGGTCCCTTCGATGAACTCCTTCAAGCGATCAAGTGGGATCATCCCCTCGAAAGAAACTGTAAGCTCCTTAGTTTGTGGTGCTGGTTTCGCAAGAGTTTTAATTTCTTGAACTTCAGGAGCCTTTCCAGGTGCATGGCAAGATTCTGCATCCATTAATCCATCCATCTTGTCCATCAACTTATCGATTCGGGACTCCTGATTGTGCACATGCTTGGTCAATCCTTCAATCATCTTTGCCAAGCTTGCAAGTTGCTCCTCCATTGATGAAGCAGCAATCACCATTGTTTGCATGATCATTGGGTTGTTGGAAAGTAACATGGGTTATCGCCTAAGTTAATCTCTGGTATGCTCATACCACGGGGAGAGGATCCGTCAGTTGAGTCATCATCTTTCTTTGTGGCAGATTTCTTGGATCCAGAGAGATCGAGTTGAGCCAAAGTCTTCTTAATTCTCTCAGCAAGGTTGCTTTCTCCTCTCGATGCATCAGTGGAGGATCTTGCTCCTTTTGTAGCTGAAGATCTGAAAATTGGAGTTGATGCGGACGACACTTGAAGTGTTTATTGTCCCAACATGCTTGCCTTTCTCCTCATAACAGGTCTGAAGCTTCCAAAGTTAATGCCGAGGATGCTTTCCACTTCAGCAGAGCACTTGGAGCAGCAACCTTGGAGGAAGTTGATTTGGAGTTGATCTTCTTAGAAGCCATTTCGATGTTCTTAAACTTTGATGATTGAAAAATTGAGATGAGAGGTAGAGATTGTCCCACTGGGCGTGCCAGAATTTGTAGACAATAAAATTTGAGTAACAGAAAATAATAATCAGAATTAGAAATATCGCAACAATCATAGTTTTTGATTTGAATATATGAGTGTTACAATCTCTATTAATCCTCTGATTCGTCTTTCCAATATATAAATTCAAGGCCCGTTGAGATTGATCTTGAATTTGGTGGAATTGATCTTGACTTGTGAATTTGATGAGTTTGATCTTGACTTATACTTGGATCCAAGGGCTTTTGAGCTTGATCTTGAATTTGGTGGTCTTGACCTTGAGTTGTATGAACTTGAATGTTGAATTCTTGAACTTGTAGCTTGTAGAGAAATTTAATGTGTTTGATCCATGAGCTCTCTCCGGCTTCTTATTAGAATTCAGGTATCTTTTCTGAATTATGGAGGAACCCTATTTATAGTTGTAGGAGGGAAGAATTATGGTAAGTATCAACTCTTTTTGGCCAATCAGATTGAAGTGATGTGGCCATATTTGATTGGTCGAAATGTGTCACTTGTACACGTGGTGTATTTCATTGGTCTTTAATTTGGCTTGGCATGCTGCATCATTTTGACACATGGCATGATTCTATTGGCTTCTTCGCTTGACTTGGCATTTCACGTCATTTGACACGTGGCACCAACTTGGGCCTCTAGAATAAGATGACATCTTGCGCTTTACAAAGTGGGCTCATCATTTGTAGCTCAAATTAATGGACTAGACCAATAAAAATTGGACTTTAATTAAGAAAAAATTACATAACACACCAACATTAGAGGCCTAATTACGCTCTATGTCTATAGTTTAAATCAATTACGCTCCTAACCAATTAGTCAAAACTATTGGTATATAGCCTCTCCTTCTCCCATCTATCTCTCTCGCCACTCTCCTCCCTCTCTCCCAATCTCGCTGGCCACTCTCCTCCCTCTCTCCCCAATCTCGCTCCCTTCTCCCTCCCTCTCACTGCCTCTCTTCCTCTCCTTTTCTCTAAACAGGGGACCTTTTTTCAACAAAATTCTCAAATTATACATTTGTATTTGTATATAACATATATGTATAACATACAGAGGAGAGAAAGAGAATTTGTATTCGTTGATACAAATTGTATGTTCAATTTGTTGATACAAATTATATTTGTATTCGTTGATACAATTGAATACAAATTGTATTTCACTTACGAATTATATTTGTATTTGTATTCATTGATATAATTGAATATAAATTATATTTCGTTGATACGAATTGTATTTGTATTCGTTTATACGATTGAATATAAATTGTATTTCGCTTACGAATTATATTTGTATTTGTATTTGTATTCGCTGATATAATTGAATACAAATTATATTTTATTGATACAAATTGTATTTTGTTCGTTGATATAATTGAATACAAATTGTTTTGTGTTTGTTGATATAATTATATTCGAAAGAAGAAAAAGAGAGAGAGAGGGGGGGGGGGGGGGTGAAAATACAAAGTACAAAGAGGGGGAGAGACAATTGTATTTTATTGATACGAATTGTATTTGTATTCATTGATATAATTGTATTCGAAAGAAGAAAAAGAGAGAGGGGGTGAAAATGCCAAATATGTATAAATTGAATGCTGAATCTCATTACTTTTCTCACTTTTTATCGTTATTGTTGACTTTTGATTATAATTGTGTAGCTGGGGTTGGTGCAAAATGCTTTTACATAGTATTCGAGTCAATAATTATTATCTGGCATATGATTTCGTGCACAAGTTTCAGCTCGTTTCTGCTAATGGGTTCTATAGAGAAAGAGATCGAGGGAGAAAGACAGAGAGCAGCCCCAAACAGAAGACCTCAGTAGCAGTAGTACTACTTCCAAAGACTCATCAGATTTGGTTAGGCAATGGGGCTGTATTGACGATGACAGAGAGATAGGCGAGAGGAAGAGGAAGAGAGAGAGAAAGGGCAGGAGAGTAGCAACTGATTTTGAAAGAAGTTGGTATAGATTGTAATTAGCAAAGTGTTGATATAAAATCTCAATTAGTATCAATTGGACTGATATTTTTGAAATTTGCTCTTTAATTAAATCCATATTTATGGACTCAATTAATTAATTCAATTATATTAATCCATAATATTTATTTGGACTAATATATTTAAAATTTAATATAATCTGAATTTCGTACGAATTTAAATTCAATAAAGTTTCGTTGTGTACACTAGGCATTATCGAAAATACATCCCAGTGATGTCTAATATGACCGAGTCATTGGATTAATATTGTCATTATCACATATTAGCCGCTCAAATTAGTAATTGTAATTTCTTTTTGATGTTACAGGTACTAACATCATACTCTTATTTTATGGTATTTTTTGTATATTGTATGCTTTATTTTGAAGAAGTGTACACTATTCTTTTTATTTAGAATAATTAAAGTCGTACAGGTGCTTTTAAAAACAGTGGGTATAACCATCACTAAGATTAAAATTAGTCAAGAACAGTGCAACATTATATTGGGCATAAAATAGCTAATTAGGATTTACACAATTCAAGAATAATAAAACATGCATTTAGGGTTGCAAAGGTTAATTACCTCAATGCGAAGATACAATCGCATAATGAAATCTTCATGTCCTTCGCTGATGGGTGCATATCCCTGTAACAGAACAACACGACTCAACTTCAAGTTACGCATGATAGAAAGAGGATTGACCTAGCTAGCTGTCCAAGAGGTGGACCATACTTGGTTCCGGGTGACAATCTTGGATGGTGGTTATATATGGTTTAACAACCTATGGTGTATTGTTTTGATAAATATAATATTTGAACAAATTGTATTATTTTACTATTATATTTATATTATTATAAAAAATATGAATATAAATGTTGATTGACCAAAATATCCCTCAAATATTGAACGATTTCTATTCTCTTAAAAATAAAGCTTAATCGGGGTAAAATTGTAAAAAAGAAAAAAAGTTAACAAATATCCTAATTTATTTTGGACAATGATTTCTTCAATTTGTATATACAAATCTCTTATAAATTATACTATTCGGGATTATGTTTCTACCTAGGGTATTGGGTATTCAAACAAACAACTCATATTTGGTCTAGAAGTCTGATTATGAAGAAATTAAAGTTATTTTCGTGAGTGCAAAGGCTATATAGTAGCCAAATTTGAGAACGTGTACTTGCTCTTTAGAAAAAGACAACTACTAAATTTTGCTTTCTCTAATGTTAACTCTCTTATATTTATTTTTGTCCAATAATCTTTTTCTCTCTTCAAAGGTGATCACGTCATATGCAAGTATAGTTTATTATTTAGTTTTAATAAATATATTATAATAATTGATAAGAAATATTCGTGTAACGCACGTACTAGTTATATGATACATAGCAATGTGAAAAAAAAAACCCTACAATATTATAAGGAAAAATTGGGTATGAAATAGAGTTGTCATAAGAAAAGATATTATGTAGAGGGATAGAATAAGATTATTAAATAATAAGCTAAGACTATATATAATTAAAAAGGCAATAACGCAATCACACAAAATCGATCATTATATAAAATAGACTGAATATTTTGTCATAACATAACATGGATTTAACGATTCAATATAATTTAAGTAACGATTAAAACAAGTTTTGTATTTAAAATAATAATACAATATCATAGGTAACAACTATCCGGTCAATGGGTTAATCGCAAGTACCTCTTGGTCTAAATATTTGTGGAAAGAGTTACTTAATATAAATGTTGATGGGAAAGAGAGGGAGACAGCAAATATGCCGTATACACAAGCTGCAATGTGTGCGTGCGTAACACCAGCGTTATGACATGAAACAGAGAAGAGAAAGAAACACGATAGAAATAGAAAACGAAGAAGAAGCATATATATATATATTACCTGAAGATTAGTGGAATGGCACCAGATTTTTGTGAAGGTATCACGAAGTTTGCCAAAGGCAAAGAGTATGACACAGCTGAAGTAGGTGGTTAAAGCTGTAAAGCATGGAATATTACTCACCATTTCTTCAACTGTTGGAGAATTAAGGAAGAATAAAGTATATATCTCTAAGGAGGAAATGGAAGAGTTAAGACTTTAAACCAAGCATGCATCTAGTTGACTTTTTTGATACGTACATCTTACTCTTTTGCTTAATTGTCCCATCACTGCCAGAGAAATTCTTTTAAATCCCCCCCCGCCCCCCCCCCCCTCCCCCCTTAAACTATTTAATAGACCAGAAAATAAAAATAAAATAGACCTATTACTCTAGAGCTAGCAACCATATAACGGACTAGGTCTCTAATTTTTTTTTTCCGTCTCGAGTACGTTATTTAACAGGAGTGGGAAATGTTTATCCTTCACATCGCTGATTAGTTTTTCATCGTCTCTAATTTCTTTTTTGTCTCAAGTACGTTATTTAGCAAGAGTGAGAAAGGCCTATTCGATGTAGCAGGGGCAGCTTCACAAAATTATTGACCTAAAACTAAATTTCAATAAAAGACCATAAACATATCAGATGAAATTTATATGTACTATAGTTTTATAGTTTATTTTAGAATCGTCTCAACAAGATTAGGGGCCCAAAGCCAAACTTCATAAACAAGCCTTAATTTTTGGGACAACTACACAAATGCCCTTTAAAGAGAGTGACTTTGCATTTTTGCCCCCCATAAAAATGGTCTTACAAAAATAGTCTTCCTTGTTTTTCATGTATGGAACAACTACCTTTTTGCCCCTCTACACCTCAAATATTTTTAAATAACTCTCAATGCTCATTTATCTCTCAACTTTTATATATATTTCTTTTTCTCTTTTTTTCTTTTCTTTTTTTTATTTCTATTTTTTCTTTTTTTTTTTTTTTTTTTTCTCAACCTTTATTTTTTTTATTTTTTGTTTATTCTTTCTTCTACGTTTTTTCTTTTTTCTCAATCTTTATTTTTTCTTCTTTTTTCCTCTCAATTCTATTTTTTCTCCTTTTATTTTTTATTTTTTTAGTTTTTTATTTTTCTCAACCTTTATTTATTGTTGTCTTTTTTTTCCGTTTTTTTCTTTTTTTCTCAATATTTATTTTTTTCTCTCAACTTCTATTTTTTTATTTTTTCTTTGGTTTTTAATTTTTCTTTTCTCTTTTTTTTAATCAATTTTTTCGACCTTTATTTTTTTTTATGAGATGTTCTATAATTCTTGCTTTAGAGGCAAGACTTAGCCCAAAGACTTCCAAACAACAAATTATGCCCATGAGCAAGACTTGACACTAGTATATTGTGTCTTGATTTATGAGATGTTTTATAACACTTGCCTCAAAGGCAAGACTTAGCCCAAGGACCTCTCAAAAAATACAAGTTACGCTCCATGGGCAAGAGTTCACACTACTTCATTATGTCTAAATTTATGAGATACTCTATAACTCTTGCCTTTGAGGCAAGACTTATCTCAAGGATTTTCAAACAACAAGTTATGCCCCACGAGCAAGACTTAGCCCAAAGACTTTCAAACAACAAGTTATGCCCCATGGGCAAGAGTTGACACTATCATATTGTGCTTGATTTATGGGATGCTCTATAACGCTTGCCTAAGAGGCAAGACTTAGCCCAAGGACTTCCAAATAACAAATTACGCCCCATGGGCAAGAGTTGACACTACCACATTGTGTCTTGATTTATGCGATGCTCTATAACTCTTGCCTTAGAGGCAAAACTTAGCTCAAAGACTTTCAAACAACAAGTTACGCCTCATTGTCAAGAGTTGACACTAGCACATTATGTCTTGATCATGAGATGCTCTATAACGTTTGCCTTAGAGGCAAGACTTAGCCCAAGGGCCTCCCAAAAAACAAGTTATGCCCCATGGGGAAGAGTTAACACTACTTCATTGTGTCTTAATTTATGAGATGCTCTATAACTCTTGCCTTAGAGGTAAGACTTAGCTCAAGAATTTTTCAAACAACAAGTTATGCCCACGAGCAAGGCTTGACACTACCTCATTGTGTCTTGATTTATGAGATGTTCTATAACATTTGTCTTAGAGGCAAGAGTTGTTTCAAAGGACTTCCAAACAACAAAGCACGCTCTTAAGTTTACTTCGATTTCAAAGAAAGAAGATCTTCTTTGCGGATTATCCAACTTTTTTTGTTCATTAGCAAAAAATAATAGAGGTTAAGAAAAAAGAAAAAAAGAGAAGAATAAAAGAGAAAAGAAAAAAATAAAGATTAAAAAAAAGCGAAAAAAAATAAAAGTTGAGAAAAAAAAGGAAAAAAAGGGAGAAAAAAGAAAAAAAAAAAAAAAAGAAAAAAAAAAGAGAATAAAGAAAAAAAAAGAAAAAAAAGAAAAAAAGGAAAATGGTTAAAAAAAAAAAAGAACAAAAAAAAAAGTTAGAGAAAAAAAGAAAAAAAAAGAAAAAAAGGTTGAAAAAAAAGAAAACGAGAATTAAAAAAAAATTGAGAAAAAAGAAAAAAGAAAAAAGAAAAATGAAATTAAAAGTTGAGAGACAAATGAACATGGAGAATTATGGTGTAGAGGGGCAAAAATGTATATGTTCTATACATAAAAAGAAAGGAAGGGTATTTTTTTAAAGACTTTTCTTATGAGGGGCATAAATTGAAGACCACTCACTTTTGAGGACACTCCATGTAATTTCCTGTTAATTTTTTCCTAGTTGACATATATATATATATCAAATAATAATAACAACAATAACATACCCAGTATAATCCTACAAGTGAGGTATGAGAGTATAGGATATACACAGACCTTATGCAGTAAGAATGTAATCAATACAAATGTTCAATTAAAAAATATAATATAAACTTTGAATAATACAATCTGATTCAAGAATTTGAGAAGTTGATATAATGAAATCGAAATATTATTTCGTTGATATAATGATTTTGAAATAGTGTTTCATTGATATAATGATTTTGAAATAGTGTTCATTGAATTTAATAAGTTGATATAATGACATCAAAATAGTGTTGTGCTACTTCAATTTAATGATAACTTGTTGCAATGTTTGAAATTTAAAAAAGACACCAAGCAAATTTGATCTTTTTGTAAACAGACAATAATAGATTTTGCATAATCTAGAATGTTTGACCATTTGAGAGACTTCAGAATATTCAATAATAAAAGAATAAAAATAGTGAAAGGGGGCAATGAAAAAGGTAAATATAAGAATAATAATGCGGGTTCATGTTAGTCGACAGTCTATAAATAAGGCAACAAAATAGGTAGTCACGTAAGAAAGGATACTACAAATACCTAAAAAGTATTCTATTTCTCAATTATTACAATGATCCATACATTAAATAAGATAAAAAGTTATTGTATTTTCTATGCAAAAATTTCTTTTCAAATTTAACAGTACATGAGATTTTTTTAGCAATATATATATATATAGAGAAAAAAAGGAGGACCCAAAAAACTTGAGGCCCCAAGCGGTTGCTTTAGTTGCCTTATAGTCGAGCCGGTCCTGATTTATTCATTTTGCTTTTGAGGTGAAAAATGAAATCCTGGCAAATCATATGTAGTTAAAATTTATATGTATTTTTATATCATTCTTATAAATCAATCAGACAAATGAAGTTAAAACTGAAAAATAAAACAATCTTTAACATAAAAATATGAATCTACGCGGAGAAAGAAAATCAAGAACAAAAGGAGATAAATATATTAATTAGCAAGAAATGAAAACATGCCATAATTTACTTATTCATCTGAACAACTTCAATCAAATTTCAAAAACAAAAATCTAAAATTCCTTTTTTGGCAAATAACTTCACATTTTATTCGCCAAGTAAACTTTACAAAGCAAGAACAAAAAAATAGAATCCTGAATTTCACAACCTCAGTCTTCAAAGGAACAACTCTCATTATCATCTTGTCATCTACAATTAGTAGCCAAAGATAATAATTTAATCTAGCTAACATTCAGCTTTGTCTACTAGTCATACTTCCTATACAATGAATCTCTTGTATGATCAACTTACAACTGTCTCTTCACTTCTTTTCTTCTGCAAAAATATTCTGGTACTTCTTTCTTATCAAAGGTAGTACACTACTCCAACTAATATCATTTGATATATCTTAGCTATACTACTTTTTTTTTTTGCACTGTGTTACAACCCAATTCATTTTCATATGTCAATTAATAGTTGGCTAAATGTGCACTTCTAACAGTCTCAACCAGTTACCTTTAAAAACTATACATTTTTTTTGGTCAAACAAACACATTTTATTATCGCCAAAAAAAACTCCACAGACTCGCTCAACTTAGGAGCAATACAACTGAACACAAAACAAACTACTTAAGAAAACTCGACCACACACTTCTACATTCTATCTAGGCCTTTTCCTATACAATTGTTCGTATGAGTAAAGATTTTTTATCCATTCTCTGTCTCTAACAATTATTCTTCTATGGAAACGCTCAAAACTTCTATACTTGCTTTCTTGTCAGATCTGTTTGACGATGCTGGAAGGACGGGGAACTGCATCATTCTATAATGCTTCAATTCATGCCCGCCAAATGTGATATATCAGTTCTGCTACAACAGTCCACATTATACTCTTGCTGATTTTGCCAACTGCCCTTCTTGCCAGCTTGTTCCATATGTCGGTAAGCTCCCTTGTGGGAGTTAAAATCTTCATCCATTCCAGTAAATCGCTCAGGCAAATTCTGGAAAATGTTCAATCAAAGAAGAGATGCTCAATTGTTTCCGGAGCAGCGTCACATAGCACACACATAACATTTTGGCAAATTCCCAAGCTAGCAAGCCTTGTTCTAGTCAATAGCCTTCTGTGCATTACCAACCAGTTGATAAATAGGCATATTGGATTTATTCCAAACACCTCCCCACCATGGCCATTCAGTGCTAACCCCTGCCCTCCAGTGATACCCAATGTGTATTGAGTATTTCCCCTATTGTTAGCCAAGAATTCTGAACGTAAACAACCATAAATTTACCTTTTATTGCACATATCTTCTTCCAATACCAACAACTATCTCGTGAGGGCTGGTATTGCCACCAATTTATCCCTTTTATGTATAGATGATCAACCCATTTTACCCACAAATTATCGGCTTTGCTAGCCACATCCCACACATACTTTTCTATTGTCGCTTCATTCCATAAGACACAATCAAGAATTCCCAAACCTCCCTCCTTCTTCGGTCTACAGACCATATCCCAAGCCACAAGAGGATGTTTATTCATATGAACTTGTCCACTCCAAAGGAAGTTCTGACATATAGCAGTTATGTTCTTCATTACCATCCTAGGCAACAAGAAATAGATGACCAATACGAGTGAATGTGCAGTTACACAGAATTTACTAGCTGCACCCTACCCGTATATGACAGATTTCTAGTGTCCCATGACTTTACTCTACTCACCAGCTTCTCCACAAGCATTTCACAATCCATTGTTGAGAGCTTCTTAGTTGAAATTGGAACCCCGAGATATCTAAAAGGTAACTTCCCTTTAGTGTACCCAGTTAGGTCACATAAATCATCCACTACATGCGGGTTTATATTGGAAGAAAAAATGCTAGATTTACTAGTATTTGTGGTCATCCCAGAAGCTAAAGAGAAGGTCAGCAACCCTCGTAATAAGAGCATCACAGAATCAAACTCTCCTTTGAAAAAAATCAACATGTCATCTTCAAAACAAAGATGGTTTAGTCTCAAGCTTTTGCACTTGGTGTGAAATGCAAACCCATCTTTTGTTGCCACCCAATTCATCATCCTAGAGAAGTATTCCATACAAATCATGAAAAGCAAAGGGGAGATGGGATCCCTTGCATGAGTCCTCTTCTGCCCTTTATTTCCCCATAATCTCCTCCATTTAATGCAATAGTATATCGGGTGGTAGTGACACATTCTATGATTAATTTGATAAACTTGTAAGGGAATCTCAAACCAAACAATATTTCTTCCACAAATTGCCATTCAACGGTGTCATATGCCTTTTTCAGATCTATTTTAATAAGACAACTCTTTGTGGTAGCTTTTCTATTATATAACCTCACCAAGTCTTGACAAATCAATATATTATGCACTATTGACCTTCCTACTACAAACGCACTTTGTGTACTCTATATGAGAGATGGGAGTACTGCTTTAAACCTAAGAACATAACATTTTTGAAATCACCTTATACACTATGTTACAACACAAAATTGGTCTGTAATCAGCCACTGTGTTAGTGTGAGATCCCTTAGGGATTAATATGACGACTGTATCATTTATTCCTTGCAATATTTGCCCTGTGTGAAAGAACTCCAAGCCCCCTGCTGTCAGATGTTTTCCCACCACAGCCCAGCTATCTTTAAAAAATTTACTTCCAAACCCATCTAGACCTGGAGCTTTGTCCCCTTCAATAGCCCACAATGCTTGTTTAACCTCGTCCTCTGTGAACTCCTGTTGTAACATCCAACTTTGTTCATTAGTTATAAGAGGGCCACTTCTAATAATATTACTATCTACTGGCTGTCTTCCGGGCATACTAGTGCCTAACAACTTAGTATAGTACACTATAAACACCTTACTGATGCTTTCCATATCAGTCTTGGTTCCCCCCTGAGTATTCTTTATTGAGAAAATTCTATTCTTGTTCCTTCTAGCTTTGACAAAACAATGAAAGAAAGCAGTATTTTGGTCACCCTCTTGCAGCCACTTCATCTTACTTTTCTGTTGCAAAAATTGGTATTTAGCTTTCTGCATTAATTTACACTGTTGTGCTAGCATAATGTCCTCATCAAACAGTGCATAATTGGGGCCATTGCGTATATGTTCCTGACAAGCAAGCAGCTTCTCCATTGCCTCCTCAGCTTTAGTTTCAATAGCACTGAACCTTTCTCTATTAATACTCCGTAGTACAACCTTAATTCTATTCAGTTTACCATCACTATGAACATCTTCCTCCCAGTAATTCTAGCCTCCCAGCTAGCCTTCACTCTCGGAATAAAATCCGGAGCTAAACTCCACATATTAAAATATCTAAACTGTGCAGTTCTTGGCATGTTTCCCTTTTTTCCAATGAATAAGAACATGGCAATGATCATATAGTCCTTCATGTAGGAATTGAGATTTAGAGGCTGGAAGTTCTGAAATCCATTCACTATTGACAAGAACCCTATCTATTTTTCTATACACTCTGTCTTCACCTTTTTGCTTATTACTCCAAGTATAAAACGAGCCAGAAAACTTTAAATCTTCGAGCCCACATGACCCCTCACATGTTCTAAATTCACTCGTTTCTGTCATAGTCACAAGGCTTCCCATTCTTTAATCTCTATTTAATACACAATTGAAATCACCAATCACTGCCCATGGTCCAGTAACTTTCCCATGAATAGAAGTAATCTCCTTCCACAAATTTCTTCTGAATGCCTGGTCATTGAAATCGTACACTAATGTAACATAGAAGCTATTGCAAGTGCCTCTATCTTGTATCAAACTATGAATTAGTTGTGCTGATACTGTTATAATATTGACTGTATATACCATAGGTTTCCAGACCATCTAGATTCTACCTCCATTATGTTCACTCAAATTAGTAATAAAAGACCACCTTTCATAAAGATTGATAGAAGCTCGATGAGCTCTGGACCTCTTAATCTTTGTCTCAAGGAGACCAAACAAGCCAACACGAGAGTTATGCATAAACAACTACATCTCCCTCTATTTTTTGGTCTTGTTCAATCCCCATACATTCCAAAATCCAATACTATCCATTAGGGGGGGATGAGTCTACCCCCCTTTTACCAGGGTCATTACTCCTTTGGTTTTCCCCCATCCTTGAGGTGCCAACCTGTGAGTCCCCATGATCAACTCCGAGATCACCACACAATTTTCCAAATCTATTTGTTGAAATAATACTACCCATGTATGCCTCTGGCCTTCCCTTAATAGGAAAACCTTCCTCCTTACGCCTATTCTCTATGATACCATCTTTCCCTACCCCCATCTTTATTTGTTGTTGGGGTTCATGTGTCTGTTCCTCAACCTCCATTGGATTCTTCCCGACCTCCTCCCTTTGTTGTATCCTACATTGCGTTATGTCATGCAAAAAATTCTTGCATTTAGTACACATTACCGGCTTCCATTCATATTCCACCACTTGATCAATTATTCTACCTTGTTCATTCTCAAACATTACTCCAGAAGGATACGTTTGATCTAGAGGCATCTCCACTAATATCCTTGCTTATGTCATTCTCTTTTTGTTAGTTGTTGCTCTATCTGCCTTTAATGTATTCCCTATTAACCCATCTATTTTAGTTAAACCCGACTTTCCCCAATATTTAACATTTAGCCTAGGTAATCTGATCCAAACAGGTACTTTGTTTATCTTTTCTTTGGTGACTACAACATCAGGTTGCCATGCCTTAACCACAATCGGTTTTCTATCAAACATCAGAACCCCTTCTTCTATCACTTTAATCTTCTCCTCATTAGAAGCAAATCTTACCAGAAATACACCTCTATGAACTTGTGCCACTTTATCAATTCTCCTTCTTTTCTAGACTTGATTAAAGAAACCTTCCATCACTGCCTGAGGCGTATTCGATCCCATAACATAACATATTACAGCAGTACCCCAAAACTCAATTTCATCCTTTACGTCCTCCATTGTTATTTTGATGCTAGGACTGGACAAATCCTTAGCTTGCAAATCAAATCCCTCTGAGTGTATACCTTTCCCCACTATTTGACTCCATGAATTTATCTAACTAGATTTAGGGTTTGGGGAATTACCCGACTGGTGGCTCGTTTCCTCCTCCGCCATATCAGCCCACGAAGCTTTTCCCGAGCTAGAAGGTGATTCATTGATCCCTGTACTTCCTTTCTCCACTAGGATTCCTATTGAAGTACTTTGGGACAATTGAAATGGTATATGCCCTTGTAAGACATTTACATCCTTAGTCTTCTTTGCATCCCCCGATTGAGAAATCCCCTTCATCATCCCATTTGTAGATCTAGTCCCGCTTTGGATCTGCTGATCTTTCCCCTTGATATTTTATTTCCTAGCCATTTCAGCAGTTGTTGAGAGGAATCGCCATATCTAGAGAGAGAAGAAAACTACACATTCAAAAAATAAATGTGCCACAATTTTTGTACAGTCTCCACATAAGCCTTTTACTTTGATAAGTGTTGATGCCCTTTTCTCTTTACTTGCTTTTGCAACCTTTGACAATCTAAAATCTAGTCTATGACCACTTTGGCCACTGGCCTCCTACCATTTGCAGTTGGTCAGCCTCCATCTATAGCATCAATTTCTCATTTCCTTGCCCTGTCTCACCCTAAAGCTCTAGATACAACCATTTCACAAACCTCCCTTTACCCTAATGTCATGAACTTTTCCAATCTGATCACCTTCAACCCTCAATTCCCCTTCCTTTTTGAAATTTGATATTGATCCTATCCCCATAAAAAGTGAATTTTGTCAATGGAGTATCAATTGGGAATGGACTGAAAAGGAAGTAGCACGTATGGACACCATAAAGAATTTACAATAAATGGTAATTGGCAAATTCTCTTATAGATGGTCTAAACTTGAAGATCTAAGGAAATAAATACCAAAGAAATGCGAATCAAGGGCGAGTGTCGCAAAGATTTCTTCATGAAGATTCATATATAATGAGGTTTGTATTGCTAGAGGACTTTGTTAATATTATCTTCCAATAGCACACACAAGTGTATGTGATCATCAAGTAATAAGGTGATTGCAAGCATTCAGATGTTGAATCCAGAGGGACTTATTACTGAAAAAAATTTGATTTAATCTATTATAGTTATAGGAACAAGTTATTTTTAATTCAGAGAGTTTGGTGTTGTTGTTTATACTATTTTTTATAACTAAAACAAGAAAGTAACAAAGATTGATATCGTAAAATTTATTTGCAGAGAAGATATATCCTAGGGCTATGGTACTTGCGTTATCTCATCATATCTATATACAATTACTATGCTAATTTCTACCATTTTGCTGACTCATAGGGTTGATATTATGATCGTGGTCTTTTGAGTCTCTAATTGTCTATCCAGGTTAGAAACATACCTATATTGTTAAGTGATGGTAATCATAACTAACCTGAAAGTATTTATATATCTTGTATAGGAGTCAAATAGGGTAAACTAGGTATATTTTATCATAGCTGCAAATCCATTTCGTAGAACACATTCTGCTCTTCTAAATCTACGTTCTATCTCTAACTTTCCTACCTCGAGTTTCATTAGTGATTATCTATTTATCCTATTGATCGCGAATTAGAAAAATAGTAAGCATAAGATTATGAGAACAAAACATATGGTAGAAGATTGCAATAACAACTATATATTAGAATACGCGTTTCATACTATGGACATAACCCTAGAGAATGAACTTTTAGTCACTCATAATCTAATTACAAAAGCTATAATTCATGTATCTAACAAGAAATAAAGATAAGTAAAAAGAAGAAGAGTTAACCCTAAGAGATTTTTTCCTTCGCTCTTGCTCTGTGCCTCCATAATATTCATCTCTGACTAAAAATGACTAAGTATAGGCCTTTACAATAATTCAAAAGACCTATTAGGGCCCACCAAAATGGAATAGGAAATAGACAACTTTTGCCCATGTCTTGACTGCCTCACAGTGCGAGGCAGTGTGCTTTGCCTTGGCCTTGGTGCCGCCGAGGCACTTTCTCTCCCATCGGGATTCTTCTGCAGGGTATAAAACATCAGAGGGGATGAAATTTGACCCCCTTAACCTTGGACTTTGCATTACGACCCCCCGATCTTTGCTTTGAGCTTGGCTCTTGAGTTGCCTCCATTTCATTCCATACTTTATTAAATTCTTGGTCTTTTCACTTAAAATTCACAAAACACGTCACATAAGTTCCAAAACAAAGTAATGAGTAAAAGTAAAGAGTATTTAGCTTGATTATCCTTAAAATAAAGTATAATCATGGGAAAAGCTTGGCTAAAAGGTTGTAATTATGCCCAACATCACCACCCCATACTTTAATCTTTGTTCGTCCTCAGAAAATCAACTAGGCGCTCAAAACATATCACCCACTTATATATGCCAAACAAATATGTCTACTCCTACTTAGATCACCAAGACACTATTAAACATCAAGGTAACTCTCAATACAAAGTGCTTTTAACAATTCAAAATAAGATTATTCTATCAAGATGGCGTAACCTCTTAAATCAACTCACCAACATAATATACATGGCAAATACAATTATATTATCAAGTAGAAAAATTGACTATATCACCAAGTTCACACCACCTATGTATCTGTTACTTCTGAATATGCACTTGCAAGTTTACGTGGTCGCTAAGTAATAAAGTAATTGCAAACAATTGGGTTGTCGAATCCCACATGACTTATTGTTGACAAGCTTTTAGATTAATCTATTATACGTATAAGAACAAGTAGTATCCAATTCAAGAGAGTTTGTTTGGTTGTTTATTTGTTCTACTTAAACTAGAAAATAAAGTGAGTAAATATTGTAGTAGTTGTTCATAGAGAAGTTAAGACCTAGGCTACGACTCTTGCGTAATTCTATCGTATCTTAATAAAGTTGATAAGCTTATTTAAGAGATCCACTGGCTCTTGAGTAATTCTATCATATCTTAATACAATTGATAAAATTATTTAAGAGATCTACTAGTTTGCTGACTCATAGGATTGATATTATGGTCATGGTTCATCGATTCTATAACTGTCTATCCAGATTAGCTTCATGCCTATATTGTTGAGTGATGATAATCATAACTAATCTGAATGTACTTATATATATATTCTTGTATTGGAGCCATGTAGGTCCATATAGGTGTGATATCCATCCTAGCTGCAAACCCATCCGCAAATGCCTTCTACTCCCCTTAACCACGTTCTATCTCTAACTTTACTATAATCTCAAGTCCCACTAGTGATTATCCATTTATCCTATTGACCGCGAATTAACATAATAGTAAGCATAAGAATATGAAAATAAAACTTTGATGGCAGAAATCCATAATAACAATCTATATAAAGATTATAATGTTCATATTATGACCATAACCCTAGATAGTAGGCTTTCAGCCACTCATAATCTGATTACAAAGTTAAAGTTCAAGTAAAAACAAGAAATAATTCTAAATAAAGAGTTAAAGAGATAAACCTAGAAGAATTTTGCTTTTGTCCTTGCTCTGTGTTTCTACAATGTTCATCCTCCCTTATAAACGACTAAGGATGAGTATTTATAATATTTTAAAATATCTAGAAGGGCCCTCTAAGTTGGACTAGGAAAAGGAAAAAAATTTCCCATGTCTTTAGAACCTTGTAGCGTGAGGCAAGTAGTTTTGCCTTGGCCTTCTCGGCGCGAGCCTCCTTGGCTCCCCTTAGAAATCTTCTATCAGACATAAGACTTTAGAGGGGTTGAAAATCTGGCCCCATTTTGCTTTGGACTTCACCTGGCCACCCCTAAAGCTTCATTTTGAGCTTGACTTGGTGAGGTTTCTCTATTTTTGGCCCATACTTGGTTAATTTTTTTGGATACTTTACATATAATGCATAAAACACACTACATAAGCTCCAAAACATGAAAAAGGGTGTAAAAAAGTATGAAGTTAGATTATACTCAAAACAAAGTATAAACATGGAAAAATTAGGGATAAAAAGAGTGTAAAGGCGTCTCACATCACCATCTCATATTTTAATCTTTGTTCTTCCTTGAACAATCAACTAGACACTTTAATCTTAACTCCTATTTCATCACTCAAGTTAAATAGGTTTCTTCTACCTAGATAACCAAGACTTTCAAAAATCAAAGAAACTTTTCTACAAAGTGCATTGAACAATTTGAAACAAGACAATTCTACCAAGATGAGCCTTTAAAATTGACTTTATAATAGCATACATAGGGTAAATCACAATCATGTAATCAAGCAAGGAAATCAAATGGATCACAAAGTTTAAATCAATTAAGAGCCCTCACTTTTCAAGAGAGATTCCCCCTCACACAGCCATAATATATCACAAATTTTGAGGCATATAAATAAACAATACCGCTTACTCTCACAAAAGAATTCATATATATACAAGATATAACATAGGCTTGACTTTAGTGTAATATTCTATTATAAAAAATAACAGAAATATTGGATCAAAATATCTTTATTGGTGTAATGACATGTTCCATCATAATAGTATTGTAAGGCATAAGTACCTAGCTAAAAAAGTCCCTAAGGTTAGAGTTTAAAAATCTCAGGCTAGGGTGAGTTTAGATAAAAATATAGTGTGTTGTACCTTAAATATGATTCATGATTCATGTGATGTACTGTGATAGTGTGGTGTCTATATTTATGTAGCCAACTTTCATAGGGTCTCATAGGAAGTTTCGAAATGAGAATCGGGTTCATAGAACTCCAGATATGATAGGTGCCGCATCGAGAATAATTTGTGTGATCCATAAAATAAAGTGTGTTGTAAAATAGGGACTGAGAGAGAAAATGGTGTTCTATAATTTTATGCTCACCGCAATAAAGGATGCCTCATCATGATGAGAAACTCTCTATAACAATGAGAAAGAGGGGCAGTATACCTGTACGTTTTGCAATTTTTTGAGTTATTTCTCTCTTCAACTTTGTTCTAGAGCTCTAAGAAGTGGGTTTTCCAAGCAAACTAGGGCGTTCTTTATCGTTTGAGGTAAGTAATATGTGAAACCTCTTAGTTATTGATATTTAATCTTCCTAAGACCCTGGGGGAAGGATTAATGGTGAAATTCTTAAATAAGAGCCATAAAAGCATGAATTTGGGGAAGAACCCTATGGGTAGGTGTCTCTTATAATATACATATCTTTTGAGCTCAATCCTCTGCCCCATAGTCAAACTCTAGCTGATCTAACCCAAAAGTCTGAGGGATGAAAAGGGTCGGTCTATGATGCCTACTGAGTACTCCATATTTTGGTACTCATACTTTATTTCTACATCTTTTTCTGATGCAACACCTAGTACGAGCCAACCTCGTTGAACATCAACTCGTTCGAGGCTAGCTGCTATTCCAATCGCGGTGAGCTCCCGACGTCTAGAGATTTTTACTGCTTTTCCTCTTTTTATACTGCCTATATTTTGTATTTTGATAGACAGTAGAACCTTGTATAACACTATTTTTTAGACGCTCTTGTACCAGTGACACCAGGTCGGGGTTTGGTTCTTGTATATATATTTCATCTTCCTTGGTCACTTTAGGGCATATTGTACATTTTATACCATTTTGTGTATATATATATATTGATATTGATGGCCCTTGTCTTATATTATCTTTCTTCTGCTTTATCTATTTTGGTATTTAACTGTAGTAATGTTTCTTTTGGGTTGACTTACCTACTGGGGTTTTTAGTAGGCACCATCATGGCCCAATTTTGGGTCGTGACGTCAATGCCCCTTCTTTGTGACTCACATGTTTACATAACTATGTGTCCTTCAAGCTTAATTTCCTATGTGGTATAATTTCTATATGACTTGATTGCTTAGTTGTTATTTGCCCTCATATATATCTTCTTGAGTAGAGAGATAGGGTTAGTTATCCCAATGCAAACGGTAAGAAAGGTTTTCCATCAGGTTGTCTAGGAGATTGTCAAGAACTTGAGTATTGGTTCAAGAAGGAATAACCAGTTGAGCCCCTGGTATAGGAACCTTATAATAGCATACAAAGATCAGCCAGATGATTTAGGAGGTAAGTTAACCTACAGAGCTAGCTATGTTGCACCTAGCATTCCAAAGTCTACACTATGGAATGATCAAAGGATGTAAATTGTATCTTCTATCTCTGGACTCTCTTATGTACTACTCAAGTGAGTTATTTTGGTGCAGTAAGTTACTTTTTGTTGATATATTTTAAAGTATAGGGTCAAGATGAGCCTCATTCATATCTATGATGTATTATATTTGTTGGACGCTCTGTGAAGAATTTGTATATGTATTCTAGTTAGATGACATGTTTTTGATAGACCTGTTTACAAGGGAAACTTTAGCAAATTTTCTTAAAAATTTCAAAGTTAACTAAATCTAGAGGACTAAAATATATGAGGAAAAAAGTTGTTACCTAAGGATTGGAACTGAACTTTATAAACGTCCAACTATCCAACATTCGAGGATGAATATTCCTAAGAGGGGGATAATGTAACACACCATATCTCCGGACATAGATTTGACCCATCTGACGTATGTACAGATGTATGGGGACCACTAGACAATTTTTATAATACCCAAACCTCACATATGCCTTAGATTATATGTGATGTGAGAAAGTCTATAGATGAGAATATATATACAATAGGTATGAAGATTGTTTTCTCTTAATAAGAGGGAAAATGTATTATTTTCTATCTTGAGAATTTGTAGCTCAAATTATATTCTTGATATTGGGTTGAAAAATTAGAATTTAATAGTCTATTTTCTAGATGACCTTACTCTTTATGAAATACTAGTATATGTCTAATTTTATAAGGTATTTATGAAATATTAGAAATTTAAGAGTTGGTTATTTAAGAATTATTAAATGTAGAACTAGATCAAGCATACGATTATTGTATTATATTATATACATTACATATAAGGGTGATATTTATCCAACTGACTCCACTGCAAATTTCATCGCTAGTAACCCATTACTTTTAATAGTTGTTTACAAATGTTCTTGAGGCTTAGATTAAAGTGAAGCAAATTGAAGCTTAAATTTGAAAAAAAATAATCAAGGAATTAGGCATTTTCCCATTGTTGGAGCATGATGCCGAAACTCTTGGCCTTTACCCTTTCCATCTATTTTGCTTGCTGACCATGAAAATCTTTTGAGAGAAGCGGAAGTTAATTCATCACAAAGTGTCTATAGGCCCACTATCTGCAACAACAAGTCAACAAAAAAAACTGAATCATCTGAAACATTATTTCAAAAAGCTTAAGGATCCGTAAAATGAATATTTTTATGATTTATTTTCAAAAGGTAATTCTAAAATTTCTTAGTTATGTATGTCTCAGATATTTATAAATGATGAATTTTAGAATTTAGAAATGTGATTTAACTCATGGTAACTCAAAAAATTGAAGTCTCGAATTGACAGAAGTGTGCATTAGGGGTGGATTATTGAACTTGGAGCCAAAATTAACATTCTTGCAATTGTTTGGAACTCGCGAGACTATCGTTAGCTATGAACCACTTGAGGTATGTAATCCTTGACTTTCCTTTTCTTCTATGAACTAATGAGAGCGTCTTTATGTATTTTAGTAAAGAATTCATGGGACGATGCTCAGAAGCCAAGAGTTCAAACGTTATTAGTATTTGGTTGAGCTTTTTCTGGGGCTATCTATGGTGTAGTTGAGTAAAGGGGGAGTAACCTTACTTTAAGTGGGGGTCATGTGTTCATTCGGCAGGAAGGATGTGGTGATACACCATATATTTATTGTATTTTCTGAGCTTGTCATTCATGAGCTATTATTGTGTTGCTGGCATAGCTGTGCTTCTTGATTATCTACTTATTTAGCCTATATATTGTTATTCGTTATAGATTTAAATTCTAAAATGGATGGCAAAATTGACACGCCATGATAGTCGAGCAAAACTCGAGGTATGTGAAGCTAAAAGCTCTTTTTCGTTAAGACACAACCTGAAGTCACATGTTTCTCCCATAAGAGTCCACATGTGTTATATCTGATACCTATACGAATAAAGCTTTCGTGTTAAATGTTAAGCACATGACAACATGTTTATCATATCTGTACATCTATATGTTCTTTCCATTTGAACTTACTTGTCTTCATGTTTACTTGGCTATTTGTCAGTATTTATAACATTTATTTGTTTGTTCGAGTCAAGTATCCATAAAGTTGTACCTGATTGTAAGAGTTTTTATTTGAAATTCCTAGAAGTCACCAGATATATTTGTCACGTGTTATAAATGAGAATGAATGGTCAACATAGTTGCACTAGGATATTTGATCGCATAGGCAACATAGTCGTGAAATAAAACCCGAACTAACGCTTGAAGAGCTAAATATCATGTTTAAGGAAATTAAGTGTTATATAGAGATGCTACGTAAATGGCTAAATGATTTTTATCGTAATTTATTTGTATAGGCCTTGAAGGCACTATGTGATGAAAGTTACCATTAACATTTTGTCACGCTCCGAGGCTACCCCCTAGACGCAACATGTTGCTTAGAATCACAAGTGACTCCAAGCTAACCCATGGTCTGGCATAACTAAGAATTTCCTAATGGAAATACTAAGTGCAGAAGCTAAACTGAATTAAATAAATAATTTAGGAAAATAATCCAATAGTCATCTGAATATATATGAAAACCTAATAATAGTCTGAATAAACACTGGCTGGAAAAGATAAAACTAATACTATGTCTGAAAGCCTCTATCTGAAATGTGTTGCTGGGACAAGCCCCCAGCTAACTCCAAACGTCTGATATACTATAAATGAATACTGAATAGATAAGTATAACTATCATCCTCGAACTATGAGGACTCACCACTGAGCTGCTGAGAAGGAACTAGAGAATCGCACTAAACATGGTCTGGATACTGAGCGCCCAAACCTACATCATGATAAGATATAGGAAAAAAGTATGCGTCAATACTTAGAATGTATAGAGCATGCGAGATATATGCAAGCTGTATATACAAATACTGAAAAGATAGAGGACATACTGAACATGAAAGCGATGCTGAGACATGACTGAGAGATAAATTGATGCAATGACCAAGTATATAACATGAACTGTAACATGTTGAACTGAACTGAATAACTGAATACTGAATACTGAATACAAGGTCAATGCAAATACTAAATTTAAACTATGGGAGCTACTGTTAAAAACATAGGATTTAGGAACACTAGGTCTGAAGAACTGACTGAAAACTAAATAACTGGACTGTATCTAGGGACTCAATGGGTGAAAGGAACCTATATATGAAATATCACATAACTTGAAGTAGAACCCACATAAGAATCCTTGGATTTTGGGGCCTGAACTTGAGAGAACCTTCTGCTTGTTCTTGAGAGGAAGAAACGTCTCTTTTTTCCTAATTTTTTCTAAGTATTGGTGTAGTATGAGGGAATGAGAGGGTTTGGGTAGTTTTAGGCTTAACATTAGACTTAGGCTTAGTAAAATGACATAGCTTAGCTTTTAAAAAGGGTAGGAAAAGTCTGAAATACCATTGGAATTAAATAAGAAAACTGATGCAAAAATTCGCGATCTGAGTTCCATGAGTGGGATCCATGGTCTGTGGATGCTTCCACGGTTCATGGAACTCTGTCGTGGTTCCTGGACCTTTTGTTATACTACAGGTCCGAGATCCATGAACTGGGTTCACAACTTATGGAACCATCCACAGTTCATAGAACCAGTTCATGGTTTTTGAGGGATTTATGACCCTCAAGTCTGATATTCACAAAACCAGTACATGATCCGTAGATAAATCCATAGTCTGTAGAAGTTGGTCATATTTTCTGGGGATCTGCTGGGTCTCTGGTCTGAGTTCCACGAGCCTAATACATGACTCATGGACTGTTCCATGGCTCTTGGATCTGACTGGTACTTGGTCAGATTTATTTTTTGATTTTTTCTGAGCTTGTTCTAGGCTTAGAATTTCTGGGGTGTTACACATTTTGAGGGTATTCATAGATTTTACTTGACACACTCATATGACGTGATTCTGTGCATAGGGTTGAGACTATACCATTATGGTGATCCCAAAGATTGTGGCGTACCCACCTTTGTGGCATTATTTGTGTTAGGAGTCAACTGAAATTTTATGTACTGGTTCCCCTGAGTTGAGTCAATATATAGCACATATGGTATGCGGTCAATACAAGACCCTCATAGTGAGCCCCCTGGGGGATACCATACAATAGACCACGATATACCATTATAAGGAATACATAAATTTGAGGACTCGAACAATATATGCCATATATTTTACACAAATCGCCTTTGGTAGGCCATCCTATGATCATTTGTATTTGATATAGGCATGGTACATCACTTATGAAAATTTCTAGGTGTCTTATAATGAAGAATAACTTTTAGGACACATATGCAAGACAATAATTGTTAAGCTAATAAGGTCACTCATGAGATATAATTCAGACTAGAGTTTCTAGTAATCTTTATATACAGTTGATCAAATCTAATACTTGAAGTATAATATGTTTTATATACAGCTGATCATATCTAATACTTGAAGTATAATATGTTAATAAGACTAGTATATAGGTTACCATTTAATATTGTATAGATAATACTTGTATACTTGTAACGACCAGATCCGTCGTTATTTCAGGAACCACGATATCGCAAAATTTTGGGAATGATTTAAAAATATTTTGGTATTAAGTGGGGTGACGTGATAGAAAATTTCAGATCTTTGGAAATCATCCAGGCTGACGTCACTCTGCTATAGCGGTGTTTTATCCACTATAGCGAAACCGCTATGGCGGAAGGCCATCCATTATAGCGGAATGACGGGAGGCAGTAGACTCAGAATGAGATTTTAATAAAAGAATTCTCCTTCTCAATTGGAAACCATACGAGGGTTTCTCCAGAAACCTTCCTAGGTTGCTCCAAGGCTTGGGAGCTATGGGGAGGAGGGATTCCAGCTGAAGGGATGCAAAATTACAAATTCGGGCCTGCAGAATCATCAGGGAATGCCTTCACAGAGCCAGAAAGGGTATGGAACAGCTGCTCAGCATCCAGGTAGGCTAGATTTTCACCTTTGAGTAGATAGACTTGTTTACATTTGTACTTATTGTATAGTTGAAAAGAAGAATCCATGTTTAGGCCTCCGAGCACGGAGTCTGGTGGATACGGTGTTGGTTATGTGTGAACTAGGAATCAATTGGATTAATGGTGGGAGGATGAAATATATTTTTGGGCTGTTCATATTGTCTCGGTATGGTGAAATGATAGGATTTCAAGGACTGGAATGTCAAAAAGGTTCAGGGAACTGGAAAATGCTTGGGTAACTAAATGTGAAATAAAAATGGGGAGATTCTTAGGTAAGGTTCGGGCATATGAGTAGAATAAATAGGAGTGTATGAATCACCAAGGTTAAGGGGTGGTTTTCCACATTGTAACTATCTATGGAAGGGTTAGGAATCAATGTAGTTACTAAGATGTGTTAATAAAGGGTGAATGGGATATAGTCTTCGGATGGGAGTTAGGGCTGAGTTAGGTGCCCGGGGAAAAAGGGTAGGTGATGGTTACTGATTCCTGTATGAATTGTATGTTTGTGTACCTTTGTCTAAGTATTTGTATAATTTTCATTGCTTAGGGAATGATTTAGGAATGTCCAAAAGTACCATTTTCAGTCTTGTGAAATGAACCAGGTGTTTATTGCTTGTTGGTTTACAAGTGTTGATTGTTTATTGTTTGTGACTGTGAATTTATGTGACATTCTGTTGGCTCGGGTACCACGCTTTGTATGGGATATACTAACGGTTAGCTCGGGTACAACGCCTGGTATGAGATATACTAACAGTTGGCTCGAGTACTACGCCTGGTATGGGTAATACTAACTGGTTGGATCGGGTACCACGCCTGGTATGGGTTTACTTTATTGCATTACTGCATTTGATAATTGGTTACATGAGTGGACTGGGCTGTGTTTATAAATTGTGATATTACATTTTGGTCTTTGAGAGGCCGGGTTATTATATTGATCTATGAGTTTGGTCTTGGTGTATACCGGGGTGCTATGTTACATGGTGAGCTGGTCTTGGGGTAGACTGAGTTGTATGTTTGACACTTAGGTGTTGTATAGAGGGGATCCAGGGTGGGTACGGGATATGTAATGGGGTATAATTATTGTTTATTGTGGATTGTTGACCATGGTTATAAAAGTGGATCACATGTGACTAGTAAGCTAGGGGAATGACTGAGAGTCAGGTGTCATACTACTAGCTGGTATTGTCACGTTGCGGAATTGCCTACAGACCCTTGTGGGGTCCAGATACTCTTGAGTAGCACCATGAGGGTAGTGGGTCTGGATTGACAAGGATTGGGTCATTTCTAGATGCATAGTCATGGGGGGTTGACTAGGATAATGAAGAGGCAGTCAGGGTCGGAATTAGTGGTTGGGTTAAGGCTAAGGTGACTTGGGAAGTCTAAGGCTAGTGTGATAAGATCTCGATTAGGGAGACTAATCGAAATCCAAATACGGAAATTAAATAAGAAAAATATATGTGAATTAAATCTAATTAATCAAGTTTATGGGCAACAATGGACTTTATACCCTCACCTCCCAATTGAACCTAATTAACGAACAATAATTATTCAAACAAAGAGACAAAGAAATGAATGCACAAATGGATGACTCTATGATTAATCAAGCAAAGAAGTTAACAAGCAATCAAAGGAATCCATCCCTAATCACTCAACTACCTATTAGGAATCCACCTAATAGACTATTAGGAATCAACCCAATAGATTTCTTCAAATAGAGAACTAGATTGGGAATCCACCCAAGACTACAAGCTAAATCAGCAACTACAAGCTTTCAAAGCAACATTCAATATTCATCAAAATCTCCTTAGCTAAGGGAAGGGAACCCCTATTTATATCTATTACATAAAGGCCTAAAAGTGACCTTAAAAGATAGCCCAACATGGGGCCAACACACTTGAGGTGCGTTTGGATGTGCGTTTAACACCTCAAAGAGTGCGGGTCGCACAGTACTTCGCACACTTGAATCAGAAGCTCCTATGCAGCCTTGTGCGATGGGGTGTGCATTTGTCACCATGGAGAGTGCGTGCCGCACCTTCAAAACAGATCACTGGACTTCTCATCTTCCCATGCAATCATCCATAAGTTGTAGATCCTTGATCTACGATCTTCAATGGTCTCCAATGCCTCTTTCTTCATGAATAGAGCTTGTAAGGCTTGGAGTTCTCTGGCTTGGCTCCTAGTGAATGGCCTCGTAGGGGATGTGCCGGGAGATATCATACCATCCTTCCCTTCTTAAAAAGGATTCATCCTCGAATCCATAGCTTCACCTACAACACAAGAAGATAGATCACTTACATTGAAAACATTGTGAACATTATACTCACATGGTAGATCGATCTTGTAGGCGTTGTCGTTGATCCTTTCACATTTGGTATGGGCTATCACCCCTTGGACTTAACTTCTCCTTACGGAGTTGTGGAAATCTTTCCTTCTGAAAGTGGACCCAAACCCAATCATTGGGTTGAAAGATAACTTTCTTCCTTTCATGGTTTTGTCGGAGAGCCACCTTGGAGTTGTTCTTTTCCATGGCCTCCTTTACCTTGGTGTGAATTTTCATCATTTACTTTGCCCTTTTCTTCGCATCTAATCTCACAACAATATCACTAGACAAAGGGGTTAAGGATAATGGAATCAATGGGTTAAACCCATAATATACTTCAAATGGAGTCATGCCAATAGAGGTGTGAAGAGACCGATTATAAGCAAATTCAATCAAAGGTAAACGGTCCTCCCAAAAAGTTGGGGATCCCCTAATCATACAATGAAGCATACTCCCAAGAGTCCTATTGACTACTTCAGTTTGACCATCCATTTGAGGATGACAAGAAGTAGAAAATATGAGCTTGGTACCAAGCGTACCCCGTAGATTCTTCCAAAAATGGCTAAGAAACTTGGAGTCCCTATCACTAACAATAGTGCGAGGTACTCCATGCAATTTAAGCATATGATTAACAAATAAAGATGCAACATGATATGCATCATCACATTTATGGAATGGAATAAAATGAGACATTTTAGAGAACCGGTCCACTACCAAAAATATACTATCATGCCCTCTTTTGGTTCTTGGAAGTCCCAACATAAAATCCATAGAAATTTCCATCCAAGGACTAAGAGGGGTAGGGAGAGGTATGTACATACCTTGGGGCTGAGTCTTGGACTTGGCTTGCTTGCATTCGAGGCATTGTCCACATAGATTCTCCACATCATGCTTCATCCTTGGCCAATAGAATTGCTCCATGAGAATGTCAAGTGTCTTGGTAATACTAAAGCGTCCCATCATTCCACCACTATAAGCTTCTTTGAGGAAGAGCTCCCTCTATGAACTCATGGGAACACACACTTTTCCATCCTTGAACAAATAACCATCAATCATTTGGAAACGTTCCACACGCTTCCCTTGGCCAAGTTCATCAGAAACCTCCTTGAAGTTAGAGTCCTTAGAGTAGAAATCCTTTAATCTTTCAAAACCCATCATTCTAGAAGTCAAGGTGTTAACCAATATGAACCTTCTAGACAAAGCATCGACAATCACATTTTCTTTCCCTTGCTTGTAGTGGATCACATAAGGAAATGTTTCAATAAACTTCACCCACTTAACATGGCGCTTGTTCAACTTTGATTGGCTCTTTAGATGCTTCAAGGACTCATGATCCATCCTTATCACAAACTTTTTGTGCCATAGATAGTGTTTCCAATGAGCAAACACCTGCACAAGTGCATACAACTCCTTATCATATGTTGAGTAGTTCAATGAGGCCCCCTTTAGCTTTTCACTAAAGTAGGCCAGAGGATTTCCTTCTTGCATCAACACTCCACCAATACCAATACCCGAAGCATCACACTCAATTTCAAAAGCTTTATCAAAGTCGGGTAATTGCAACAAAGGAGAAGTGCTCAACATAGACTTCAATTCTTGAAAGGCTTTCTCTTGAACATTTCCCCAAATAAAGGGTGTGTCCTTCTTGATCAATTCGGTTAGAGGGGAAGCAATAGTGCTAAAGCCTTTCACAAAGCGTCGATAGAAACTTGTCAACCCATGGAAACTCCTCACTTTAGTTGCATTAGTAGGAGTTGGCCAAGATCTAATAGACTCAACCTTTTCATCATCCACCTCTACACCATTGGCACTCACCACGAACTCCAAGAATACCACCTTCTCCACATAAAATGAACAGTTTTTGAGATTGGCAAAGAGCTTTTCATGTAGTAAGACATCAAATACTTGCCTCAAATGGCCAACATTCTCCTCGATAGTCCTACTATAGACAAGTATGTCATCGAAATAAATGACAACAAACTTATTAATGAATGGCTTCAACACATGGTTTATCAATCTGATGAAAGTGCTAGGGACATTAGTCAAGACAAAAGGCATAACTAGCCACTCATATAACCCAAACTTGGTTTTGAAGGCCTTTTTCCATTCATCACCCGGGTTCATACGAATTTGGTGATAACCACTTCGAAGATCAATCTTCGAAAATATACTTGAGCCACAAAGCTTATCAAGCATGTCATCAAGTCTAGGAATAGGATATCGATATTTCACCATTATTTTGTTAATGGCTCTACAATCAATACACATCCTCCAAGTGCCATCCTTTTTCGGAACAAGGATAACCGGTACAGCACAAGGGCTAAGACTTTCTTTGACAAGTCTTTTTTCAAGAAGTTCATCAATTTTCCTTTGTAACTCCTTAGTCTCCTCTGGATTGCTTCTATATGCCGGATGGTTTGGAATTTGAGATCTGGGCACAAAATCAATTTGGTGCTCAATACCCCTCAAGAGTGGCAATCCATCGGGCATCTCTTCGGGAAATAAACCCTCATATTTTTTCAAATGAGATGAGATAATACTAGGCAAAGTGCTAGTATCTTGGTTAGCATACAACAATAGATCCTTATTGACAAGTCACACTAGAAAGTATTCCTCATCAACACTTTACAATTACTTAGCTTAGCTATCATGCACATCTTGTTATTCTTCTTAGCCAAGTCACTTCCTTTTCTTGCACACTTGTAGACCTTGTACTAACTTCCTCCACTAAATTCATTTTCTCCCGGAGCTCCTTCATGATCCGGTAATCTTTACTAACTTGGTAGGGAGTTAGAGGAGCAAGAGAGAACTTTGGACCACCAAATACAAATGAATACTTTTTGGTTCTCCCTTGATGTACAACATCTCTATCAAATTGCCAAGGTCTTCTAAGCAATATATGACAAGCAAGGATAGGTACAATATCACAAATAACTTCATCTTGATATTTACCAATGCTAAATTTAATACTTACTTGCTTGAGGACCTTCATTTCACCAATTTCGTTGAGCCATTGGAGCTTGTCAGGACTATGATGCTTCTTGGTAGGAAGTTGCATTCGTTCCACCAAAGTGTCACTCATAACATTAGTTCAACTCCCGCTATCAATGATCAAGGCACAAATCTTGTCTAGGATCTTGCATCTAGCATGAAACAAGTTTTCCCGTTGATCAAGCTCCTCTTTAGCAATAGCTCCCATAATACGCCTCACAACACAAGACAAATTCATGTTCAAGGGAAATGGCTCATCATTATCACACTCTAGAGGCAATCTTGCATTCACAAGCATAGCAAAGTTTGGCCTCTCTTCTATCCTCTCATTATCATTCAAAGGTGTCTCATCTTCATCACCTTTGGGTTCTTCATCACCACTCTCTTCACCACACTCTTCATCTTCTTTGGTATGGTACCCATCCTTATAAGCTATAATTATTCTTTGGTTGGGACATTCACTAGCAATGTTTTCCCTTCCTTGACATCTAAAACATTGAACGGTGGAAGGATGAGGAAAGATAGGTTTAGATTAATTACCTTCCTTAGCCTTTTCATTTCACTTTGGCTTATCAACTTTAGCTTGAGTAGCTAGACCACTACCCTTTGTGTACTCCCAAGTGATAGAAGACTTCCACTTGTCATTGTTTTTGTTCCATGAAGAGGTTGTAGTACCCTTGGCTTTAAATGACTTCTCATCTTTCAAGTCAATCTCTACATTGGTAGCATCATGATAGGCTTCCTCTAATCTAGTATAGTGTTTGAGTTTCATCACCTTTGAGATGTCTTGCTTCAAGTTGGTGACAAATCGTATCACCGTGTTCAATACCGATTCTCAAGCTTAGACTTCAATCTCAAGATTTCAAACTCATCATAATACCCTAAATACTTTTGGTACCTTATCGAAAGAGGTACACCTTCTTGATAACTTCTTGATGATAGGTAGGAGTAACATACCTCACTTCTATAAGGGCTAGCAACTCTTGCCACATAGGCAAATCATAAACAAGATCTCAGATTCGTTCTCTCACCTTGGACTCCCACCATGTGGATGCATATCCTTCAAATTGAGTAAGGGCATATTTGGCTTTCATTGCATCCAAAATATTATTGGTGAGGAATATTCGTTACCTTTGTATCCGCCATTCAAGGAATTCTTCTGGATCACTACTACCTTTGAAGGTTGGAAGAGTAACCTTGATGGTATTCAAACTCCGTTCATGGTCACCACGATCTCCTTGTTGATAGCCATACCTATCATCATTGTGGCCATCATATCTATCACCTCGATACCCATATTGATCACCGTTGTGATCATTAAACTATTCACCTTGATCTCCATTACCTTGCCATATTGCACCTTGATTCTGACCATAACCTCCATATTGTATCCTATCTCTAGGTGCATCATAACTTTGTCAACCACCATATTGAGGACCATCATAATTCCGGTTAATATTCATTCCCTCAAACTCTTCGAAGAGTGGGTTGTGGTGGTTATCTTGGTAAGGCTCTTGGGTTTGGTTATGTGGTACATGCAAGTTAGCATGTGATGCAGTTCAAAGTGGAGCTTGGTTTTGGTTTGCTACAAAAGGACGTTCCTCTTATAGCGGGTAGTTTGGATGAGTGAGGCTTTGTATAACATTGTTTGGATAGTTAGACATTTGGAAAGGAGGTTATTGGTTATGTGGAGTGGAGCTTGGGTTGTTTCGGGGGTTTCATAACTCTCGTGCATGCCCCGGGGTAATAGTCATTGAGGAACTCGTGTTCTTATTTTCTCCCGATCCATGAGTGGTTAGAGGTGAGTCTTCTCGGTTGGGACTCTCAACAATAACCATCCGATCCTCCATACTATCCATCCTTCCATTCATGATAGCTAGACCTCCCGTTAAGTCCACTATCTTCCCATTCATGTCTGCCATTTGCTTAGTGATTGAGGCAAAGGCTTCCTCCATGTTAAAGGACCCATTTCCTTCATAAGCACTATCAATTGCTTTTGACATCGTACCTGCAAAATTCAACAAACGAGATTAGTAGCGAAGGTTCCTCACCCTCTCGTATGTGAACACTCACTTACCTCCTATGGCGTCTTCCAAGGATTTATAGTGAACTTCCTTTGCTCAACCAAGTCACAAGTCACCTATCCTTTGTGGAGGAATGGATTCTTGTTACCCGAAAGAAGGACGACTCAAAATCAAACAGATGGAGCCAAGAAGGTTTTCAACGATTGCTTAAACGAGAAAAGCTTCACAAACAATTGGTACGAAATAAAATGGACGCAAGAGATCTAATTACAATCAAGTAGAACAATACTTGTCGTAAATTAGTCTTAAGATTTCTAGATGATAAGAGAATCAAAGAAAGGAAACAAAGAAGATTAAACCTGATATTTGTTGGAGCAAACTTGATTTGGAACTGTCCGTTGGTGCGCCACGACGTGCGAAACGCACTAGGGAAAGTGACCAACGCACCTTACTTTGCACAACAAAATAGAAAAACAATTCCCCCTGGTGCAAGTGCTGGTGCATTTTGCACCACAGGAAGGGCTGGTGGCACCTCACTTCGCATAGTACAAGGCAGAACACCTGAAGCCTCTGTGTTTGTACTCATTTTTAAGCTTTTTGTATCTTTTCCTTCTTAGTACTTGCCCTATTTGGTAAATTCCCTTGAGTACAAACACAAGTACCTTTTTGCTTTACTACTTCTTTGGATCAAACACTTTTATTTCACCTTCTTCTTCAACAATCTCCTTGAAGAACACCAAGAACACCTATGAATTTCAAAATTTCCAACTCTCTCAATTCAACTCGGAATGACTCCAAATTTTAAACGTAGCCTCCTCTCGATATAGAGAACAAAGCCTGATACAAATTAGAATCAAATAACTCCAAATTGAAAGACCCATTTTGTATTCTTCAAGTTATTCAAACTTCAAAAATGGTAGATCCTTCAAACCTCAACCAAATTCTCCCAAATTTGAGATTCAAGCTCCCTATGAATAGGAGAAAAAATCCCAATAGGTTTGAAGTCTCAAATCAACCCCGATCTCGAACTTGTTCTTCAAGCTTCTTTACCCAACAATGATAAATTCTTTAATTCAACTCCAACCAAGCTCAAATCTCAGATTTAGACTCAATTGATATTAGAGAACACAAATCTAATATCAAATTTTCAAACAAAACACTAGATCAAACACTTTTTCTGTAAAATTTTCCAAAAATGTTTTTTCCTTCAATTTTTTTTTGAAATTTTCAGATTTATGAACCTAGGATTAAGAATTGTGGGAATAATCCTTTAGCCTAAGCTCTGATACCAAATGATAAGATATCGATTAGGGAGACTAATCAAAATCCAAATGCGGAAATTAAATAAGCAAAATATATGTGAATTAAAGCTAATTAATCAAGTTTATGGGAAACAAGAGACTTTATACCCTCACCTCCCAATTGAACCTAATTAACAAACAATAATTCCTCAATCAAACAAAGAGAAAAACAAATAAATTCACAAATGGATGACTCTGATTAATCAAGCAAAGAAGTTAACAAGCAATCAAAGGAATCCACCCCTAATCACTCAACTACCTATTATGAATCCACCTAATAGATTTCTACAACTAGAGAACTAGATTGGGAATCCACCCAAGACTACAAGCTAAATTAGCAACTACAAGCTTTCAAAGCAACATTCAATATTCATCAAAATCTCCTTAACTAAGGGAAGAGAAACCCTATTTATAGCTATTACATAAAGGACCAAAAGTAACCTGGAAAGATAGCCCAACATGGGCCCAACATACTTGAGGTGCGTTTGGATGTGCGTTTAGCATCTCAGAGAGTGCGGGCCACACAATACTTCACACACTTGAATTAGAAGCTCCTCTGCAGCCTTGTGCAATGGGATGTGCATTTGGCACCATAGAGAGTGCGTGTTGCACCTTTAAAACAGATCACATGCAGTCTCATCTTCCCATGCAATCATCCATAAGTTATAGATCCTTGATCTACGCTCTTCAATGGTCTCCAAGTTCTCTTTTTTCATGAATAGAGCTTGTAAGGCTTGGAGTTCTTTGGCTTGGATCCTAGTGAATGGCCTCGTAGGGGATGTGTCGGGTGATATCATATCATAGTGTGATTGGGAAGTCTAAGATTAGTGTGACTTGGGAAGTCTAAGGCTAGTGTGACTGGGAAGTCTAAGGTTAGTGTGACTTGGGAAGTCTAAGGTTAGTGTGGCTTGGGAAGTCTAAGGCTAGTGTGACTAGGAAGTCTAAGGTTAGTGTGACTTGGTAAGTCTAAGGTTAGTGTGACTCAAAAGTCTTGAGAGTAAGAGAGTTGGCAGTGGAGGGAACAAGAAGGGTCGAGGTTTGAATTGTAGTTAGAAGGGTGATGCAATGTTGGAGGATGGAACTATATTGGTTATTTTCATATTTTCTTTGATTTTTCTTATATGATGGTATGAGTGGATTTGGGTCGACCGATGATGCCTACTAGTACGTATGTTTGTACTGATTCTACTCTTGCTATACCTTTTTGGTATAGTCTGGTTGCAGGGTTGGTGATGTTTCATAGGTACATGGCGAGGGTGATCTCCAATAGCTTCTGTCCTTCAATTCCATGATGGAGGTTGTGTCGCATTTACATTTTTCTATATAAATCCTGTAGTAGCTCTTGTACCTATTTTAGACTACGTCCTAGGGAGGGTATTTAAAAGTTGCAAAACGGTCTTATTGTATTCTTTATAAAGAAGTTTTCCTGAATAAAATATTGTAAAGGTTTACATGTATTAGAAATGAAGGTTTATGGTTATATTGAGTTTTTCCGCATTTACCTGTTGGACAGGTGGTGAGGGTTCGTCTATCTAGGTGCATAGAGTAGGCACTCCCACGACTCAGTAGGTTGGGTCGTGACAGATGGTATCAGAGCCTAGGTTACCAGTCACCCAATAGAAGAGAAAAATGTTGAATAAAGTCCTATGGATTGGTGTGTTGACGCCCACATCTAATCTTTGGGAAACTATGAAGCATTCTAGGAAACATCTCCCTTTTTTCATTCTTTCGTGCAGTTTGTTTACTTGCTTGTATGGGTTGAGTCCAATTGGTATCTCTCGATCCCAATTGGTATCTCTCGATCCCAATTTCTCGATCCCAATTGGTATCTCAACAAAGTGAAGGAGGTCATTGTACTCCAATTGCGATAAGACAAGCAAGAGAGGTTAGAACCGAGAAGGTTCCAATTGGTATCTGGACTGAGAGGCTGTGGTAAAACATGGATAACCGACTGATGGTCATCCATGAATATGAATAAAAGGTAAATTTATGTGACTTGATTTTGCTGTGGATTGAAGTGGAAATGTTGTGTATTACTGTGTTTGTAGGACCTACTTGAATTGCGTGTACTTGGTTACTTTGATATGAATGTTGAGTCTGCAGAGGGTCATAAGTTGAAAGTAGTGTATCTTGGGTCTGTGCATAACTGTTAAATGTATTGATTGAAAAATTTGTATCGCATCTTGAAAAGGACTTATCATTGGTTAATATGATAAGGGAATGAGAATTATAACTGTAGGGAAACTTCAGTTTTAGGATGATCAGGACTTGGTTGGGAACCACAGGAATAAGGGTGTTATTTGTGTGTAATAACAGGAAGGTATTGTTGGGAACAATTGTCCTTTGTAAATCTCTTGTGATTGGTGATTTTATGATGCTAAGTTTTGATATGTGCATTGCCAGGAATGGTCTTGGGGGGTAGTCTAAGACCATGGAGGGATCGACGGGACTAGACAATGATAACCGAGAAGGGGGAAGGATATGCTTGCTAGAAATTTTGAATTTCTGTGTTGTTACCGTCGGGATTGCCATAGCGGAACTACACCGCTAAGGCGATCCCGCTATAGCATTTTTTTTACTGCTATGGCGGAGTGACAACCGCCATAGCAGAAGGGCGCGAGGCAGAAACCTCACCCTGTTTTCCCCTGTTTTTCATTCATTCTCGGGACAATTTAAAAATAGGAATTAAGCTACGAATTGCTATGTAAATCAAGGAAATCAATGATTTAGCTAACATAGTATGCATATAAGGAAAAGCGTCTGAAAACTAGCATCCACGTGCTAAAACAAAGGGAAGGAAAATATTGTCTAAAACAATCCCCAAAACGAGGGCAAAACCCAAAAAGCAGTAAAAGTGTGTGATAAAGTAGGAGGGAAAGGTCCTAAGCCTCATCATCGCTCAAGAAGGGAAACTCCTGCCGGTCCTCAGGCTCGAGTATGGGCATCTCCTGACCTAGGGCGGCGCAAGAGAATATGACCTTGAGGGTCTTCCACATCCGAGAAAACATACAGTCCCGGGAGCGCCTTTTCTTCTTCTCATCCTCTAACTCCCTTCGGAGTGCAGCAAAGTCCTGAGAAGTAGGGGGCGGGGCTATACCTTCAGCAGTGATGGTTCCCTCCATGAACCTCCTGACTGCATCTAGGTTCTCCTCTAGCTGGGTGTTAGTGATCAGGGGCTGAGGTTGGGAAAGGGCAGGAGTGTCATCATCATCATCATCGCTGGCCTCCTCGACCGGCTGACCGCTCCCTGCTTTTTCCACCTTTATCTTCTTCTTAGAGACTACCTTCACCCGGACAGGGCCAAAGGGGTCGTCCATAGCCACCTCTAATCTAGTATGGTCCTTAAGCACTCCAACCCGCCTACACAATGCAAACACCAAGCCCAAAAAATAGGGGCCCTTCCTATGACCTCGACAGAATTCCTTTCACTCGGAGATGATTTGTTATCCCACATTCATGATGATTCCTTGCATAGCACAAGTGATAACTAGGGACCGGGCATAGGTCACATTAGTCTTGTTTCCCGACGGGCAGATTCTCTGGGATACCAAGTTTAGCCACCTTCTAGCATCAGCAGAGAAGTAAGCACTAGTAATGCCTTCAGGACTGGGCCAGTAGACCTGATATTTGAACTCTGCATCTACCAAGGTATGTCTTAACCATGTCATGTCCCAAAGTCTAGACTTGACCTCGTAGGCAGTGTTGAAGATGTGAGGTACTCCTAGCACCTTATTGATAGTCTAAGCGTCCACAAGGACATCCATCCCTCGGATTCAGATAGTGGGGTTGGGATCATCCCAAAGGACGGTAGGAAGTATGGCATAGAACTCCGTACCCAGCCTGTCCAAGCGGGAGGGGGAGACACTAGCAATGAATCCCAGTTGAGCTCTCGAACTCCGTGATAGAAGTCGGCTGCCTTTCTGTCCATACCTGTCAGCTTGCACTCCCTTTCATAGGAAAATCCCAGTATCTGGTAATCCATGAACCTCTGTCGACTAGCTTCGTCGGGGAAATTCTCATAAGGGTACATGGGCAGTGTCCTTCATCCATTGGGTGTGATAACCTATAATATAACAAGAAGGCGGGATTGGAACTCGATAAGGCATAAGGGATTAAGAAAAAGGGGAATTTTTTTTCTAAGTGTCAGCTTGGGGAGATACTGGTTCGCGACCTTTCACTATAGCGAACGATCGTCCACCATAGCGGAAAACAATATCCACCATAGCAGAACCGCAATAGTGGAGTCCAACCGCTATAGCGATATTATCGTCCCAGAAGCTTTAAGGGGTGCAACAATGGCACCCCTTGACCCAGAACTCCATTTTTAACAATCCAAGTTCAGATCAGTGTTTCAATCCTCCTTGAACACTATACTTTTTCTTTACTTTTATTTTTCAGTCCTTTTCTTCCTCCCCCTTTTCCTTTCAATCAGCCCGGGTGTGGTTTTATTCCTAACTTTTGGCTTTCTTTTTGTATTTCAAATTTTCTAAACTTTTTCTCTTTTTTTTCTTTCCTTTTCTTTTCAAGCTCATCACATCCTTTCTCTTTGATAAATTCCTTCCTCTTTCCTACCCACCTTTCTGTTTGCTTTTCCCACATCATTCACCCTCAACTTAGGCGCTTTTCCTAAGTTGAAGCCTAAAATTTATGATCTTAAATGAGTCATAGATATTTGTATGATTTTAAATTATAAGAGTATAATGAAAATTTTAAAATTAAAATCTTATTAATAACAAAAATGTATCATTTTTTTTTTGAATTTATTAAAAGAGTATCACAAAAATTAAGATAAAGGGAGTGTCCAATAAGCGTAAGTCCTTTTGGACGACCAAGGGTAGAGCTATCTTTCCCAAATATTTTTATTTAATTTATAATGGTTATTTTATATGGTCTTTTGGTTAGGCGTGTTCCTAACTTGGTTATTTGTGGGGTAACTATCTTACACTTCGTTCTTTTCTATTCCCATATATATTATAAAGCATTTTATTGTCTTCATCTGTTATCCCGAATTCCATCATCTTCTTTCATGTCTCACTTCTGAACAACAATGGAGATTAAACATAACAGTTTTTGTGAAGCTCTCGGACTCTAATACTGTTGATAATGATCGATCGCAAGCGCAAATCTAATGAAAGAAAAACATGACGAAAATACTTACTCGAACCCAATAATTACATCAATTAAACAAATACAGGATGGTTTCTTATAGATATGTATATTCTTATTAATTAACCATAGTTAGTTGTGTATTCTCATCCTAATTGGTCACCTAATGATGACAAGTTAATACAATTTTAGTCGAGTAACAAGCTTGAATGATCACGCAACTCTAGGTAATTGGCCGTAATAGTTATTCAACTTTGTTTTGTCTTTTAAAAGTCACTCAACTTTAGCTAATTGGCCACCATAGTCACTCAACATTATTTATCTTTCAAAAGTCACTTAACTACCTAATTAGCTTCCATAGTCATTTTTGGGATAAATATAAAAAAAAAAGGGCAGCCCGGTGCACTAAAGCTCCCGCTATGCGCGGGGTCCGGGGAAGGGCCGGACCACAATTATTTTTGGGATAAATATAATTTTCATAATTATTTTATGACCTGACACTTATAATTTTTTAAAAATAATTTTTAATAAAATTGATGTTCCTTTTACTTGTTTAATTTGATTATTTTAAGGAATATTATTATTTGGGAATATTTGAAAAAATTAATTCTTTCAAATGACGTGGGATCACCTGACAAGAATAAAAATACCAAATAAAATAATTAATAATTTTATATTGGGCAATTTTAACTTTCAAGAGATGTAGAATTTAAATGATTAATTAGCTCGATTGATTGACTATTTGAATTTTCACATTAATTTTTTTATTGTGATGTTTGAATCCTATTATAACCAATATATGCGATAGAGTCCGGTAAGCAAAAAAATCTTTATAGGGAGCATGTTTCTTGTTAAAGAGATTGTTCATACTAGTTACTACTACTGTCAACTAGTGAATCTTTATAAAATTATGTGCATTTGAAAGTCTGTAATCATAAATATTTATTGATAAAAGGAACATGGAGATAAGTGATTTATCAATGCGATGCCTTATGATATTTTGATATCTTGTTTATGAACTATGATTTATTTATTTGATAAGATTATGTAACAATTGGGAAAACTTTGTGTAACGATCTATTCTGTCATTATGGGTAAACTATTCGTGCAAAAAAATAGGTTAAAACACTTTCGAGTTTGGGAGTTGAAAATTTTGGGCTAGGCTAGTCTCGGATGATTTTTGAGCGAGGTATGGTCTAGGGTAAATCCGAAAAGAAATTTGCAAAATATATAAGGTCGTTCTAGGTTTTCCGTTAGATAAGACTTTAAGGAGTCCATGAGACTTTTCAGAAGTGAATTCGGGTGAGCAGAACTCCCAATATCGAAGTTGACGTGAAAGGGTTGGTTTGAAATGTCACAATTTGAAGTGTGTTGTAAAATAGGCAATTTTAGAGGATTTTATGAGGTTTTGTTCCATGTCAATCGCTATAGCGGTTGACACTCTACTATATGACAACCACTATAGCAGAGAAATTCCCGCAATAGCGAAAGTCAAGGCGGTCAACACCGCTATAGAAGACGGGTTCCACTTTAGTGGTGCCGCTATAGCAGAGTAGGGACTGCTATAGCGGAATAAGTCACAGTAAATGCAGAAACTTTCCCAAAAATATTCAGAATTATTCAAGAATATTTTGGGGAAGTGCAGATGCGATTTGGGTGACTCTAACTCTATTTTCCACCAAAATTCATCGTAAAGGTAAGGATTTTACTCCCCTACTTTAGTACTTCAATTCCCGGACCTTAGAATCGATAGTTATGGGCTTGGGAGAAGGTTTGACTTGACCTAAAAAGGAAGAATATGGTGTAATGGGGGGGGGGAGGGGGGGGGAGGGGTTCTAGGATGTAGGATTCTTGGGTAATCCACCATAATTTGCTAAGTGTAACCATAAAAATGGTAGTTCTAGGCGAATTAATGGTGGGAAAACCCTGGGATAGGTGGAATGATCATGAGTTTGCCCTGGGTATTAGGATTTGAATATAATCCAGGGATTATTAGGCCACATTGATTGATTATGGTATTATGTGTAATTATATTAGACCAAGGGCAAACAAAAGCTTCAGGAAACAGGAAGGCTCTGGTCCAATAGAGCTTTCTAACTAATTCGAGGTAGGTGATGGTTTTTTTCCCATTTACGATATGTGTGCATTGTAACTGTTGCTTAGTATTGCCTACAAATTTCATGGCTTAAGGAGTTATACGATGAATATTATGATATCTGGTTTTCAATCATGTGAATGAACTTGTCTTTATTACTTGTTGTCTTACAAGTATGGTTGTGTTCATTATTGTTAATTGTTAGATTATCTATAACATTCGGCTAGCTCGGGTACCATGCCTGGTATGGGATACATATATTGGTTGGCTCGGGTACCACGCATGATACGGGATATCTATCGGTTGGCTCGGGTATCACGCCTGGTACAAGTTCTATAATGGTTAGCTCGGGTACCACACCTGGTACAAGTTTGGTTATACATATTGATTTTGTTATGTTTAATGGTTCCATGAGTGGACCAGGTTTTTTTCTTGCTTTATAACTATTGTATATTGGTCCATGAATGGTCGGGTGGGTGCGTAAAATGCTGGGTTGGTTTTGTGTAGACTGGGATGGCATGTTAAAACTGTATATGTAGTCCTAAGGTAATCCTTGGAGGGGGGGTCCTGGTACTTAAAGGTTAAGGTGAATCTTATCCAAAAATTTTCTTGTGGAGGTTTGTAGATGTGGTATATATGGTTGTTAAGTTAATTAATGACTGACAGTCTTGTTTATACTCAGTGGCTTGAAATTACATGTTCTGTCTGGTTTTACTATGTCTTATTTATTTGTTCATATTTTGTTTATTGGATTTGGCCGATGATCCTATCAGTACACTGTTGTTTTGTGTACTGATACTGCACTTGCTTTCTTTTTATGAGTTGATGACATATTTCGATGGTTGCTACGCGACTTCAGTTATTGTCCTGACACTTCTAGAATCTAAGAGTGAGCTGCTTCTTCCAGGCTATCATGGTTTCATCTAGTTTACTTCTGGTCCATTTCTTCGGGCTCAGACTTCTTTATTGTTTTGTGGTTGCATCCCCGTACTCTAGACTTGTTAGAATGTTTTGGTGCACGAGATTCTAGGGGTAATTTCCACAGGATCTTCATTGTTAGCTATTTTAGATACGAATTCTAGTTTTATTTAATGCAATTGGTTTTGAGCTGTTAGTTTTGCTAAGTGTTGGTTGGTTAAATGATTCGTTCACCCGGGGGTTTGGGGAGAGTGTCACTCGCGGCGGTTTAGGTCATGACACTTTGATAGTTTTCACAACTTATGAACTTTTTATATTTATAAACATAATACAACTTGAGAGATTCAAATTGTATATCCGAATAAAACTTCAACTTCATATCAATTTAATTTCATATCGCATGTCCAGAGACTCCAGAAAGACCATACGATATTATGCTCAATTGGTAGGGTCGATGTTCCATTTATTCTCAACCATTCTAATTATTGTTGTTGGAAAATGACTCACTCACTCTTTTAAAGAGCTAGAATATTTTTTTTTATTGTTTTGTATCAATATTTGATTATGTCACTATTAGAAAAAGGAACATTAATTTTATTAAAAATATTTTAAAAAGAATTAAAAATGTCAGATCATAAAATAATTATGAAAAATTATATTTACCCGAAAAATGACTATGGAAACTAATTAAGTAAAGTTGAGTGACTATGGTTATGTCACGACCCAAAAACTCAGATCAAGATAACACCTACTATAACTCACCAGTAGGTAAGCCAAACCCATAGCCCAGGACGACAAGTAACGGGATAACAAGAGAAACAGATAAGAGTGGGATAACGATACTAAATAACGGGGATAATAAAGGGAGCAAGATGAACATATATACATAAAAAATCTCCCAAGACCTGGTATCAGTCAGTACAAGATCCACTATAATATGCGGAGTACTAGATAGATTCAATATAAATACAGACAGTCTTTTAAAGTACAAAAGATAAGATTAGCCCAAAATAAAGGGAGATGGATCAACTCCGGTCGCCAAGAGCTTACCTTGCATCTCCGATCAGCAACTCCGCATAAGGACGACGTAAACATTGATAACTCATACTATGGTATGTATCAGGAAAAGATGCAGAAATATAGCATGAGTATCAAAACACGCGGTACCCAGTAGGCATCATAGGCCGACTAAGCTCAAATAAGATACAAGTATAGTAAGATGCGAATATAGGCTAAGGGTAAGAAAATGAGGGTCAGAAAGAGAACAACAGGTCAAAGCTAGACAATTATGGGAAGTATAAGTAAATAACTCGTAAAGTGAAAAGTAATAATCTAACTACAACCTAACCGGACCTCCATAAGCCCGTAAGGAATAAACAACAACAGATAAACTCAACCCCCCCATAAGCACGGTGGATGCAAATAACAAGTAATACTAATTATAACCCAAGCATAAAAGTAAATAAGTGCGGAAGAATGACATGATATACAATATGAGATAAATAAAGTACCCAACAGTACCGTATACTCCTTCTTCAGCCTATAGCTCACAAGGAAAGGACCGATGGGGGACTCACAATATTTGAATACCTTGCCTGGACTTGAACCGAACATCAAGTATGAAAAGAGTGATAAAGCATGCCCAGACTCAAACCGAAGCTTAATAAGTAATAATGCTTGCCCCGACTCAAACCAGAGATAAATAGGTCATAATGTATGCCCTGACTCAAACCAAATCTAAATGAGTAATAATCAATAGTATCAAGTTCTCAGACTCGAATCGGGGCTAAAATAGTCCATATTTCCTTTAATAAAGCGAAATCTATTTAAAGTATTCCGAAAATCTTATTTTTAAGCCAAAAATAGTGTTCTCTACCAAGTTATCAAGATGTCATGATAAAATAATAATAGCATTAGCAATAAGAAGAATACAAAAGCCAATGAATCACAACCAGGTCCCACCATACCACCATAAAGAAATCCAAGGTCCACATGCTAAAAAAATATACCATCCTAGAATAAGTACTTTTGAAAATGCTAAACTAACTATAAGTTCCCAAGAAACCGCACCTAATACAAGAAACTAACTGAAATTAAGATAAGGCATCGACCTTTAATCCTAAAATACTACACACGCTAAGCCAAGTCTTAGAGGAGCAACGATAACCTAAACGAAGGATTAAAAAGCACAATTCTATTCTAAGACTCTAAATCAAGCTATAAGGATCATAAATACCTATGTAGAGTGTACTCAAGCCACAAAATCCCACCAACCATTGGCAAGTTATCATACGAGTACCTTAAGCGAGCTAAGTCTAAAAGTAGGTAAGCCATAACTTATCTAGAGGCTGAACATGCGCTCACGAACTCACTAAACAAATGCTTTTTCCTTTTGAGAATCCTTCGATTGCTGCCATGCTACCAAAGTAATAATCTACATGTCAATACAAGAAAAATGATACCTACATTGTAAATTTATCCGCAGGGTAAAAAATCACCCATGGAACCCACTTACAGAATCCAAAAATTAGACCCGCAATAGTGTCCCTGGGAGGACAAGGATCACATGCTCAAAATTTTAGCATTACCAGCCCCCGAATTTGAGTTCAAATCAGTCGCCAAAGGCATGAAAAATTCAAGAACTAAAGAGATAATTAACAAAATTAAGGCCGAAAACTTATGAGTTAAAAAAGGAAACTCGATCAACGGACAAGAACCCAATGACCCCAAGCTCTTATGGATGATCCCATAACAGTTCTTGAGCTTTGAGCTTTCAACAATGGAAGAAATAAAGTTGGAAATGACTTAAAAAATGGAGGAGAAAGATTTATAAACTGCCAGAGAATCCTTCTCCACAAATGCGGGGAGCCCACTGTGAACACGACCTCGTGTATGCGGCTCTCCCCTTGCAAACGCGAAGAGGAAACAAAATTAAGGCCCAAATCCCATTCTTCGCGAATGCAGTGGAGCCACCATAGATGCGGGCTTGCAAATGCGACCAACCCTCACAAACACGAAGAGCAAAAAGGGTTTGCACCAGCTGCTGGAAAAACCAACAGAAACACAAGTCTAAAAATTTCCCGGATGGACCCTCGGGATTCATTCAGAACCCTGCATATGTAAACAAAATATGCTACCCTATCAAAAATGACATTCCAGACTCAACAGAATTGACAAAATTTCCAACAGAGGTCGTTTCAATGAAAATTGTGTCTTACACTGAAACATCTATTTTTAACTAAAAACCAACCAATGGACCAAAATGAGTTTGGATGTCTCGGGACCCAAAACAAAAGGTCCCACTAGCCCAAATCAATATTTTAGATCTAATGGTGTTGACAAAATTCTCATCCAAGCTCAGAGACTCCGATTGTTGATCAAAGTTAAACATTTCAACCTTAGAAGTTCTAGAATAGAGAAATTGGTTTAAAACAAAATAAACTTCTCGAGAACTGAACCCACTGTCCTGGTAGGTCATAAATGACCTCTAGCCATTATGAGAAAGCTCAGACCACTGAGAATGCACAAAAATAGAGAAAATGACCTAGAGGGTCATTACAACATCTACTACTAAAAGAACTTTCATCATCAAAAGTTAAGAGATCGAGAATACCTAAAGGCTGGAATAAGCAAGGATACAGGGCTCGTATATCATGCTCGATATCCCAGGTAGCCTCCTCAATGGGACAATATCTCTACTGAAACTTAACCATCGGAATATCTCTAAACCTCAACCATCTAACTTCCTAATCTAGAATAGCAACCCGCTCTTCCTCAAAAGTAAAACGATCATCTAATTGAATCGAATCCCATCAAAGCACGTGAGACTCATCTTGAATGTAATGTCAAAGTATCGAAACATGGAATACATGGTGAATGATAGAAAAAGTTGGAGGCAAGGGGAACCCATATGCTACATCCCTAACTCGCTATAGAATCTCAAATGGCTCGATATACCTGGGGGCTGCTCTTGTACCTCTTCTCGAGCCTCACCATGCCTTTCATGGGCGACACTCAAAGGAACACATGATCGCTAACTCCAAAATTCAAAGCACGAAGCCTATGGTTAGCATAACTCTTCTGCCTACTCTGTGCTTCTCAAAGTCTATCTTGAATAACCAGAACTCTATCCAAAGATTCTCACAACAAATCAGTACTCTGCAGCCTGGCATTAAAAGCATTAAACCACCCAATAAGGGACCTACAACGCCTACCATACAATGTCTCGAATGGAGCCATCTAGACACTTGAATGATAGATGTTATTATAAGAAAACTCCACTAAGGCTAGGAATTGGTCCTACTGACCTTTGAAATCCATAACACAAGCCCAAAGCATATCATCTAGAACCTAAATAGTCCACTCAAACTGGCTAGCAGTCTGAGATGAAATTTTGTGCTAAGATCAACCTGGGTACCCAACTCCTTCTGAAAATCCCTTCAAAGTTATAGGTAAACTGGGTACCTCTATTTGAAATAACAAACACTGGCACTCCATGAAGATAGACTATCTCTCACACATAGATTTGAGCCGACCTCTCGGCACTGAAAAAGGATTGAATGGGTAGGAAGTGTGCAGACTTATTCAACCAATCCACAATGACTCAAATTCTATCAAAACCCTAAAAAGTACGCAGCAACCCAATCACAAAATCCATAGTAATCTGCTCCCACTTCCATTCAGGAATGGGTAGCCTCTAAATAAAACCACCAGGTCTCAAATGCTTGGACTTCACCTGCTGACAGTTCAAGCACCAAGATACAAAGTCTTCTTTATACCTCTTCATCATGCAATACCAGTAATGCTGTTTCAAGTCATTATACATCTTAGCTACCTCAGGATGAATAGAATATCTAGAACAATGGGCCTCCTGCCATATCAACTGAATCAAGTAACCAACCCTCATACGACCCTCGAATCTCAAAACACCCTTTGAATCTAAGGTGGCCTTTCTGTCCTTGCTGCTCAACACTTGATCTCAAAGCCCACATAGTCGACTATCCTCAAGAGGTCATCCCTGAATCTTCTTCAACAATGTAGATTGTGCCTCAACTCAAGCAAGAATCATCCCAAGGTAAGAAATATCAAGTCGAACCAACCTATTGCCTAAGGACTGGATTTCAAAGGCTAACAGACACTCCAAAGCTGACAGAAAATTCAAACTCCCCATACTCACTGCCTTCTAGCTCAAGGCATCTACTACTATATTTGCCTTGCTCAGATGGTACAAAATAGAGATATCATAGTACTTTAGTAACTTTAGCCACATGTGCTACCTCGAATTAAGATCCTTCTAGCACAGAATGTACTGTAGGCTATGAAGGTCGGTGAATATCTCGCAATAAACACCATAAAGGTAATGCCTCCAAATATTAAGCGCAAAAACAACTGCAACCAACTCCAAGTCATGGGTGGGGTAGTTGAACTTGTTCACCTTTAGATGTCTAGAAGTATATGCAATAAATTAGCCTTGCCGCATCAGAACATAACCCAAACTGACACCTAAAGCATCACAATATACTGTAAACACCTGGTCCTCAACTAGAAGAGTCAAAATTGGAGTTGAAGTCAATAAGCCCTTGAGCTTTAGAAATCTCATCTCACACTCATCATACCACTGAAATGGGATATTTTTTCTAGTCAATCTATTCAATGGCGCTGAAATAGAAGAGAATCCTTCAATGAACTATCTGTAGTAACCTGCTAACCTAATAGAACTGCGAACCTCAATAGCAGAAATAGGCCAGCCCAATCACAAACTACCTCAATCTTCATCGGGTCTACCATAATCTAATCTTTGGACACCACATGCCCTAAGAATGCTCCAGACTCAATCCACAACTCACACTTCGAGAAATTGCCATAGAGTCACTGATATCTCAATGTCTGGAGCATAATCCTCAAATGTTGCGCATGCTCCTCCCTACTCCTCGAGTAGACAAGGATGTCGTCAATGAATACTATCACAAAGGAGTCCAAATAAGGCCTGAACACGCAGTTCATCAAATCCATGAATGTTGTTGGGGCATTGGTCAACCTAAAAGACATCACTAGAAACTCATATTAGCTGTAATGAGTCCTAAAGGTTGTCTTAGGGATGTCCCCAAATTCTCAACTGATGGTAGCCAGATCTCAAATCAATCTTAGAAAACACAGCTGCTCTCTGAAGATGGTCTAAAAACTCATTGATACCTGGCATCAGATACTTATTATTTATAGTCACCTTATTCAGTTGTAGGTAATCGATACACATATGCATAGTGCCATCCCTTTTCTTCACAAAAAAATTAGGAGCACCCTATGGAGAGACACTCGTCCTGATGAAACCCTTAACCAGAAGATCCTGAGGCTGAACATTAAGCTCTTTCAACTTCACAAGATACATGCGATAAAGAGAATAGAAATGGGTCGGGTGCCTGGCTCGACATCAATGTCAAAGTCTATATCATGCTCAGGTAGGAGGTTAGGTAAGTCTGTACAAAAGACATCCGCAAAATCTCAAACCACCAAAATTGAATCAAGCGAAGAAATGTTGACACTAACATCATGGACATAAGCAAGATAAACTAAATACCCCTTTAACACCAAATTCCTAGCTTGAACATAAGAAATGATCCCAGTTGGCGTGTGACTATTGTTATACTCTATTTTAACCGGGTCAAAATAGTGTACAACATATTGGTGATCCCTAAAATAATTTAACTAACTTAAGGAGTCGCCACCTAATTATTATGGTGAATTAGGGCACTTAAATTGGTTAAAGAGATTGTCTAAAGTTAACCCCATTTTAAGGTCTACTAACATGAGTTTCTAGGTAAGGGCAATTAATCTAAAGGGAAGGTATTAGACACCCTTTAAGATTCATTAAAAATGATTGACCATCAGGACTTAGGTTGATTAATTAGTCTTAAAAAGTCATTAAAAAAAATTTATGTCAAAATGCAAGTTATTGTAAAATATGTGGATGCCATGTGGCTTCCACTTATGTATTTTGATGGACATGTGTCCTTCCATGTGGAGGGAGTATGATTTAATAGTCATGAGTCATGACTATTGACCAACTCCCCTTAAATCCTATATATATTAGTTTTCCCTTTGTATTAGGGTGGTTGAGTAAAGAAAAGATAAAGATAGAAAATGTGTAAATGTGTTGAATTCTCTCTCCATGTTTGATTTTCTTTTCCCTTAATTATTTTCCAGTATTTCATAATACGTTATCAGCACAAGACTCCGCCATCTCGAGCTACTCTAGACAGGTAAAATAGTAAGGACTTTATTTTAAAAATGTCCAATATTTCTAAACTTGAATTTGTTGCCCTGGATATATCGGGCAAAAGCTACTCATCATGGGCACTTGATGCTGAAATCCACTTGGATGCGATGGGTCTGGTAGACACCATCAAAGATAATAACCAGGCATCTAGTCAAGCCTGTGCCAAAGCTATGATATTTCTCTGCCACCATCTTGATGAAGGATTAAAAATGCAATACCTCACTATTAAAGACCATCTTATACTGTGGAATAATTTAAAAGATAGATATGACCACCTGAAGTTGGTCATTCTTCCACAGGCACATCATGATTGGTTTAATCTGAGGTTACAAGATTTTAAAAGTATGACTGAATATAATTCTTCCATATATAGAATTATATCACAGTTAAACTTATGCGGAGAAGAGGTCACTGAACACGCTAAGCTTGAGAAAACATACTCCACATTCCCTGCCTCGAATATGCTCCTGCAATAGCAATATCGAGAAATGGGCTTTAAAAAATATTCTGAATTACTTTCACATCTTCTTATTGCTGAGCAGCATAACGACCTATTGATGAAGAATCATGAGAGTCGACCCACTGGTTCTATGCCACTCCCTGAAGTGAATCAGGCAAATTATAACCAGCAAGAAAGAGGTCGTGGCCCCAGTCGTGGTCGTGGTCATGGTCGAAAAAGAAATTATAATCATGATGGTCGTCTTGCACCAAGAAATGACAAGCAATATAAAAACAAGGGTGAAAAACAGGAAGCTATGCAAAAGAAAAATTCAGAAAGTATATGTCACAGATGTGGAGGAATGGGGCACTGGTCACGTACGTGTCGTTCATCCAAACGCCTGGTTTAGCTATATCAGGCATCCTTGAAAATGGGTGATAATAATCCAGAAGCAAACTTTATCTCTAAAGATAATGCTGAGCCCATACATAAGCTGGGTAACAATGCAGAGACAAGTTTTATCTCAGAAGATAATGTTGATCCCATGCATCTGGATGCAACTGATTTCTTTGAATTCCCTGAAGGAAAGATGATTAGCGATGAGCCTTCTATAATCTAGATAGTCTTCTGTTTGTTTTATTTCCGATATGTTTATGTTTTTTTTTCTTTTCCAACTTTTGTAAATAAATAAAATTTATATAATAGCCATGTTTAATAGTAACTTTGCTTTGTTTATATCTTTTTTTGAAGAAAATATGGATATGCCTCAAATTTTATTTGGATCTCCGAATCATGAGGATATTTTCGTAATTGATAGTGGAACAACGCATGCCATATTTAAAGATGAGAAATACTTTTCTTCCTTTCTTAGAAAGAAAGCAAATGTTACTACAATATCTGGGAATTCTAAATTGATTGATTGCTCCGGAAGAGCTACTATATTTCTGCCTAAGGGGGCGAAACTTATTATAGAAGATGCATTATTCTCTCCTAAATCCCCAAGAAACTTGTTTAAGTTTCAAAGATATCCGTCAAAATTGATATCATGTTGAGACACTAAATGAAATAAATATGGAATACCTTGGTATAACTAAAAGTGTCTCAGGCCAGAAATATATTTTAGAGAAATTGCCAACCCTATCTTCTGGCCTATATTATGCAGAAATTAATGCAATCGAAGCACATTCGATCATAAACCAGAAGTTTATTGATTTAAATACTTTTGTGCTATGGCATGATCGAATAGGTCATCCTGGATCAATAATGATGAAACGAATTCTTGAAAATTCAACAGGGCATCCATTAAAGAACCTGAAGATTCTTACAAATGATGAATTTTCATGTGCTGCTTGTTATCAAGGCAAGTTAATTACCAGGCCATCACCCATGAAGATTGACATTGAATCCCCTGGCTTTTTAGAACGTATACATGGGGACATATGTGGACCTATTCATCCACTTAGTGGATCGTTTAGATATTTTATGGTCCTAATAGATGCATCTTCAAGATGGTCACATGTGTGCCTCTTGTCATCTCGCAACCTGGCGTTTGCGAAGTTATTGGCACAAATAATATGATTAAGGGTGCAATTCTCAGATTATCCTATTAAGGCTATTCGCCTCGATAATGCTGGAGAATTTATCTCCCAAGCTTTTGATGATTATTGTTTATCAATTGGGATAAGAATTGAACATCCTGTTGCTCATGTTCATACTCAAAATGGCCTTGCAGAGTCATTTATTAAGCGCCTACAGCTGATAGCAAGACCACTACTTATGAAAATGAAATTGCCCACTACTATTTGGGGTCATGCTATCCTACATGCAGCAGCACTCGTTCGTCTCAGACCGACTCATTATAATAAATACTCTCCGTCACGATTAGTATTTGGTCACGAACCAAATATAGCTCATCTACAAATTTTTGGTTGTGCAGTATACGTGCCTATAACACCACTACAACGTACTAAGATGGGACCTCAACGAAGGTTAGGTATATATGTTGGGTTTGACTCACCCTCCATAATTCGCTACCTTGAACCATTGACAGGAGATTTATTCACTGCTTGATTTACAGACTGTCGGTTTGATGAAATAAATTTTCCACAATTAGGGGGAGAGAAAAAGGAACCCACAAGATAAATTGCGTGGAAATTTTCAACACTATATCATTTTGATCCACGTGCCCCGATATGTGAGCAGGAGGTCCAGAAGATCATCCACTTACAAAAAATAGCGAATCAAATGCCAGATGCATTTACTGATTTGAAGCGGATAAATAAGTCGCATATCCCTGCAGTGAATGTACCTATCAGAATTGACGTCCCAAAAGGACCATCTTCTAGTGTCATAGCTTCTGAATCCCAAACACGCCTGAAGCATGGTAGACCATTGGGCTCAAAGGATAAAAATCCTAGAAAAAAAGTGCAAGAAATGATAAAGGTGACACTATAAAAGAATATCATGAAGATATTCAAGATCTGATTAATCCTGATATTCCTGAAGAAATCAGTGAACTCGAGACTCAAGTTAATGAAGAACTTTCGATAAGTTCTACCAGTGATGGAATGAATTTTGATCGATCAAAAATTATGGTGGATAATGTTTTTGCATATAATATTGCACTTAATCTTATGCAAGACTATGGGAATCTTGTGCCTCAATCCGTTGAAGAATGTCGACGAAGACGTGATTGGACAAAATGGCAAAAGGGAATTCAATCAGAATTGGACTCACTTGCTAATCGTGAGATTTTTGGACCTGTAGTCCAAACCCCTGATGGTGTAAAACCAGTTGGCTATAAATGGGTCTTTGTGCGAAAGCAAAATGAGAGAAATGAAATTGTAAGATACAAGGCATACCTTGTTGCACAAGGATTCTCTCAAAGACCCGACATCGACTATGAAGAAACATATTCACCTGTTATGGATGCAATAACTTTTCGATACCTCATCGATTTAGCTGTACACCAAAATCTTGAAATACATCTAATGGACGTGGTTATGACTTATCTTTATGGTTCACTTGATAATGAAATTTATATGAAAATCCCAGAAGTATTTAAGCTGCCTGAAGCACGTACTAATTCTCGGGACATGTTCTCAATCAGATTGCAAAGATCATTGTATGGTCTAAAACAATCAGGGCGCATGTGGTATAACCGCCTTAGTGAGTACTTGATAAATGAAGGTTATATAAATGATGTCATTTGTCCTTGTATTTTTATTAAGAAAATAGCATGTGAGTTTGTTATACTCGCCGTCTATGTTGATGACATAAATCTCATTGTAACTCCCAAAGAGGTCCAAAGGGCAATTGAATGAAAGAATTTGAGATGAAAGATCTTGGAAAGACAAAACTTTGTCTCGGTCTGCAAATTGAACATTTAGAAGACGGGGTATTCATCCACTAATCTGCCTACATTGAGAAGATTTTAAAACAATTTTACATGGACAAAGCACATCCATTAAGTACTCCAATGATTGTTTGATCACTTGAAGTGAATAACGACCCATTTCGACCCCCAGAAGAGAATGAAGAACTTCTTGGTCCTGAAGTACCATATCTCAGTGCTATAGGAGCACTTATGTATCTTGCTAATGCAACCAGACCTGATATAGCATTTTCTGTTAATTTGCTAGCAAGGTATAGTTCTTCCCCGACGCGGAGACATTGGAATGGTGTCAAACATATCCTGCGATATCTAAAGGGGACTATTGACATGGGTCTATTTTATATCAACCAAAATTGTGCAGATCTTGTTGGTTATGCAGATGCAGGTTATTTATCGGACCCACATAAAGCTCGATCTCAAACAGGCTATATGTTTACATACGGAGGAAATGCGATATCATGGCGATCTACAAAGTAGTCAATTGTTGCTACTTCTTCAAACCATGCTGAGATAATAGCGATTCATGAAGCGAGTAGAGAATGTGTGTGGTTGAGATCGATGACGCAGTTCATCAAAGAAAGATGCGTCCTGAAGTGTGATGTCAAAATACCCACGGTCATATTTGAAGACAATGCTGCGTGCATAGCCCAATTAAAAGGAGGCTTCATAAAAGGAGATAGAACAAAACATATCTCACCAAAGTTATTCTTCACACATGATCTTCAGAAGAACGGTGATATGAATGTACAACAAATTCGTTCCAGTGATAATCCAGCGGACTTATTCACCAAATCTTTACCAACTTCAACTCTGGATAAGATGGTACACAAGATTGGAATGCGGAGGCTCCACCGCTTGAAACATGGCTTTCATCAGGGGGAGTAAGAATACGCGCTGTACTTTTTTTCCCTTAACCAAGGTTTAATCGCACTGGTTTTTTTTTTGGTAAGGTTTTTAATGAGGCAGCAAACAATGCGTATTATAGATAACTATGTATCATATTTTTGTCTTACATGGACATCCAAGGGGGAGTGTTGTAAAATGTGTGAATGCCATGTGGCTTCCACTTATGTATTTGGATGGACATGTGTCCTTCCCTGTGGAGGGAGTATGATTTAATAGTCATGAGTCATGACTATTGACCAACTCCCCTTAAATCCTGTATATATAATTTTCCCTTTGTATTAGGGTGGTTGAGTAAAGAAAAGATAAAGATAGAAAATGTGTAAATGTGTTGAATTCTCTCTCTATGTTTGATTTTCATTTCCCTTAATTATTTGCCAGTATTTCATAATACAAGTCATGTTTTTGGAAAAAGAATAATTCAAGGACAAGACTTTCAAAAGTATACTTGAAATAAAGTGAGCAAAGGTTTCGAAAAATGTCATTTTTAGAGAAAAGGAACTTGATTTATTAATTAGAACAAGTGTTAAGATGCAAAATTATGTGAAATGCTAAGTGTAGTAAAAGTGACAGTGTATAATATAATTGACTAATTTTAAAACAAGAAGGGATTACTAGTACCTAATGGTGTGCATCAATAAGAAACTTGTATTTAAGTCCACAAGCTTATTGGAAAATAGTGTATGAAGTTAGTACACTTTTATACTTGGGTAAGAATGGACGGGATAAAAAGAAGAAGCTGATTTTGCATAAAAAACATTTCTCTCGTTGAAAATCTTTATTTATTTATTTAAGAGATTTGTTAAGGTTATCCAACGTGCCGAGTTGGGCGACTTAAACCAAACTTGAGAAATATGTTAAACTCTAAGTGATGACTTGATTAATAACTATATGTTTTCCAAGATATCTATATCAAAGATGAATTGATTTTCAGATACTTCAAATATCAAACAACGGTACCAAACAAACATACAAATATTCAAAGTGAAACAACCGAAAGAAAATTATCAAGTATGACGTTAGGAATAAGCAACTAAAAGAAGAATATAGCTGAATGTTTTTGATTTCTTCTCGCTTCTCTTTACGAATCCCTTTTGGATGGAGTTTCTAGGGAGCGAGAGATACAAATGACGATGTAGATGCACGTTCAAGTCTTGCCGTGACATCGAGCCTTAAAGTAAGACTCTTCAACTCCAGTGGCCATGTAAAACTAGAAAAGAAAGAGATGCAGAGTTAGAATAAAATTTATCTCTAAATAACAAGCAAAATTTGTAACATGAGAGTAAAACTAGAGTTCTATCAATATTCAACATGTATTTAAAGTAAACTTAAGATCACAGATGATTTGACAAACATTAATGTAGTTATTAGTAGCTTAAAGTGATTCTTAACTCCTAAAAATAAATGTCAAATACAAACCAAGTTCCCTGGTAACAATTCTTTTACCTAGCATTAATGAAAATCCAAATCATAATATCCTAACATGGAAATATAAGAAGAGGAACTAAATCATAAAGTTGTAAATTTAATGAGAAATGTAACTTACATTCAGCTTAAGAGCTTTTTCATTTAAGGACTTTGTAAACCAAATTTTATAAATCATTTATCCATTTAGACGAAATCAGCAGCAACAAAAATTAAATCAAGACTTGTGAACGTGAATAAACAGCAAACAAAATTAAATCAAGACTTGTGAACGAGATGGGTATATTTAGATTTTGACGGGAATACTTGAAGCAATACAAGAAAATAAACTAAATGGTTTATAATTAGTTTCTAAGTTACATTATTAACTAGTATTCAACATACTCAAACAGAGATAGGACTACAATGAACTCCTTTAAACATGTATTGCAAAAAAAAAAGAACATATTTATCCTAAGAACATGATTCTCTTTTATGTCAAATAGTAGCCTTAAACCATGATTTATACTTAAACTAAATATTCGTATCACATAAATAGTAAAAGAAAAAAATATAAAAGATTTGAGTTTCAGAGGAACTGATCGTTTGTGGGGCAGTGAACTAGGAAATTATCGGTCTCGAATCTACACTCGTATACAAAGAAAGTCGAGAGAAGCAGAGAAGAGAACCAAAAATCTTTGTGAGTAGAGAGAGTGGTGTTCTTGTGAGTGTTCAAGCTTGATTTCCGCTGAGAATTTAATGTAAAATGGTGGCCTGAAACCTTGTCCCAAAATGAACTCCAAACACTAGTATTTATAGGACGAACTTAGGTTTTTGGCTTGATTTGGGCGGGATTTTGAATTTTTGATTTCAAATCGAGTCAAAGAGATGTTCAAATTCGAACGTTGGCATCTTGGACGGACTTGGTCAGATCGCTCAGAAAGATGTAGAGAGTAGAATCAAGAAAATAGAAAGATATAGAAAATTGGGAAAAATAATATGTACGTCTATCCTTTTTCGTCTAAATTCGAATAGCTTATGTCAAAGACGAAGAAGATCATCCTTGTGATAAAAAGTGAATCTTTCATCAAGTAAGGTGTGCATTCTTCTGACCATATCTAAAGAGAGATAGATTTTTGTGTAGAAGAGGAAAGAGTGAAGAGATGAGTTTAGGGTTTCCTTTTTGAATGGATAGGTTTGATATGGGCTGCAGAATTTGTTTTAATGGGCTGATTTGGTGGATTAAGTTGGCTAAAGAATTATTGGGCTCATTTAGGCTTCAAATTGGTCCGATCACATAGGACTTTTCCTTCCTTGAATTAATTCTTTTGAGCTTCTAATTTAATAATTAGTACAATATATCTTGTATGATAAAAAATCATAATTATATAATAAAGTGCTTATAATTAATTTGGTAGGTATGAAACTTGAAATAAAGTGACGACGATCGATTTAAAGAAGATTGTAATAGTAGTAATGTTGATAATATACTCGTAATCTTTAAAAATGATAAAAATGATAATAAAAGGATAATAACAATATTAAAATTTAAAGTAGTAGAAATAATACTATATAATAGGTAATAATGGTAACAAAAATAATAGTGAAATGTATGATATTTAATTTATTAAAAATTTAGAAGCCAAAGGAAATAAATTAGAATAAAGGAGGGACAAAATTGGGTGTCAACAACTATCAGAACCCTGCCATACAACCGAGGGTATGCCATACATGGCTAAGGTAACGGTTTTAGCAAACCAATCTAAGACTGCATGATAAGGCGATAACCAGTCCATGCCCGCATTCAAATCTACCATATCAAGCACAACAAGATCCACCCAAGTGTTGTACTCCTGATTAGTTACCAGACAAGATCTATGCACTCGATCTACTACTAAAGAATCACCTGTGGGAGTAGCTACATGTATAGGCACATGCAAAGGCTCACTAGATAATCCTAACCGAGAAGCAAAGTATGCAAACATATATGAATAGGTAGAGCCTGGATCAAATAAGATAGATATTGGCTGAAGAAAAACTGAAATCATACCTGTGATCACGAAATATGAAACCTCTGTATTTGGTCTACTAGGAAAGAAATATAGTTGTATATGACCACTGTTATATTGAGTACTTACACGACCACTTGTCCATTCTGACTAAGTACCTCTACAAGCACCCTTACTACCCTGAGCACCACCTATGGCCGGTGGTGCTACTGCTATGAGAGGCTGAGAAATTGGTGATTAAGGCTCAATCATCCTAAGTTGGGGACAATCTCTAGCATTGTAACTAATCTTCCTACAATCATAACAACCTTGAGAAGCTCTACCCTAATGTGAAGTACCTTCCGACCCATAACGCCCACCACAGCTTGAAGACCTAGAATACAAACCTTATAAAGATTGACTAGATCTCGGAACACTATATCCAGGCTGGCTACCACCAAAAAGTTGAAGTGTGGCCTGCATGGGCCTGCTAAGCTGAAAGTATTGTTGTTGCTGACCCCTACCAAATAAGTTTCTACCTTGAAATTGTGGACCACTTGTCACGCCTCAAGGTTACCCCTAGCCATAATATGAGACTCGGGACCACGAGTGCCCCAAGCTAACCCTTGGTCATAGCATATCTCAAGGAATTCAATTAAATGAGCGGAAGCATAATAAGAAAATTTGGAAACATAAGAATAGATAGTCAAGTCGAATAGAAAATACAATATAAAGAGGAGACTTGAACACTGTCTATGTCTGAAAATCCTCTAAACTAACATATAAATTTGATGGGACAAGACCCCAACTAACTAGATAATCTGAAGGAAAAATAGAAAACACAACTAGAATGGAAACCGACCCTCGAACCATGAGGACTCACCAATACTGACTAGATATCCGGCCTCGTCCAGCCACGAGCCTGATGGGAAACACCTGAATCTGCATCATCAAGAGGATGCAGCATAAAATGTTCGTCAGTACTATAGGATGTACCGAGTATGTGAGATATACATGATCATGATAAAAATATACTTAAACCATGCTTAAGATGAACTTGTTCATAAAGAAATAGTATAAGAAATTATCAAGATATAAGACATAAAAACATTAGGCAAAGTTAAGATTCAAAGTATGATATCATGTAACTTCATAGCTTAAAAATAATCACGTGGGAGTTTCTCTTAACCGACATAAACCATGCTGAGATACATGGAGTCCAGTGTCATGCACCAACACTAAAAAAGGTTGTCCTAACCGGCCAAGGTTAGAACCATGTCATAAGCATCCTGACATGGGCCACAAGGGTAACCTACGGTGGCAACGTAGTTTGGGATTTGGGTTATCTAGACCCTCATCGCTCGGTGCTAAATACTACTCCCAAAACATATAACATGATGCTCACATACATGGGACATATCTAGATGCCAAGCTTGTTCATACACATGTTCATAACCCGGATCTTCATACAACTCATGAACCTTGGTTTTAGGAAAAATAATTCATGAGCATTGATGGCACATCAGGTGTCTTGTATTGCATAATAATTCATAACTTAAAAACTTGCATGACCTTAGTTCAATTTCATAATAACATATACTTTCATCAAACATAGGAACTAGGCATGCACTTGCTTGAAATTTATAAAATCATGCTATCAATTTTCCTAATTTGCTTAAATCAATTCATGCATGTAGGATTTACCATTATTAACCTTCAATCCATGAAATATGATCTCATATGTAAAAACCCATGCAAAGTCAAGCAATTTAATAGAATTTCATAATAAAATCATGAGAAAGCAATTTATAGCAAAAACCATAAGAATTGGGTAAGAACTCTAATTTGATAGTTCATGAAACCAAAATAGAAATTTGGGGTTTTGGGCACAAGGATAAAAGGAACCCATTGTAGAATACCCACACACCTTGATTAAAGCTTAACCCTCTTGAAATTGTAAAGAAAAGGAGACTTGATCTTGGAGCTTGAGACCATGAGCTTGAGAGGGTTCTTTTCCTTTTTGGGAGATGAATGAAGATTTGAGAAGGGACTTAGGCTAATGAGGGTGAAAATCCTTCTAGAAATAGTCAAAACGATATTATTTAGGAGTTAAAAGAGTGGGTAATGACTAAAATACCCTAGGGATATAATTTGGAAAAAGTTGGAAAAAGTTGACTTTCAGGGACCACAGATGGGTTCAATGAACCGTAGACCAAACCATGGCTCTTGGTTTCCATACGTCATTCCTGGGCAAAGAAACAAGCTGCAGAAGGAAGTCTATGGGTCAACAGGACGGACCCATAGAATGAAGCACGGGTCGTAGACCCAAGTCGTAGTTCCTGGGGGACTTGGTTGGTCTCTGACTCAATACCACGAGTGGACACTATCATCCGTAATTCAGACTACGACCCGTAGAAGTCACTCGTGGTTCCTGAGCAAACAGGCAACCTTCAGATCAAGCTCTATGAGTCATTTTTATAGCCCATAGAATGAACTACGGTCCGTAGAACCAACTCGTGGTTCTCAGATTAGAGGCCAACTTGCAGAAGGCAAACCACGGTTCTCTTTCACGACCCGAAGTTCAAACCACGGTCCGTGGCTTGGACCCATAATTCCTGGGAACAGGTAATTTTTCACAGTTTCAAACTTAGAAAGCGAGTTTGATTTCTAGGGTGTTATAATATCTCCCCCTTGGGATCATTCATCCTCGAATAAAGACTAAGCAAGGGAAAACTGAAGAGAAAATGGCCCAACCAACAATAAAACATGGAAATCAAGGATTAAACATGAAAACTGAACTTTTTCAACTTAAAACATGACTGAATCAACTCCGAAAGCATTAATGCATGCTAAGATCATGAGGGGAACTGATGGAGTAGAGCCGGAGGAACATACAAAGGTGGAAACTATTACCTCAAGCTTAAATATAATCGGAAGGAAAGAGATGAGGGTACTTGGTTTTCATGGATGATTCTGCTTTCCAAGTGGCTCTCTCAACAAGATGATTCCTCCAAAGGACTTTTACCGTGGCGACTTCTTTGTTTCTGAACCTCCGAATCTGATGATCAAGGATCTCTACGGGAACCTCCCTATAGGTGAGACTATCCTTCACACCTACATCCTCTAAAGGAACAATCAAGGTTGGATCACCAACGCACTTCTTCAACAAGGAAACATGGAAGACTGGATGAACCGCTTCTAAATCTGATGGCGAATCCAACTCATAAGCAACCTTACCAACTCTCCTCGGAATCTGATAAGGACCTACAAAACAGGGACTAAGCTTTCCCTTCTTGCCAAATCTCATCACACCTTTCATGGGTGACACCTTCAGAAAAACCCAATCATCAACTTCAAATTCTAACTCCCTTCTCCTCACATCCGCATATGAGTTCTGTCGATTCTGAGCGGTCTTCAACATCTCATAAGCTGAACCTTCTCCATAGTCTCATGCACCAAATCTGGGCCAATCAAATCTGCCTCACCTACCTCAAACCAACCAATAGGATATCTATATCTTTGACCATAAAGTGCCTCATACGGAGCCATCTGGATGCTAGAGTGAAACCTGTTGTTATAGGTGAACTCAATAAGAGGTAAGTGATCATTCCAATTACCTTTGAAATCAATCACACAAGATCTCAACATATCCTTCAAATTCTGAATAGTACGCTCTGCCTAACCATCCATCTGTGGGTGAAAAGTTGTGCTAAGCTTCACCTAAGTACCAAGACCTATCTGAAATGATCTCCAAAACTGAGAAGTAAACTGAGTACCCCTATCTAAAATGATGGACAATGGGACACCATGCAATCGTACTATCTCCCGGATGTATAGTCTGGCATAATCATCCGCTGAATCCGTAGTCTTAACAACCAAGAGTGGGATGACTTAGTCATCCGAACAATCACCCAAATTGAATCATGTTGCCTTCGAGTATGAGGAAAACCCGTAATAAAGTCCATATTGATCACTTCCCACTTCCAAGTAGGAAGGTCAATATCCTGAATCACGCCACTCGATCGTTGATGCTCTACCTTCACTTGCTGACAATTAGGACACTTAGCTACAAAACTAGCTATGTCCTTCTTCATACTATTCCACCAATAGACTTCCCATAGATCACGGTACATCTTGGTAGCACCAGGGTGAATAGAATATCTAGAACTATGAGCCTCAGTCAAAATCTGTTGTCTCAACCCATCTACACTTGGCACACATAATCGACCCTGATAATGAAGCACACCATCTCCCCCTTGGGAGAAAACCTCAACCCTGATAGGATCACTATCTTGATTTGCCTTCACTTCAGCTACCAAGGATGATTCAGAACCATTCTAAACAATAACACCACTTTTTTTCGAGTCAATAAGGCGAACTCCCAATCGAGCAAGCCTATGAACCTCCTTGACCAATTCCTTTTTCCCGTCTTCGACCGAAGACACACTACCTATGGACAACCTACTCAGTGCATCTGCCACGACATTGGCCTTACTCAGATGGTAAAGTACACTCATGTCATAATCCTTAAGAAGTTCAAGCCATTTTCTTTCTCGCAGATTCAATTCCTTTTGAGTGAACACATATTGAAGACTCTTATGATCGGTGAATACATCCACGTGCACCCCATACAAGTAATGTCTCCAAATATTCAAAGCAAAGACCACGACTGCTAACTCAAGATAATGAGTAGGGTAGTTCTTCTCATGAGTCTTAAGCTGTCTCGAAGCATAAGAAATCACCCTACCACGCTGCATCAAAACACAACCCAAACCAATCCTAGAAGCATCACAACACACAATAAAATCATCTAGGCCCTCGGGTAGAGCCAATACAGGGGCTGTGGTCAATTTTAGTCTTTAATTCCTGAAAGTTTTTCTCACAAAGGTCAGATCACTGAAATTTTACCTTCTTCTGAGTCAATCGAGTCAAAGGGGCAGCAATGGAAGAAAATCCTTCCATAAATCTCCTGTAGTAACCAGCCAGACCTAAAAAGTTCCTACTATCAGACGGGGAAGTGGGTCTAGGCCAGTTCTTTACTTCCTTAATCTTTTGAGAATCAACTCGAATACCATCTCTAGTCATAATGTGACCCAGAAAAGCAACAGACTACATCCATAACTCACACTTGCTAAACTTAGCAAATAACTGTCGGTCCTTGAGAGTTTGTAACACCACTCTCAAATGGCCCGCATGCTCCTCCTTACTCTGAGAATAGATAATGATATCATCAATGAACACAATCACAAATATATCCAAATATTGCTTGAACACATTGTTCCTCAAATCCATAAAAGCTGCAGGAGAATTCGTTAGACCAAAAGACATCACAACAAATTCATAATGACCATACCGAGTCCTGAAGGTTGTCTTCAAAATATCACACTCTCTGACTCGAAGCTGATGATAACCAGATCTAAGGTCGATCTTGGAGAAGAAACTAGCACCATGAAGCTGATCGAACAAGTCATTAATCCTAGGAATGGGATACTTATTCTTAATTGTGACCTTGTTCAACTGACGGTAGTCAATACACATTCTGAGGGAACCATCTTTCTTTTGGACAAATAAGACTGGAGCACCCCATGGAGAAAAGCTAGGCCTGATGAAACCCTTATCAAGAAGATCCTTCAACTGACCCTTTAACGCTTTAAGTTCCACGGGAGCCATCCTATAGGGAGGAATAGAGATATGATTCATATCTGGAAGAAGATCTATTCCAAAGTTGATTTCCCATTCGAGAGGGACTCTGGGCAAATCTTCAGAAAACACTTCTGGGAACTCATTCACAATAGGAATAGACTGAAGAGATGGGGATTCAGACTCCGTGTCCATAAACCATACTATGTGATAAACATAACCCTTAGAAATCATCTTCCTAGCCTTGAGATAGGATATGAAATAACCTTTAGAGAATGGGGGACTACCTTGCCATTCTAAGACGGGTTCATTTGGAAACTTGAAACTGACAACCCGAGTACGACAATCAACCAAAGCATAACAAGCATGTAACCAATTCATACCAAGAATAACATCAAAATCTGTCATCTCCATTTCTACTAAATCCGCTGAAATGACTCTATGAAAGAAAGAGATTGGGCAATTTCAGTAGATTATCTTGGCAAGGAATTACTTACCAACATGAGTAGAAACACAAAAGGGTTCTAAAAGCAATTCAGGACATACTTCGAACTTGCATGCTATATAAGGGGTCACAAAAGATAAGGAGGCACCAGGGTCCAACAAAGCATACACATCAAAAGAGAAGACTTTCAACATACCTGTACCAATATATGGGGAACCCTCCTGGTCCTGACGAGAGGACATAGCATAAAGGCAGTTTTGGCGCTGACCACCAGAACTAAAAATTATGCCCTGCTGGGCTGGTCAACCTCCTTGGGCTGCTGGAGCAGACTGAGCCCTACCACCTCCCTGCCCCTTCTTAGCTGAAGGGCAATCTCTAATAATGTGTCCAATCTGTCCATACCCAAAGCATGCATATGTGCCCAAATGACACTCTCCTGGAGGATTCTTCCCATACTTGCTGCAAATAGGGTGGGAAGATCCATTAGCAACACTCCCCTGAGACTGTGAATAAAAGCTAGATCCTCTACTAGTCTGATCATGATGAGGCTTCTGGGCCTGGGTAGGAGCACTAGCAGAAGAATGAAGGGGGTCCTGATAACTTCTTTTGGAATGAGGAGCGATGTCCGCCACCGGGCCTCTGATGGCCAAAACCTAAACCCTCGGATCAAGCCCTCTTGTTCTCCCTAGCCAACTCCCTAAGCCTGTCTCCCTCTATCTGGTGAGCATGGGTCATGATTCAGGAAATGTTTATATCACTCAAAAGCATAGCAAACCTACACTCCTTCTTCACCAAATCTGAAACCCCATAGATAAACTTGCTCATCTGATCATGCGGGTCCACTACCATAGAAGGGGCATACCTAGACAACTGAGTGAACTTCAAACTGTACTACTGAACATTCATAGATCCCTGTCTCAAGTTCACAAACTCCTCGGCCTTTGCTTGCCTCAACTCTCGGGGAAAGAACCGGTCGAGGAAAGACCTCTCAAAACACTTCCAAGTCATAGGGACCATGTCCCTAGCTCTAGCTTCCTTCCATTGTGTGAACCAGATATGAGCTACATCTTTGAGTTGGTAGGATGCCAACTCGACACAATCAACACCAACCATTTGCATCACATCAAAGATTTTCTTCACTTCATCAATAAAATTTAGTGGATCCTCATTCACTTTCGAACCTTAGAACTCCGGTGGGTTCATACAAACAAAATCAGAAACACGGGATGCTACCCCATCTTGAGGGTGGATAGGGATAGGAGCTGGCTGGTTGGTCTGAGCGGCCAAGGTCTGGGCTAGCAAATGGATGACGTTCCTGAACTCCTCATTCGTGACCTCAGGGGCCGGAACTAGAGGAGCGGCATTTCGAGTGGCTCGATGAGGCATAGCACGTCGAGGCATAATCTGAAATGTAGAAGGTAAAGATTAGAGGAACATTAGAGTTAAGCTCTATCACACGATATGATCATGAAAAAAGTGAAGTTTTCTAATACACCGCATAGCTTCCCCCTCATATGTGTGGCACAATTCACACACATGAAAGAGACTCTACTTGATACGACTTTTAGACCTCCTAGGACTCTTGAACCTTAGGCTCTGATACCAAGTTTGTCACGCTCTGAGGTTACCCCCTAGACGTAACACGGGACTCAGGACCATGAGTGCCCCAAGCTAACCCTTGGTCATAGCATATCTCAAGCAATTCAATTAAATGAGCGAAAGCATAATAAGAAAATTTGGAAACATAAGCATAAATAGTCTAGTCGAATAGAAAATACAATCTAAAGAGGAGAATCGAACGCTGTCTATGTCTAAAAAGCCTCTAAACTAACATATAAAGTTGATGGGACAAAACCCCAACTAACTCGATAATCTGAAGGAAAGATAGACAACACAACTAGAATGGAAATCGGCCCTCGAACTATGAGAACTCACTAATACTTACTAGATATCCAGACTTGTCTAACCGCGAGTCTGATGGGAAACACCTTAATCTGCATCATTAAGAGGATGCGACGTAAAATGTGCGTCAGTACTATAGAATGTACCGAGTATGTGAGATATGCATGATCATGATAAAAACATACTTAAAACATGCTTAAGATGAACTTGTTCATAAAGAAATAGTATAAGAAATTATCAAGCTATAAGACATAAAAACATGAAGCAAAGTTAAGATTCAAACTCTGATATCATGTAACTTCATAGCTTGAAAATAATCATGTGAGAGTTTCTCTTAACCGACATAAACCATGCTGAGCTACATGGAGTCCATTGTCATGCACCTATACTAAAAGAGGTTGTCCTAACCATCCAAGGTTAGAACCATGTCATAAGGATCCTGTCATGGGCCACAGAGGGCAACTTACGGTGGCAACGTAGTTCGGAATTTGGGTTATCTAGACCCTCATCGCTCGATGCTAAATACTACTCTCAAAACATATAACATGAGGCTCACATACATGAGATATATCTAGATGCCAAGATTGTTCATAAACATGTTCATAACTCGGATCTTTATACTATTCACGAACCTTGGTTTTAGGAAAAATGATTCATGAGCATTGACGGCACATCGGGTGTCTTGTATTGCATAATAATTCATAACTTGAAAACTTGCATGGCCTTAGTTCAATTTCATAATAACATATACTTTCATAAAACATAGGAACTAGGCATGCACTTGCTTGAAATTCATAAAATCATGCTATCAATTTCTCCAATTTGCTTAAATCAATTCATGCATGTAGGATTTACCATAATTAACCTTCAATCCATGAAATAGGATCTAATATGTAAAAACCCATGCAAAATCATGTAATTTAATAGAATTTCATAATAAAATCATGAGAAGATAATTTATAGCAAAACCCATAAGAATTAGGTAAGAACCTTAATTTGATAGTTCATGAAATCAAAATAGAAATTTGGGGTGTTGGGCACAAGGGTGAAAGGAACCCATGGTTGAATACCCACATACATTGATTGAAGCTAAGTCACTTGAAATTGAAAAGTAAAAGAGACTTGATCTTGGAGCTTGAGAGGGTTCTTTTCCTTTTTGGGAGATGAATGAAGATTTGAGAACTTAGGCTAATGAGGGTGATAAACCTTCTATAAATAGTCAAAACGATATCATTTATGAGTTAAAAGGGTGGGTAATGACTAAAATACCCCTAGGATGTAATTTGGAAAAAGCTGGAAAAAGTTGACTTTCAGGGACCACGGATGGATTCCATAAACTGCATGGCTCGTGGTTTCCATCCGTCATTCCAGGCCAAAGAAACAAGCTATAGAAGGCAGTCTACAGGTCAACAGGACGGACCCATAGAATGAAGCACGGGTCGTAGACCTAAGTCGTAGTTCTTGGGGGACTTAGCTGGTCTCTGACTCAATACCATGAGTGGACACTACAATCCGTAGTTCAGACTACGGCCAGTAGAAGTCACTCGTGGTTCATGAGGAAACAGGAAACCCTCATATCAAGTTTCACGAGTCATTTTTTACGGCCCGTAGAATGAACTGCGGTCCGTAGATCCAACTTGTGGTTCTCAGATCAGAGGACAGCCTACAGAAGGCAAACCACAATTCCATTTCATGACCCGTGGTTCAAACCACAGTCCTTGGTTTGGACACGAAATTCCTAGGAACATAGAATTTTTCAAAGTTTCAAACTTAGAAAGTGGGTTTGATTTACGGGGTGTTACACCACAATAACTAACCTGGTGGTGAGGCCTCTTATTACTGCCCTCATAGGCCTCACAAAAAATTCCCTTTGTAGTGCGGGCATGATCAACACAATCTAAGAATGGTTGATCAGAAGATACCATGCTCTCGGTATCTTTAATATGCTGGTATTTCACGGCACTTTTGATACTTAAAATGAAGGATTTTGGGAGTTCTTAAGTGTGTTTTATTAGATATGATGCCCATTTGATATATGTGCAGGGAAAAGTGTTGAAAAGATAGAAAACGTTATTGTTTTGGGCAAAAAGTCATGCCCCACGGGCGTGAGATCCATCACGGCCTATGGTAAGGAGCATAAAAATGAATCAGTGAACTTACAAGGAAAAAACCTGTCCCACAACCAAATGAGGTAGGTGTCGGAAGCACCATGGCCCGTTACACTTTCCCGTGGAATTGAACCAGAGAAGCTAAGGCAAAAACCAATGTTCAGACGCCCAGCCACGATGCCTGTGAGAGCTACGATAGGACGTCACATGTGCCCATCAAAATAGACCAGAACAGAGGATAAGTCGGATGACTTGGGCGATGATGGATCACAACAGGCCATGGGAACCACGACAACCAATAATCCCTGACTGTGGGAACTTGGTAGAATGCATTGCACAAAGGCAAGAAGACCCGACGGGATGCCTACAATGCCCGTGGCACCCATGATGGCCCATGGTGCCTTCCCATCAGACGAGCCACATTGAAGCTTTTCTAGTCATGCTAGGATTTGGTCTTTGTTATTTATCAATACCTTTCGTAGGGTTTTATTTCGGATGTTATGCAATTTTGGGACATTAAAACATATTTTTGACATTATTGCTACATACTTTTGAGAATTCCATTATTTGCTCTTGATTACTAAAGTGTTCTTGAGAATTCAAGCTTCCAGTTTTCTTTACTTATTATTGTAAGTTATAATCATGATCTCTTTATCTAAATCTAATTGTTTTCTTACAATGATGAGCAACCTAATCCGTAACTAGGGTTGGGGGAATCAGGAAGGATTAATAAAGTAAGCAACGTACTTAGTAATCCTAGAACGGTTGTCATGCATGTATTGTTCTTCTCCTTTCTTTGATTGCTTTTTAACGATTGCAAATGTTAAAACTCCCCTTATTCCTACTTGCTCGACCAAAGGGGTAACGAATGGGAAATGGGATTACACAATAGAAATTTGAGGCTACCAACCCTCACCTAATTATCTTGAACATGCCCTGGGAAAGCTAATCTGGGATCATTGTTAAGGGTTAGCAAAGCAGACACCCATAGACTGGCCAAGTTGCATGGTGACATTCTTCTATTTTGGTAACCATCCGCTTAAGAGAACCTAAATTATTAATCTTGCATGCACAAAACTAGACTAGATTACTGGTACAATGCCTTACTCGTTATGAAATCATGGGGAACACTGCCCTAGTTGCTTCTCTCATTGATTACAATACTTGAAAATGTTACTCTGTTACTTATTCAAATCTTAATTACAAATATTACTTGTTACTTTAAAAAACCCTATTGGGGACATAAATGGATAAGAGCGCAAATAAGCATAATTAACCCTGGTCCTACCAAATTCCCTGTGGGATCAATCCCAATTTCATTGGGTTCTATATTTGAACATCCGCTGCTTTATACTTCTTTTGGAGGTGTAATTTGGGTATATCAAATTTTGTCACCATTAGCGGGGAATACAGTTTAGGATTATGAGCAATTGTGTTTATTTCCATATTAGTCTTTATTTCCTGATTTTCATTTTTTGTTGTTTTTGTTTTGTTCCACAGGTTGCACACTTGTGCATGCCCAGTACACAGAGTCAAGGAAATCCCATGATTCTATTTGATCCCAAACTCCAACAAACTCTGAGAAACATGGTGAAGGAAGGGGGTTTTGCGACACCAAAATAGGCCATAACTTGAATGTTGGCAGAAGAACAGCAAAGGAAGCAGGCAGAAGAAGCGGCCCAAATTGCGTATGTTGCTTAGGTTGTCACAAACTTAGCAAATCAGAATGTTGCAGGTAAGCAAGCTTGATAAAAGGATACCCGCCAGGCTGCACTTAATGCTTAAGCCGCAAGGGATGAGGCAACCTAACACAATATACATCAAGATCCGGTAACTCTAAGAGGGAATAGGGGCCGCCAGTTTTAGCAACCCCGACACATACCTCGCTAAAATCTTGATAATGATGAAGTCAATATTGATAACACAAGAACAACAGGCCCTATAGTACTGCCACCACTACCCGAGGGTACAAAGTTTGATATTACAAGAACTATGATCCATCTGTTAAACCTGAAGGGATTATTTGTTGGCAAGTCTATTGATGATGAAAATTTGCACTTGGTGAACTTTGTAGGGATCTGCAAGGCATACAATCTAGTAGGTGTAGGCCAAGATGCTATCAGATTGTGGTTATTTCCATTTTCTTCGACTGGATAAGCAACACTTTGGCTTACTGAACTTCCTGATAATTCAATATTCATATGGAGGGAACTGAAAAGTCAATTTCTGGAAAGGTTCTTTCCTCCATCAAAGATGCTACAGCTCAAGCAGGAGATCTATAACTTTAAGCAGTTGAACACCAAGGCACTATATGAGACATGGCTTAGGTTCAATAAGAAGCTGAAACAAGTGCCAAATCACAGGATCCCTTCGGATCATTTGATGGAGATTTTCTACAGAGCACTAAATACAAACACTAAGGTGGTTGCTAATATAGTCACTAGGGAGCATTCATGGAAAAGACTTACACAAAAGCTTCTGAGATACTTGATAGAGTCACAAATATGATCATGGCACGGCATACAAGATACTCTGAGAGTTCAGTAAGAAATTATGCTGTTAAGAAATCCATAGATCAGCAGGAGTTGCAGGAGCTTAGATAGGATTTCATAGGATTAAATACAAGTGTAGATCTGATTGTGAAACATATCCTTAATAACGAGACTGAAAAGGTTAATGATGTAAGTTCACAAGGTAAAGCACCAAGATAGGTTGGGTCCGAATCTGATGAAGAATCCAACTATTTAAATGATCAGGTGGTGGTTTTCTAGGCCAATGGCCAAGGGTTCAATTAAGACACTTGGCGTAGTCAAGGAAATCAAGGTCAGAACAGAGACAAAGACATAGATAACAACTATAACTGGTCTGTGTATAAAGAAAGGAGCAGAGGTAGAGCTAGATATGATGACTGTAACAAGAAGGAAGGATATAAGAATTATAAAAGTGGCCCATATGTTCCTCCTGGAAATTGTGAAGGAGCTCTGACCTTATTCATGATGGAAAACATTTTGGTAAGGGTGCTGAAGAAGGTAGAGGCAAGTGATGACAGTTTAAAGGAAATTCGTGCTGACTTCTCAGACATGAATTAAAAAGTAGAGTGACATGCCATGGCCATTAAATAGATTGAGCAACAATTGGGTCAAATGTCTATAGATTTAAACTAGCATCAGAAGGGTACATTTCCTAGCAACACAGTTTAAAATCCGAAAAATAATGGATATTGCATGGCGGTGACTACTCACAGTGGAAAGAAGACTATTGACCCTCCTATATCTATAGTTGTTGAGGAACCAGCTGAGCCTCAGATAGATGGAGCTGACAAGGTAGTCAAGTCTGAAGAAAATAGTAGTGATGAGAGTCGAATTGTAAAGGAGCCAGCTGCTACCAAAATAAAGGAAGAGGAGGTACCTAAAATTTTTTAATCCTATGCCTAGACCTCCTGCACCTTTCCCATAAAGACTATCCAAAAAGGCCAAAGAAGGCAAATATTATCTCAATATTAAAGAAGCTTTCGATCAACGTCCCTTTAGTAGAAGCATTAGAACAGATGTATGGATATGCAAAGTTTATGAAAGACTTGGTGACAAAGAAAAGAACTGTCAGTTTTGAGCCTGCAGACAATCTGCGACATTGTAGTGCAATTACTTCCCATTCTCTTGTGCAGAAAAGGGAAGATCCCGGAGCTTTCACTATTCCCTATACTATTGGAGCATTCTATTTTGCCAAGGAAGTGTATGATTTGGGTGCGAGCATCAATCTTATGCCATTGGCAGTGTTTAAATAGTTGGGCTTCGGAGCCTCCACATTGACGACAATGCGTCTATTAATGGCAAATTGCACTATGAAGAGGCCAGTAGGTATCTTGTGATGTGCTTGTAAAAGTGGATTCCTTTATCTTTCTAGCGGACTTCCTGATTTTAGACTATGAGGTAGATTTTGAGGTCCTTATCATTTTGGGATGACCATTCATGGCCACTGGACGTGCTTTAGTTGACTTGGAGACAGTGCCGATGAAGTTTAGGCTAAATGATAAAGAAGTGACTTTCAACCTGTGCCAATATATGAAGCACCATAATGACATGAGGGTAGTCTTAGTCAGTAATGTAATTGATGAGAAGCAACCATTAGTGACGATTGAGGAGTGATTGGGTGTTGAATTACCTACAGCCGTGATCATGAATTTTGATCGGGAAGACATTGATTAATATGAAGACATGGTGGAAGCACTTGTTGATATGGGTTCTTACTAATATGCTCCAATGAAGCTCGTCCTGGACTTGAAAAATCGAGTAAGTCCACCAGCTAGACCATTCATTGAGGAGCCTCGAATCTTGGAGCTTAAGGCACTTCCATCACACTTGTGATATGTTTTCTTGGGAACCAACAACACTTTTCCTATGATTATTGTTGCTGACTTAGGTGAAAGGAAAGTGGAGGCTCTTGTGTCAGTATTGAAAAGGTTTAAAAGGGCCATTGGTTGGTCTATCACTGACATCATTGGCATTTCACCAGGCATATGCACGCACAAAATTCAGCTTGAGCCAAATTTCATACCAAGTATTGAGCATCAACGTAGGTTTAATTAGCCTATGCAAGAGGTGGTCAAGAAAGGGATTATCAAGTGGCTAGACGCAGGCGTAGTTTATCCAATTGCAGATAGTAAGTAGGTAAGCCCATTTCAGTGTATGCCTAAAAAGGGTGGAATTATTGTGTTTCCTAATGCTAAGAAGGAGATGATTCATATGAGGCTAATCACAGGCTGGCGTGTTTGCATGGATTACAGAAATCTGAACGCATGGACTGAGAAAAATCATTTTCCGATGTCGTTTATGGATCAGATGTTAGACCGTCTTGCTGGTAGAGCATGGTATTATTTTCTTGATGGTTACTCAAGTTACAATATATTTCAATTACTTCTGAAGATCAAGAGAAGACCACTTTCACTTGTCCATTTGGGACATTCGTGTACAAAAGGATGCTATTCGAAATATGTAATTCATTATCAACATTTCAGCGATGTATGATGTCAATTTTCTCTGACATGGTTGAAGATGCTATTGAGGTATTCATGGATAATTTCTCTATTATGGTTGATTCATTTGATGATCGTTCTGCCCATCTAAGTTGTGTGCTGCAAAGATGTGAGGAGTGTAACTTAGTGCTAAACTGGGAGAAGTGTCATTTCATGGTCAAAGAGGTTATTGTGCTAGGTCATCAGATTTTTAGAAGGGCATTGAGGTTGACAAGGCTAAGATTGAGGTGATTAAAAAATTACCTCCAGTCTCGGTGAAGGGTATTCAAAGCTTCTTAGGGCATGCTAGGTTCTATCACAGGTTCATAAAGAACTTCTCAAAGATTGCACATCCCTTGTGTAAACTGTTAGAGAAGGATGTGAATTTTGTATTTGATGAGGTGTGTTTGAAGGCATTCGAGTGTTTAAAGTTGTCGTTGATCTCAGCCTCCATTATTGTTTCTCCTGATTGGTTTAAGCCATTCAAGGTGATGTGTGATGCTAGTGGAGTAGTGCTAGGAGTAGTCCTAGGCCAGAGACGAGTGAAGATTCTTCACCCGATTTACTATGCTAGCAAAGTACTAAACGCCTCTCAGAAGAACTACACTGTGACAGAACAAGAGATGCTAGTTATGGTGTTTGCATTCGAAAAAGTCGAATTTTTTTTGCTTGTCACCAAGGTGATTATGCACACAGACCATGCAGCTCTCAGGTACCTTATGGTGAAGAAGGATGCAAAGCCTAGGTTGATTTGTTGGGTGCTATTGTTGAAAGAAGTTGACTTTGAAGTCAAGGACCGTAGGGGTACGGAAAATCAGGTGGCTTATCACCTATCTAGACTAGAGGATGAAGCTATGTTGCAGCTAAAAGATGAGATAGAGATTGATGATGCTTTCCCAGATGAGCAAGTTTTGGCTGCTTCTCAGGATTTGATCCCATGGTATGTAGACATTGCTAATTAATTAGAAAATGATATAGTTTTTCCTTACCTAACCGTCCATCAGAGAAGGAAGTTGATGTTTGATGTGAAAGAAATTTTTCTAGGAAGAGCCATATTTATTCTGTGTATGTGGTCACACCATGATGCGTAGATGCATAGTTGAAGCAGAGATGGAAGATATACTTGAGGCGTGCCATTAATCTCCTATAGGAGGACATCATGGTGGTACCTGGACATCCCTGAAGATTCTATAATGCGACTACTATTGGCCTACCCTCCACAAGGATTCTCATAAGTATGTGAGGGCCTGCAATTGATGCCAAATGGAAGGAGCCATATCAAGGAAGCATGAACTCTCTCTCACTCATATCCTTGTGATTGAACTATTTGATGTATGGGAAATTGATTTTATGGGTCCTTTTGTGATATCGAATGGGATGAGGTATATATTGGTTGCTATTGACTATGTGTCAAAATGGGTAGAGGAATTAGCGCTTCCCAACAATGAAGGCAAGAGTGTCACATCATTCTTGAAGCAAAATATCTTTTTCAAATTTAGCATACCGCAAGCGATTATCAGTGATGAAGGGTTTCGTTTTTGTAATAAGTTGTTCCGAGTCCTATTTGAGAAATATGGAGAGAGACATAATGTGGTGACACCTTATCATCCGCACATGACTGGGTAAGTAGAGGTCTCAAATCATGAGATTAAGTCAATCCTCGCAAAGATAGTGAATGTCCATAGAATCGATTGGTCTAGGAAGCTTTATGATGGCCTATGGGAATATCATACAACTTACAAGACTCCTATAGGCATATCACCATATAAGATTGTGTTTGGAAAGACATGTCATCTTCCAGTGGAGCTTGAGCACAAGGCCATGTGGGCACTCAAAAAGCTAAATTTGTACTGGTGTGCCGCATCTTGTCAATGGCTTGGTTAGTTGAATGAACTAGATGAATTTTGCCTAAATACTTATGAAAGTTCAGCACTATACAAGGAGAAGATGATGATGTATCATGACCAAAAAATTGAGAAGAGAGATTTTCAGTCGGGTGATCTAGTTCTACTCTACAATTCAAAACTACGCTTATTTCTAGGCAAGCTAAAGTTTAAATAAATGGAGTTGTTTCGAGTGGTGCAAGTATCCCAACATGATGCAATAGAGCTTGATAAGCATGATGGTAAGCGGTTCAAGGCCAATGGTCAGCGTATCAAAGCCTATTTGGGAAATGTTGAAGAAATAAAATTGGTTGAAGTTTGGGAGCTTGGTGAAGTCTAATTAACCAAGTGACCTACGTCGTGCTACGATGTTAAATCAGGCACTGCATGGGACGCAACCCATGAAGAAAACTTGATGAAGTTTGAGTAGTCAAGTGACCTGCGTCGTGCCGCAGCATTAAATTAAGCGCTGCATAGGAGGCAACTCATGGACTAACATTTGTTCAAATGTGCAGGAGTTGATACATCACAAAAGGGTGAATTTGCAAAAAAAAGGTCCCACGAGCAAATATGATGGTATATCACAGGTCCCATGGCCCGTGGGAAATGGGTGTGCAACATTAGAATCAAGGAACATGCTCACTGGCCCATTCCCACATCCCAACATGATGAGCTGTTGCAACCCCGATGGGCGTGGTAATGGAGTGCCACTCCCAGGTAAGCACAACTGTGATAGGTTATTGTGTGCCCTAAGGGTGTCGTGATAACCCGTCGTCTGGGTCAGTCAAAGGTTAATAATTTAAAAATTAAAAGTGCCGACTCGACCTGACCCAGACCCTTTTCCCTTTCACCCGCATCTTCTTAGTAATTGACCTCATTCAATTGAGGTCAAACTCTATAACTCTCTCCGAAACTCACGTCTCTCCCTCACTAATCTAACCCATGATTTTCTCCCTTCCACAATCCCTATTAATAAGCAAATATCTTCCCTTTAAAAGCTTCCACACAAAGTTCAACTTCAAAAGGCACTCAATCAAAGCACTTTCCACAAGTCACTCAAGAGTTCAAAAGTTCTACAAGCAAAGTAAGTGAAATTTCACTCTAAATGTTTTCACTAATTATATTAAATGATGAAATCCATGGGTTCATATGTGTGTGAAATATCGCATATAATGAACCCTAGATGTGGAAGTGCATATGTGTGTGTGTTGATTGTAGTTGTTGTTCTAGGAACTAGGGCTATTGATTTCTCTTGGGAGACGGGTGTATAATTTTTGAAATTGAGTTTTTGTGAAGTGTTTAGGAGAGAAGGTTTGTGGATCAAAAATGAATAAACCATTGCTATGATCCCACAGGCAGATATGGCGGGACATCAGAGCCACGATGGGTATCGGAGTTGGGCATAGGAAAGGAAACAATGCCTGAAAAGGCTATTATTTCATTCCGATGCCCGACCTCGATGGGATGTTGGACCTCCCATGCCTGTGGCACTACATCATGGGAGGACAACTTATCCTTAAAAATACACTTTCTCAATCTGACGTCCATTCCAATGGGATGTCAAACCTCTCACACCCGTGGAACGCCACTATGAGAGGACAAAATATTGCTACTTATGCTTCTGTCTCATTCTGACGCCCTACCTGATGGGCCGTGGGACCTTCTACACCTATAGGAGGCTAAAACTGTTAAAATTTTTCTATTTTTTTTATTTCTATATTTTGTTTTTGGTTTGAGTTACTAGCATACTTCACCTGCAGGTACTAAATAGCATCAGTAACTCAACTGAGATAAGAAGGGATCGAAAATCCAAGGAGAAAGCCATTACGACTCACCTTCTAGACCAACCCACAGAGTCTAAAGGCGAGAAGAGCGAGTTAGACAACCTCCCCCTCGCCCATTTGACCAAAAGGAGGCTGGTGCTATCATTTTCTTCCCAGTCTGAAGAAGAAGGAAAAGGTGGTGCACCTGAGAAGGAGCAGGCATCATAACACACTTTCCCTCAATATGGAGAGGTGGAAGAGTCCTCATCCAGATCAACTGGTTTAGATCATTTGAGTGACACTGCTCCCCACCGGCAAAGGGAGGTTAGGACTTAGCCATACATGTATTTAGTGGAAACTAGACTGAGTTCGATTCTGGTGATGGTTCATAGTCTAGTTTAGGAAAAGATCCTGAGGCTGGTTCAGATTCAAATACTAAAAGCACAACTTCTGAAAAGGAGAAGACCCCACTGACCCCCAAAGCTCCCGGGATGGACTTTCCACTAACATCCAAAGATCTCACCATCCGTGAGCGGGTTTGGTGGAATGTCAAAGTGGCCAAAGAAATATTTGACTATGGCCTATAGCTGATGGCGAAAAGGCACATGAAATGCCCTATTGCGGAAGAATGGAGAATTGACTCCTTCAATCTTAAAGACTTTCCTAAGCTCGAGGAGTACTTCAGGCATTATAATTTTGCCTGGACAAGCAATCCACTTCTGGATTATCAGTCAACCATTGTGAGAGAGTTATATGCCAACTATCAGGCCATCCAAGAGAGACCTTGCAAAAAGGGACAGAAAGATTTAGATCTTCCCGCTCTTAAGAGTGTTCCTGTTCGAGGAGTCCCGGTAAATATTTCAGCCTTAACTATCAAGAGATTCTTCTACGGGCCCGAGTATGTTGAGCCTTCTAGCACATCAGAATATAACTTCAGGTATGAAAGTGAGGATGAACGTGTGAAGTGGTTGGCCAAAGTACTTACACTGACCGAAAAACCAAAGTGGATCTATCAGGACAAACCACAAAATAACAAAGCATCCTTGAGTTTCGAGGCTAAATTCTGGTGGGCAATTATGCATTTCTGGCTTATGTCAACTGGTGGATATAATCAACTGACCATGGATAGAGCAGTTTTAGTGGCCAGCTTGTTGTCCAAATACAAGCTCAATATCCGGAAAATCATAGCTAAAGTGATACGCGATAAGGTTACCAAAATTAGCTTTTTATACCCTTTTCCTTGCCTCCTAACTGAGTTGTGTTATGATGCTAGTGTACCCAAGTATTTTAGGGTTGACCATAGTGAGCGTGCTATCCGGACCCATCATCCTGAGAGGTCCAAAGATGAGAGCAAGACATTGGTCCTAGGAAGCATTTCAGAATCAGCTGAGCCCACCACTATCTATGATGCATTTGTGTTGCCACCAGAGGTTGTACCCTTCATTAATGCATTGCCTACTCCAAAGGGCAACCTAAATAAAGAGACTCTATCAGTGAGGGACGAAGCTACAGTGACTTCAAGATTCCCTCACAGTAATTCATTGTTGACTCCTCGCAGGGTTGACATCTCCATTTCAGAAACCGCTAGGGCTCTTTCCACATCTACTATACCTCCTTTGCAGAGCTAACCTCCATCTATGCCTTCCACCCAGAGAATTTTGCCAACACTGTTCAGACTACACTACAACTATAGGAGTAGATGAAAAAGTTTGTTGAACAGTTCCAGTCTATTATTGATTCCTCGATACGGCAGGCCATAACACTATTTGCTGATGTGTATAGCCGAATAAATTTGATGGAAGAGAGGATCAACAAAAAGCTGGATTAAATGGGTGCAGATGAGTTCACACAGATGAAGGAGGATATAGTAGCACTGCAGATGGATGTTGATGAGCTGAAGGTACATCCGGCTACTATGTACTCCAGTGCTCCCATAGTCATGCCACAGGTGCCACTTGCGCCAATGATAAAGTTTTGGGACTATGCCAACTCTAAAATCCAAAATACAGATGATAATGAGGTTGAGGATCTGTCTAGTGCTAAAGGGGGTAAGATCAAGAGGAGAGGAAAAGATAAGAAGGTTCGCGATGAGGGAGACGATGCCCCATTATCCCCTAAATCTTTGGATCACAAAGAGGAAAGAGATGAGAAGAAGAGGAAGAAGGAGCTAAGAGAAACAAAGGAGTTTCCCTAGCCGAGTAGCAAATTTGCGTAGATGCTATTGGTAGAGGCGGTCCGGGGGTGGTGCAGCTGGCATCACTGAGGTACCTTTTTTAGACCCCATTGTGGGAGTTAATGTTGATGAAGCTGATCGGGCAGCTATGGATGTTGAGAAGGCTGCTGAGGCAACCTTTGTTGCTGAGAAAGAAGTAGGTACTGATCCATCGGGCCTGACTACTACACAGGATGATCACACTTAGGTGCCACAGGTATGCCTCGCCTCCCTTGTTTTTGATATATTTTCGTGAATTGGGGACAATGCACACTTATTTTTAATGAGATGGGGGAAGCTTGTTATATGTGTATGTTTTTATAGAGTGTTTTGGCAAAGTTTAGGTAGCCAAAACACTCACGTCATGCCGTAATGTTAAATTAGGTGTTGCATGGGAGGCAACTCATGAGGGTATCTTACATGGTACCCGCATCCTTGGGGTTTTCTTTCTGTGTTCTTTCCCCAAGGATTTTTAAAGTTCTACTGAACCAGCATGTTTAGAATAGGATGTGTATTTGTAAAAGAAAAATAGGAACTTAATGCAGTCTGTGACATGATTTTGATACTATTTGTGAAAATGGAGACCCCTCCAATTTTTTGTATAATCAGCTTGTTAAGACTAGCCTTGATGGATCTGTGCATTGACAATATGAATATAGATATGATAAGTGTCTTAAGCTAATGCATGAACTGGTAGTTAGCTAATCAACAATTTAACTCTGTGCCGTGTGTGGGTGAGTTGATTTGTATTATTCTTGTTGTATGTGCCAATATAGAACTTGTATGGTTAGTCTTGCCTTGGTTGTAGCATAGTTAGTTAGGAGATGATCATATATAGGCCATTTTTGAATTTAGTCCACTTAACCCAAATGACCCACCAAATGAAATTGATTCCCTTTAATCCCTGAATTTGAGCCTGAACTGATCCTTTTTTATTGTTATCTTGTTTGCCTTTCTTGTTTCCTGCAAACCTTTGTTTTGGCCCTGGTCCCTCCATGGACATTGTGTAACTCAACTCAGGCTAATCGCCTAAGTTGAGGTTTGCTACTGTACGGGTAAAATAGGAAGAATAGGGTATGAAAACATCGGGTTAGTATCAAAAGGAAGATAACGGGTGTGGTTTGTGTGCTATAAAAAGAAAAAGAAAAAAAAGAGAAAAAAGTGCAAAAGTGAAACAAAATCCACACACAATGCTTGATTAAAGTGAAATGATAACAAAAAGGGGAGAATAAGGGAGGAAAAGACTTTGGTCTAAAAGTGGAGAATAAAAGTAAGCGTAGTGTCAAGGAAGGCATAGTTACTACCCAAATGTACTATACCCATCCTTGAACCTACTTTACAAGCCTAATATAGTCCTATAGTAATCCTAACCCAACTGTTTGAAAGCTGAGGCATAGAAAATAAGAGCAAGCCTATGGTATTATGCATGTACAACTTAAATTTCTTTACGAGAGTGAGTGTGATCCCAGTCCCTGTTTATTGATTAAAATTTTGTGTCAGCGGGACTTCTTTGCTGTGAGGGCACTAGAGTAGACTATGATTGTTAATTCATCGGATAAATATCTTCTGTTTATTCTAGCTTGTTCATTTACATCATGTTGTTAGCCATAGATCCGTTTTGTGTTCTCTTGAGAACTTGTATCTATGCACTGGTTTTGTACTGAGAGGAGGGGGTGTTAATTCTGTAAACTTAAATGGTTGAACCATGTGGTTGTTGTAGTTCCTAGGTTTCTTTTGCTTAAGCGTCATTTTAGTTTTGTTTTGTTTTGTTTCTTGAGGACAAGCAAACATTCTAAGTTGAGGGTGTTGATGTACCGGGATTTCACGGCATTTTTTATGTTTAAATAAAGGATTTTGGGAGTTCTTAAGTGTGTTTTGTTAGATATAATGCCCTTTTGCTACATGTGCATAGAAAAGTATTGAAAAGATGAAAAGACAAAAAAATTGATGTTTTTGGGCAAAACGTGATGCCCCACGGGCATGGGATCCACTACGGCCCGTGGGATGAAGTGTGGAAATAAAGCAGTGAACTTACAAGGCAAAAACCTATCCCATGACCAAATAAGACGGGCGTCAGAAGCACTACGGGCCATCACACTTGCCCGTGGGATTGAACCAGATAAGCTAAGGCAAGAACCAAAGTTCAGATGCCTAGCCACAACGCCCGTGAGAACTGCGATGGGACGTCACATGTGCCATTAAAATGGACAAGAACATAAGACAAGTTAGATGAATTGGTCAATGATGGATCGTGAAGGGCCATGGGAACCACGATAGCCTATAAGCCTTACCCATAGGAACTTGGTAGAATTCACAACACAAAGGCAAGAAGACTCGATGGGATGCCCACGATGCCCATAGTACCCACGACGGCCCCTGGGGCCTGCCCGTCAGATGAGTCGCGTTCCAGCTTTCCTAGTCATGCTAGGATTTGGTCTTTGTTGTCTATAAATACCTTCCCTAGGGTTTTATTTCGGATGTTATGCAATTTTGGGATATCAAAACATATTGTTGACATTATTGCTACATACTTTTGAGAATTCAATTATTTGTTCTTGATTATTGAAGTGTTCTTGAGAATTAAAGATTCTGATTTTCTTTACTTATTATTGTAAGTTATAATCGTGATCTCTTCATCTAAATATGATTGTTTTATTATAATGATGAGCAGCTAAATCCACAACTAGGGTTGTGGAAACCATGAAGGATTAACAAAGTAGGCAAAGTACTTAGTAATCCTAGAGTGGTGTTCATGTATGTATTGTTCTTCCTCTCGCTTTGATTACTTTTTAATGATTGCAAATGTTAGAACTCGCCTTATTTATACTTGCTTGACCAAAGGGGTAACGAATGGGAAAGGGAATTACATAACAGAAATTTGAGGCTCAACCCTCACCTAATTAGCTTGAACTTTCCCAAGGAAAGCTAATCTGGGATCATTGGTAAGGGTTAGCAAAGCAAATGCTCGTAGACTAACCAAGTTGCATGCTAACTTTCTTCTATTTTGGTAACCATCCTCTTAGGAGAACCTAACTTACCAGTCTTGCATGTATAGCACTAGACTAGATTTTTAGTACAACGTCTAACTGCATTATGAACTCATGGAGAACACTGCCCTAGTCGCTTCTCTCAGTGATTACAATACTTCGAATCTTAATTACAAATATTACTTGTTACTTTAAAATCCCCCATCGGGGAAATAAGTGGCTAAGAGCATAAATAAGCATAGTTTACCCTGTTCCTACCATATTCCTTATGGGATCGACCCCAAACTTTGTTTGGTTCTATATTTGAATATCGATTGCTTTATACTTGTTTGGAGGTGTAACTTGAGCGTATCAATCTTTATGGAGTTGAAGTCTCAACCCTCTGACAAAATAATGCACTCTCTCATGCTTGGTAGGCAAACTCATAGTAGCGTGCTTGGATAGCTCATGAAACCTTAAATCATACTTGGCTACCATCATAGAACCTTGTTGCAACCCCAAAAACTAATCCCTCAGTCTCTCACGCTTACTGCGAGGCATATACTTCCCCAAGAAAGCCTCGAAGAACTATGCCCAAGTCATAGAAGGGGACCCAACTAGTTTGCACTCAATATACACTCTCTACCACTGCCTCACTAAACTGTCAAGCTGATAAGCTGTGTAATCCACCCCATGAGAATTCACTAGGATGAGGTTATGTAACCTCTTCTGACAGTAAGAAACTTGTGCGCATCCTCCCATGGAGTGCCTGAAAACCTCGGTTGTTTCATTCTAAGAAATTGACCCAGCATCTTCTGCTCCACAGAAGTCATGGCTGGTTAGGCTGCAATCGATGGAGCAACCAACGGTACTGGTGGTATCTTAACATAGGAAGCCACAACGATAGGCTGCGCTACTACGCCCTAAATACCCTGAGCCATTCCCTGAGCTGATGTTTGCAACATACCTCCCAATACACTCAATAACTGGACAATAGCGGCTTGAAGTGTTGGCGTATCCACTAATCTAGGTGGAGGCTGGGCTGGTCCTTGCCCCATTGACTGTTGAGGTGGCAGATCCTATGGCACTATCTCTGGAGCAATCTCTGGCTCCGGTGATGGCTCTCTATCCTGGGACCAAGCTGGTGCTGCAGCTCGAGATCTACCTTGACCTTAGGGTTGACCTTTACGTCTATTCCTAACTGAAGCCCTAACTGTCGGTGCAGAGGCCTCGCCCTCGGCCGCTGAAGCCCTCGTCTTAACCATGCTGTGAAAGAGTGAAACAAATGAGATTTTTAGGAATTGTTAGAAATAGAGCGCACGATAAGGAATCAAAATGCAAACTTTTCCAAAGAATGCCTTATAGACTCCTAAAGATAGGATACGAACATCATCGTACCAATTCGTCGGACTCTACTAGACATTTTCTCTTGTACCAATGATAACGGTGAACCTAGGCTTTGATACCCGAATGTTATGACCCAAAAACTTAGGTCATGATGGCACCTACTATAACCTACCAATAGGTAAGCCAAACTCATAGCCCAAAATGATAAGTAATGGGTTAACGAGAAAGAGATAAAAGCGGGATAATAATACTAAATAATGGGGCTAATAAAGGGAGCAAGCTGAACATACATACATATACAGAGAGGTAAAAGACAAAATATACAAAAGATCTCCCAAGACCTAGTATCTGTCAGTACAAGAGCCACTACAACACATGGAGTACTAGATAGGTAGAGCACAAATACATACAGTCTTCGAAAGTACAAAAAAATAAGACTAGCCTAAAATAGAGGGAGATGAATCAACTCTGAATGCCAAGAGCTCGCCATGTATCTCCGATCAGCAACTCCACACAAGGACGATATCAACAACGATAACTCAAATTAGAATCTGCATCAGAAAAAAGGTACAGAAGTGTAGCATGAGTACCAAAATATAAGGTGCCCCTTAGGCATCATAGGCCGACTGAGCTCAAATAATATACAAGAATAATAAGATGCAAATATAGGCTAAGAGTAAGAAAATAAGGGTCAGAAAGAGAACAACAGGTCAAAGCTAGAAAATTAAGGGAAGTATAAGTAAACAACTCAAAAAATATAAAGTAATAATCTAACTACAACCTAACCAAAGCCCTATAAACCGGAAATGTACAAACAACAATAATAAAACTAACCGGGCCCCATAAGCATGATGGATGCAAACGATAAGTAATCCTAATTATAACCCAAGCATAAAAGTAAATAAGTGCATAAGAATGAAATGATATGCAATATGAGATGAATGAAGTACCCAAAAGTACCATATACTCCTCCTCCGGCCTATAGCTCGCAAAGGCAGGACCCATGGGGGTCTCACGATATCTGTATACCTTGCCCAAACTCAAACCAAACATCAAGTACAAAATGAGTGATAAAGCATGCTGGACTCAAACTTGGGCTTAATAAGTAATAATGCTTGCCCGGACTCAAAATGGGGCTAAATAGGTAATAATGCAACCCAAACTCAAACCGAGGCTAAATAAATAATAATCAAGAGTATCATGTGCTCAAACTCGAACTGGAGCTAAAATAATCCATATTTTCTTTAAGAAAGCCAAATCTATTTAAGGTATTTCGAAAATCCTATTTTAAGCCAAAAATAATGTTTTACTCCAAGTTATCAAGATTCCATGACAAAATAATAATAGCACAAGCAATAAGATGAATACACAAGGCAATGAATCATAACCAGGTCCAACCATACCACCATAAAGAAATCTAAGGTCCACGTGCTAAAGAAAAGATATCATTCTAGAATAGGTACTTTTGAAAATGCTAAACTAACTATAAGTTCCTAAGGAACCCTCTAAGGCAATCAACTAACTGAAACTAAGCTAAGGCATCCAACTCTAGTCCTAAAGATATTACACATGCTAAGACAAGTCTTAGAGGAGCAACCACTATTTAAGGATTTCAAAGCGCAATTTTGTTCTAAGGCCCTAAATTAAGCTATAAGGATCATAAATACCTATATAGAGTGTACTCAAGACACAAAATATTACCAAGCATTAACAAGTTATCATATGAGTACCTCAAGCGAGCAAAGTCTAAAAGTAGGTAAGCCATAACCTACCTGGAGGTTGAATACGCATTCACAAACCCTATAAGTCGTAACCTACCTGGAGGACAAACACGCGCTCATAAATCCACTAAACTGGTGTGTTTTTACCTTTCGAGAAGCCTACAACTGCTATCACGCTGCCAAAATAATAATCTACATATCAATATGAGAAGAATAATACTCATATTACAAATTTATGCTCTAGATCAAAAATTGGGTTAAAAATCACTCGTGGGACTCGCTTACAGAATCCAGAAATTAGACCCGCAATAATATCCCTCGGAAGACAAGGATCACATGCTCAAGATTTGAGCATGACCAGCCCCTAAATTTGAGTTCAAATCAGTCTCAAAAGCCATGGAAAGTTCAAGAATTAAATAGAGAATTAACAGAATTAAGGCCAGAAACTTACGAGTTAAAGACAAAATTTGATCAACGTACAAGAACCCAATGACCCTAAGCTCTTATAGATGATCCCATAATATTTTTTGAGCTTAGAGCTCTCAACAATGGAAGAAATAGAGTTAGAAATGATTTAAAAAGAGAGGAGAAAGATTTATATACTGCCAGGGAATCCTTTTCCGCGCAAGGAGCCCACCGCAAATGTGGGGAGCCCACCGCGAGCTAAACGTCGCGTACGTGTCCCTCTTCTCGCAAACACAGAGAGGAAAAAGAATCGGGGCCCAATGCCTATTCTTCATAAATGCAGTAGAGCCACCGCAGACGTGGGCTCGCGAACGTGGCCAACCCTCGCGAACGCAAAGAACAAAAAAGGTCTGCAACAACTGTTGGAAAAATTAGCAGAAACACAAGTCCAATTTTTTTTGAATAGACTCTCGAGATTCATTCAGAACCTTGCATATGTAAACAAAAGATGACACCCTATCAAAAATTGCATTTTGGACTTAATAAAATTGATAAAATTCTCAACGAAAGTTATTTCAATGAAAAGTGGGTTTCACACCAAACATCCATTCTTAACTAAAAACTAACCAATAGTTCAAAATGAGTCTGAAAGCCTCGGGATCCTAATCAAAGGTCCTACTAGCCTAAAATTCGCGTTCCGGAGCTATCAACACTGCCAGAATTCTCATTCGAGCTCGTTTACTTTGAATGATCAAAGTCAAATATTTCAACCTTAGAAGTTCCAGAATATGGAAACTTACTTAAAACACAAATGAACTGCCCGAGAACTGAACTAACTGTCCCTGCAAGTCATAAATAGCCTGCAGTCACTGTGAAAAAGCTTAAAATATTAAAAACACATGAAAATAGAAAAAATAACCTAGAGGGTCATTACAGGTGGTCAATTACCTAAAGTTGAGTAACTTTTAAAAGATAAAATAAAGTTGAGTGACTATTATAGTCAATTATCTAAAGTTGAATGATCATCCAAACTTCTTACTATATTAATTTGTCATTAAGCATCAAGTGTGAGTTCTACAACTCAACTATATTAGTTTATCAATTTCTTGTAGAGATTCTCAACACACACTTTAAATTCACGGGGGTTCCTATCACCTCCCTGAACAGTTTAAAATTAAAATTATTACCTCCTTAAATACGTACATGGTAAAGTGAGTGTATTTCACTTTCTTTGTGAGAGTGAGCATCAAAAATAATATTAAAATTTTATTTTTAATATTTCTTTTTATAAATATATATATATTTTTCACTATTTATTTTCTTTCTTCTTCATAGCAACATAGACCAAAAATATCCAGCACTCACCATCCCTAAGCCGCCATCACCACCACCATCTCCACTGGATCCACCACTTGCCCATTCTTCTTCACCTTACCCCATTTTCCTCATTTAAATCCCTCACCTGTTTTCCTTCTCTCATTGCCTAATTTCCCCAAAATCTTGCCCAAATTTCCATCATATTTCAAGAATCAAAGATAAAAAATCAAGATTCTTTCTGTGTAGACAATATTGTATACCAAATATCATGTTATCTTTCACCCCACTTCAATTCAAGCCAATTCACACCTCCAATTCAAACCGTTGGTCTCATCTCACCCACCTCACTAGTCGCCGACCACTTCTCTGTCACAAGTCATCTACCACCGTGGCCTTAATATCGGAGCCATTGATGTTGCACAACCATATGGTTATAAAGCATTGGAACACAAAATTGTTCGTGTCAAACTTATTGTTTCTTCATTTATCACTGACCAGTGGCCTTGATTCAAGAATGTTGATATATTGTTTAGCGAGGAAGATGAAAATTTTCGAACTTTAAAGAGAATTATTTTGAGTTTGTAGAAGTAAAGGAACATGGTCTGAAGATAAGGGTAAAAAATAAAAAAAAGTTTGATAATTAAATTTTTCCACGTGTCATACGCGTGAGTTTCACTGGTCAAAACATATGTGGTTGTAGCTTTTTAAGAGTATAATAGTTTCAATTTTAAATAGTTCAGGGGGTGATAAGACTATCGTAAAATTAAAGTGTGTAGTTGGTAATTCGGATATAAGTTAGGAGAGCTTTTGGTTATTTTCTCATTTATTGTACCATAGTTGCCTAGAATAGTTCTACCAAATCTCATGTAAACAGACTCGACTAGTACTATAAGAATAAATAAAGATGAGTTGGTTTTTTTAGTGAATGAAACAAGAGAAGTAAAAGCATACATAGGTATCCACAAATGGTTTTGGCAGTTACAAACCCACCTTTCATATTCATTTATTCTTTGTCATTTAATAAAACAGACACAAAGGGAGTACCATTATGTGCCCCATCTTTTTCCCTTAGTAGCTAGTAATCAAGAAAATACAAAGAGAAGAGCCTAATGCACAGACTTTTGGTTGTGGTGGTGCCAAACGCAGCTAAGCCATGATGCTTTCCATCCCCCACCCACCGTTTTCTTTTTCCCATGCCTCTGTTCAAGGACAGGCGCAAAGCCACATCATTCCAAGGATGTTCAATTAAGTCCTTTAGAAAATTATAATGTGCAAATAGAATTAAAATAATTTTTTTTGTCTATATATAAATTATTGAATTTTTTTAAAACAAAAAAATGCTTAAATCTCAAGTGCGGTGTCTTACATTTTCTTGAATCCCTTTATTACAACTCCTATGTGGGAGAGCCTTGTGAATTGCTCTACCACATTAAAGAACTGAAAACATTTTCTTAAAGAAGGGATGGAAACAATTCTTGTAACACAAACAAAACAAAAAAAAAAAAAAAAAAAAAAAAAAAAAGCAAAAGGACCTTATGACACCCTTTTCGTTAAATGAAAGGCAACCACGACCACTAGCAATTTACTAAAAGCATTGACTTTCGAACAAAGTACTCCCGTTTATTTATCATATTTTGCTTTATTAGAGTTAATTATGATAATTTTTGTAGCTAAATTAAATTAGATTAGTTTAATAATTTAAATTTAAATTTGAGATATTTGAAAACTATATGAAAAATACTATCATATTAATATGATGAGAAAATATATCTTAAAATATAAAAGTGAACAGAGAGAGTATAATAGTAGATGATAAACATTACCGAATGCAAGATCAAAGTGATAAATTCTTGAGAAAATTGAATGGGAGGTGACACTTAAGTTTTGAAATTAATATTGGTGACTCTTGACCAACCTTAAGGGTCAAAGACACTTAAAAGATTAATTAAGTTAATTGGGGACTCAATTAACATTTTTAAAACTTCTTAATCTTTTTAAAAATACAAATCAACCCACAACTATATTTAATAAAACTAAAAAGTTAAAAGTGAAAAATCACTTTTCAAAATCAAATCTCAAAATCGTTCCATCTCTTCTTCTTCTCTCTCAACAACCTGTTGCCCTCCATCGACAATAGATCGACGAGACAGTCATTCTCCGGCAATTTTCAACCTCTGGCGACTCCAATTTCCAGTTCTTCATCGTCCCTTTTCGACTTTCAACCGTCAATCTCTGTTTTTTCACAGGTAAATGCTTCTCTTTTTTTTATTTTCAAAAAATTAGGGTTTTTTAGTTATGAAGATAAAGATGGACTTGAGTTGTCTTCTCTTCTAGTCTTCTCTTCTAGTGAGAGTTAACAAGAATGAGTATTTGATGCTTAACAAGAAAACGAGAACACAAAAAAATCTTAATTTTTGATTTTCTTGGGAATCTGAGTGAAATATGTTAATGTTGTTGTTGTTGTTGTTGTTGGGGATCTTGTTGTTGTTGTTGTTGGGGATATTGTTGTTGTTATTGTTGTTGTTGTTGTTGAAATCTGTTGTTACAGTTGTACAAGGGTCTTGCATCTCAAAAAGTTAGGCTTTTTGAAAATAATGCTTTGGTTAATGAATAAGAAGCGGACTTGAACTGAGTTAAGAAGAACAAGATTTGAACTGAGTATTCTCCTCAAAGTTAGGGTTAATGTTGTTGTTGTTCTTATTCTTGAACATTATGTTGGTGTTATTGGTGTTGTTGTATTGGTAAATGTTGGTGTTATTTTTGTTCTTGTATGGTGTTGCTCTTGAAATTTGATATTCAAGTGGTAAATATTGATTTATGTTGTTGTTCAAGTGATTATATTTGTGGCTTGTTATTTTTGTTGTTGTTATGTTGGTTGGTTCCCAGTGTTTGGTGTTCTTGGAGGTGTTATTGTTTTTGTTGATTTTATTGGATTTTGTTGGTGTTATTGATGTTGTTTTATTGGTAAATGTTGGTGTTGTTGTCCTTGTGGGGTGTTGCTCTTCAAAATTGTTATTCAAGTGATAAATGTTTATTTATGTTGATGTTCTTGGTGTATTATATGGTAAAAATTTTGTTAATACCATAAGATGTGTAATATGTTGCAACAAATGCTTCATCTGTTGCAACATATTAAGTATATGTTGGAAATAACTATACCATCTGTTGGTTTACTCTTATTATGTTTCCAACAGATGACCCATCTGTTGGAACATATGAGTCATATATTGCAACAGATGACTCATTTGTTCCAACAGATGAGTCGTATTTTGGATGAAATCAAAGCAGTAACTACTGCTTTAATTTCATCCAACAGATGGGTCATCTGTTGGAACAGGTGACCCATCTGTTGAATCAATTATTTGTACATTTAAAATTCGTTGTTATCTTTTTTTTTAATAATGCACAAATCAATCATCGACCTTTATTTTACTCTTGTTTGTAGATAAATGGCTCCACTAAAAGGAAAGGAAGTGAATCAACTCCAAAGAAAGGAAGAAGAAAAGTAGCTAGGGTACATTCACCACTAAAAGAGCTTGCTATACAAGCAGTATCTCAATTAGAAGAAGAAGTATCTTCTCAATCAGCTTTAAATATAGAAAAAGAGAAGGAAAAAGAGAATGAAATAGAAAAAAGTGAAGAATCTGGAGATTTAAGTAAAGATGAACAAGGAGATGAGGAAAGTGAGGAAGATAAAGGAAGTGAGGAAGATGAAGGAGAAAGTGATGAAGATAAAAACTCAGTAGAGGAAGAAGGTGTAGATAAAGAGAGAGATGGAGAAGATAATGAAGTAGAATAAGAGGAAGGAGAATCGGAGGAAGGAGGAAAAGGAGGAGATAATGAAAGTGAAGATGAGGAAGAGGAACACCTTGATCCTAACAGTCCTTCCACTGAAGAGTGTGTCAAAACATTTTGCATTGATAATTTTTTCTGTGAGAATACAGTGTGATGGTGTCACAAATTTAACTGGTGATTGTGTGGTAAAGTCATCCATGGGAAAATCTTTTGATACCTTCAGAAAAATACTTCAAGAACAAAAATTGGATGATTATTTCAGAAACAGCTGCTTTGGGCAATATCTTGATTTGCCAGAGGATAATAATGCTCGTTTTCAAATGACCATGGTGTATGGTCTTCTCAAACATAGATTTATGTATGAGAACAATGATAAGATGGATGAAGTCTGGATCAACTACTGTGGTATGCCACTTTATTTTGGGTTGAAGGAGTTTGCCATAGTTACTGGACTAAAATGTCATCATCCTTCTCAACCTATTCCTGTTGTTACACAAAAAAAAGCAACCCACACACTAAAGACAACAACAAAAAATGGATCTAAGTCAGCAGCCAAGACGGTCAAAAAAATTCAAAAGGGCAAGTCAACTGATGGTGATGACTTGGCGTCCCTTGTTGGTTCAAGCTTCAAAAATGTAAATTTACTTCAAGAGTTAGAAGGTAAAAGGCTTTCAAAGAAGCACAAGCAATCATTGTGCTTGGTTTGGTTTGTACATAATATTCTTTGGGCGAGAGACGTTAACAACAACATACCACTTGGTTTAATAAAGCTCTCGGAAGATCTGGAGGCATCAACAACTACCCTTGGGGTCGTGAAAGCTTCATAATGACTGTCAAATATTTGTTGACTCCGTTAACACCAAAGACAGTCAACTTATATGGCTTTCCATGGGCTTTCATGGTAAATATTTTATTTTTGTGTTTTAATTTTTTTTATTGAATAATATTTTTAATTTTTAGCATAATTTTTACAGGCTTGGGCATTTGAAGCCATTCCTTATCTCCGACAACAAGTGAAGGACTATCAAGAAGAGGTTTCTAGTCCTAGAATTCTGAGATGGTTGTCGGCCAAGAACGATAAAAGAGCAAAAGTTTTTGATCTTTTTAAACCACCCGAGGAAGCAGTAAGTCTACTTTTATAGAGATTAACTTGAATTTAGTTTTTCAAAATTCACATCTGTTGCAACACATTAACATTTGTTGCAATAGAATTTAATTATGAGTTAAATATTATTTTAATACATTTAATTGTTGATTTTAGATTGTGCATCCATGGCTTATCCCGACTAATCGAGAGTTAAAGATGCCATTCCTTGTTACTTTAGGGTCTGTGGAAATTCTACCGGATCCTAAGGTAATTGATAGGATAACAAACGAATTGGCTGGAGCAACAACCATTAGAGAAAAGCACTTGGGAAGGATGATTTGGTTCTTGATGATGTTATTGTTGATACTGCTGGTGTTGGTGTTGGTAGTGGTGGTAGTGGTGGTGATGGTGTTGTTGTTACTGTTGGTGGTGGTGGTTGTGATGATGGTGTTGGTGTTGGTGATGCTCTTGTAGTTTTTCAAACAAGAAATGACCATGACTATGGACATACTGAAGATGTTGATTTTGGTGGTGGAAACCTCCCTAACTTTGGTGGTGGACACACCCCTGACTTTGCTGGTAAACATACCCCTGACTTTGGTGGTAGACATACCCCATTTAGTAGGCATGCTACAGATCTACCACACAGCATGGGTAGACAGTTTGGTGGTGTTGCCTCTTCAAACCCTTGTTCTGCATGCAAATGCCAAGAGTGCAAGGAAAAACACAATGGAGTGATTGATGCTCTTAAGGGACTAACTAATACTAAAAAGGAATTGACATCTAAAAGGGGTGTCATCCCATCAAGAAAGATTACAGAGCCATTCATCCATTGCAGGTTAAGATTAAGAGGACAAAAAAAATAATTTCCAAGGCAATATCAGATATTAAATCAAGGAAAATTACAACTCCTCTTTCTTGCACTATTGGGGAAGTTTCAAGAGCCATATGAGAGCAAGGAGAGCTAAAGAAGGTAAATGTCTACAAGTTGGTGACTTCCACAAGAAAGGCAAAGCTGAAAACTCTGATGAATTCAAAAAAGGCCCTAGAAACTTACTCTATGCATAAATTTGGTCCACAAGACTTCAAGAACATGACTGATATGAAGTTTTGGTATGTGTACTGGGTATTCTATTTATTTAATGATTTTGTACTGTTTATTTAGATGATCCATCTATTGCAACTGATAAGAAATATGTTGCAACAGATAGGTAATCTGTTAACAGTTTTAGAGATCTGTTCCAACAGATGGATCATCTGCTGCAACATATGATCCATCTGTTAGATGAAATTAAAGCAGTGACTTACTGTTTTGATTTCATATAACAGATGACTCATCTGCTGCAATATATCAGTCATATGTTGCAACAGATGAGACATCTATTCCAACAGATGACTGATCTGTTGGATGAAATCAAAGCAGTAGACCTACTATTTTGGTTTCATCCAACAGATGAGTCATCTGTTGTAGCAGATGATCCATATGTTTCAACAGATGGGTCATCTGTTGCAACAGATGACTCATCTGCTGCAACTTTTCAAGTATTATAAGTTGCTAACTTATATAAATTGTATTATTATTTCAGGATGTTGATGAAATTCTTCTTCTGATGTGGGAGAGGCATCTAAAATTCATTCAATTCTATGATCTTAGAGATAGAATAATGGACCTCAATTTTTATGGTAATTTCCTCTGTCGGTACAACAAACTCAGTGAAGAAGCAACAACTCCTGGTGGAAAAAAACTATAGGAGTTACTTGCTGAGTTTGAATGGGATGATGATATGATTGACTATGTCAGAGTTAAGAGACCATATCTAGGTGCCATGGATTGGAGATAGGACAAGAGAATCATAGAAGAAATGAATTTGGAGAAGAAGCATTTTGTGACTATTGAGATCAAAATAAGTGAGGGAGTCATGAATGTCTATGACTGCAATATACCAGTGTTTGAAGAGTTTCAATTTCTGATATTCATGGAGGATTTGTTGGAGTTGTTCCCTAAGTTGTTGAAGCAAAGTGTCCTAATGAATCACTTGCCGGAAAAATTTCTCAACGAACGATGGGCTTTTGAAGGTCGAAAATAGAACCTTCCGAAGAATGAGACATTTGACGCGTGCGGGTCATACTCGCTTGCTTTCATTGAGCATCTGATAACCGGTACTTCTATGATAACTCCTAAGACTCTAATGAATGATAATTCAGTTGCAAGAATGCAAGAAGTTTGGGACGCTGGGGTGATTTTTAAGAGTTTGGAGCCCTGATATAGATTGAATTTTGCAGACAATATTTTCTATTTTTAGTATTTTATTTAATTATATTATGGGCTGTAATTTGCAGACAATCTTTTTTATTTTTAGTATTTTGTTTAGTTATATTATATATTTGGTGATGACAATATTGTATGTTTAATAGATGTCCAGTTATTATGTCATGAATTTTATTTTATCCTTAGATTTAAAAAATATTGGATTATTACTAAAAATAAATTACACATCTATTGAAAATCATCCAACATATATACTCATCTGTTGCAGCAGATGATACATCTATTGCAACAGATGACTCATCTGTTGAAAATAATCAAAAATACTCTACACATTTTGCAATAGATGAATCATATATTGCAACAGATGAATCATCTGTTGGAAATAATCAAGCATACTCTACACATTTTGCAACAAATGATTCATCTGTTGCAACAGATGACACATCTGTTGGAAATAATCAAACATACTCTACACATTTTGCAACAAATGAATTATCTGTTGCAACAAATGAATCATCTGTTGGAAACCATCCAACAGATATAGACATATGTTGCAGCAGAAGAATCATCTGTTGGAACTTATCCAACAGATATAGACATCTGTTGCAGCAGATCAATTGACTTATTTGATGTGAATTGCTTAATTAACTCATGATTAGTAATAAATAAAGTTATTTAACCATAAATAGCTTTCAATTAACAATTTTAATTACAATTTCAATGAATTACATAACAATTACATGATCAACTAAGTGTAGTGATCCTAAATAGATGGATCAATTGACTTATTTGATGTGAATTGATTAATTAACTCATGATTAGTAATAAATTAAGTTATTTAATCATAATGAGCTTTCAATACAACTTCAATTACAATCTCAATGAATATATAATAATTACATGATCAACTAAGTGTAGTGATCCTAAATAGAGGGATCAATTGACTTATTTGATGTGAATTGATTAATTAACTCATGATTAGTAATAAACTAAGTTATTTAATCATAATTAGCTTTCAAATAACAACTTTAATTACAATCTCAATGAATACACAATAATTACATGATCAACTAAGTGTAGTGATCCTAAATAGAGGGATCAATTGACTTATTTGATGTGAATTGCTTAATTAACTCATGATTAGTAATAAACTAAGTTATTTAATCATAATTATCTTTCAATTAACAACTTCAATTACAATCTCAATGAATTACATAATAATTAAATGATCAACTAAGTGTAGTGATCCTAAATTGAGGGATCAATTGACTTATTTGATGTGAATTGCTTAATTAACTCATGATTAGTAATAAACTAAGTTATTTAATCATAATTAGCTTTCAATTAACAACTTCAATTACAATCTCAATGAATTATATAATAATTACATGATCAATTAAGTGTAGTGATCCTAAATAGATGGATCAATTGACTTATTTGATGTGAATTATTTAATTAACTCATGATTAGTAATAAACTAAGTTATTTAATCATAATTAGTGTTCAATTAACAACTTCAATTACAATCTCAATGAATTACATAATAATTACATGATCAACTAAGTGTAGTGATCCTAAATAGATGGATTAATTGACTTATTTGATGTGAATTGCTTAATTAACTCATGATTAGTAATAAACTAAGTTATTTACTCATAATTAGCTTTCAAATAACAACTTTTCAATTACAATCTCAATGAAATACATAATTTACATGATCAACTAAGTGTACTGATCCTAAATAGATGGATCAATTGACTTATTTAATGTGAATCGATTAATTAACTCATGATTAGTAACAAACTAAGTTATTTAATCACAATTAGCTTTCAATTAACAACTTCAATTACAATTTCAATGAATTACATAATAATTATATGATCAACTAAGTGTAGATGATTCATCTGTTTCAACAGATGTCAATATCTGTTGGATGATTTTCAACAGATGATTCATCTGTTGCAACATATGTCTATATCTGTTGGATGATTTCCAACAGATGAGTCATCTGTTGCAATAGATGAATCATCTGATGCAAGATATGTCTATATCTGTTGGATGATTTCCAACAGATGAGTCATTTGTTGTAACAGATGAATCATCCGCTGCAACATATGTCTATATCTGTTGAATGATTTTCAACAAATGATTCATATGTTGCAACAGATGACTCATCTGCTGCAACATATGTCTATATTTGTTTGATCATTTCCAACAAATGAGTCATTTGCTGCAACATATCATTCATCTGGTGCAATATGTGCTGAATCTGTTTGATTATTCTCAATATTTGTAGTAACATATTTAATTTTTCCCAACAGATTTCACCATCTTTTGCAATATATAAATGAATTAAGTTCACAAATATCACCGACTGAAATATCATAAAAAAGTACTAAAAGTTCAGAATAACAATACTATTACTATTACAAGAATGGAGAAAATGAGTGCAACATTAACAATTATGGAGCATTTCGATCTGGGCATGTAGTTCTTTTGTGGCCAACCGTCTTACATATAGAGCACTTATTTTTTCTTGTTGGAAATGATTCTCCGACCACGCCTTCTCTTTTTTCGCCTTCTTCCCGGTTTCCTTGGGTCAATATGTAGAAGAGATATTTCTCTCTCTAAAATCTCCAAAGGAACATTCCAAGATTCTTCAAAAGGCACATGATGAATTTTCTCACAGTATGCAATGATGTATCTCTCCACCGTATAATATGAGGATGAGTACTCATAAATTCGCCTACCAAAGTCTTCACCATTTTGGACTCAAAGCGCTGCCATAGCATGTGGACAAGGTATTTTATCCATGTCAAATACTCTACATGTACAAGATCTTTCTTGCAAATAGACCGTAGAAACTTCACCATGACCGGTGATACTGAACCTGTAGTTGGAAGTTTGATGAGCCAATAACTTATTTCCCAAGTTGACCTACTCTGTTATTTTCTTTCTCATTTCAGGGACAAAGATGGTTGGTGAGTTGATGAACTCCGTACGCCTCTCGTGAAATTTTTGTGCAAATCTCCTATTTATTTCATTAAATAGAGCGACAATGAGAAATTCTCTTTCAACGTCGAACATTGCATTCACCGACTCAGCAATGTTTGTTGTCATAATGTTATACCTATACAAATAAATAATTACCCAATAAGATATAATTGACAATAAACTCAAATAAATCACTCAATTTATAATATTATACCTATTTCTCGAACAGAATGCTCTACTCCACCTGTGGAATCCAACACGTTCAAGATGTTCGGCTGCTCTGGGTACCATGTCTCTTATTTGATTGAAATGGTCATTGAACTCATCAATTTTGTACGCTTTTGCTACTTTATAAAAATGAGATACGACCTTCGTATTGTAAAAGTTGTTTTGAATATTCTCCCCAAGGTGTCTTATGCAACAACCATAATGAGTTGTAGGGTAGACAATTGAAACCATCTTCTTGATACTTGGATGCCTATCAGAAATTATGCACAAATCAGCAGTATCATCTAGATAGCTTCTCATTTGTTCAAAAAAATATCGGTATGAGGCATCGCACTCCTTGTCAACTACACAAAAAGCAAGCAAAAAAAATATGATTCTCCGCATTCTGTGCCACAGCTGACAATAAAACTCCTTCATACTTTCTCCTCAAGAATGTCCCGTCAAAGGCTATGACTTTTCTCATTTGCTCAAAACCACGTATCCAAGCCCCATAGGATACAAAAAAGTACTTAAACATTCAATTTTCATCAACTTTCAATGTTGTCTTACTTCCTGGATTTGCAGACTGAGGATATAATGGTAAGCATCAAGAACTGCATACCCGTGCTCATGTGTTCCCCTAACCAAAGACTTTGCAATCTCCATGCCCTTTCAAATCTTCCAATAACTCACCTTAACACCCAATTTTGTACGAATTTGATGTTTCATGTCTTGTGTAGATGGGCCTTTACCTTCGGGGAACCTATTTTTGAAAATTTCACCGATGACCTTTGTTGCGGCGTACGGATTATGACTCGTGATATGCTCAAAATCACACGTGTGATAGTTTACATAGGTTGTAATACAGTATCTATCAGAACTTAAAAGCTTCGCATCCCTAATCCACCACTTGCACTCCTGATATACACATCTAAAACAATACACATTACGCGAATTAATCACCTTCTTGAGTGTAATTTTTTTCTTCAAGCAAGCAATTTTTAACGAAGTTGCTAGTTCTTGCTTGTTCTTGAATGTCATTCCCTTATAAAAACCTGTTTCATCCTCTTGCAGATGGATAGACTGTGTTGATTGAGAATTTCCCACTGTATTGCTTCCAACATCAGGTGTAGGAGTTTGGTCATTCCCACAGCTTGGACCATCCAATTCAGCCCCACTTCAATTATCTGGAATATTCATATCTACCCTATCCTCCAACTCATCATTTAGCATATCTTGTTGGTTTTGAGCTAAATTGGGGTTCTCTATCGGCTTTTCAATTACGTATACCCTTAAAATGGGCCTAGCTGCATCACTCAAATAAGAACGCAAACGAACTTGATCCCTTATCTTAAAAAGCAAGACCCTCTAATTTTCAAAAGAGCTGTGCATGTAACTGATGACAAGATCTTTCGATTGGTAATTTAATTCAAAACAACTGATGATTAAGTTAACAAAATCATCATACAAAATATCTTTTTGGACTGTCATCACTGTCGTTTCTAACAAGTCACCATCCTTCCAACGCCAAATAAATTAATTGTTCTTCTCGATCCATTCACTATGACAATCAACCCCTATTGTTATTGATTCTTCTATAAATGATACCTAAAGAGTTTTTCTTAAAAAAATCAATAATAGTATAGTAAAGTTGAGTATCTATATACAACAATAAAATTATATCATTGTCCCAACAAGTAACTCATCTGTTATAACAAATGACTCACATGTTGGATACATGTTCAGAACCAGAAGCTTAATCTAACATATAAGTCATGTGCTGCAACAAATGAGTTATATGCTACAACAGATGAGTTATCTGTTGCAACAGATGACCTATCTGTTGGATCAAGCTACTGGTTCTGAACATGAATCCAACAGGTAAGTCATATGTTGCAACAAATAACTCATATGTTGCAGAATATAACTCATCTGTTGCAGCAGATGACTTATCTATTGGATTAAGCTTCTGGTTCTGAACCAGCTTTGCCAGCTAATGTAAGATGAATCCAACAGGTAAGTCATCTGCTGCAACAGATGAATTATCTGTTGCAACATATGTTGGATTCTTGTTCAGAACCAGTAGCTTGATCCAACAGATAGTTCATATGTTGCAACAGATAACTTATCAGTTGCAACAGACCACTCATTTGTTGCAACCAATGACTTACCTGTTGTATTCATGTTCAGAACCAGTAGCTTGATCCAACAGATAGGTCATCTGTTGCAACAGATGGGTCATCTGTTGCAACAGACCACCCATCTGTTGCAACAGACCACCCATCTGTTGCAACAAATGAGCTATCTGTTGGATTCAACTGCTGTAACATGAATCCAACAGATAGATCATCTGTTGCAACAGATGGACCATCTGTTTGAACCCATCTGTTGGATACGCTACTGAAAATTGCAGAAAAATAGTAGATATACCCAGATGAGAAATTGAACTGAAAATCATTATTTTTACTTACCAAAATCACCTATGAAGCAATGCCCAGTGATTACGAACAAATTTGGTCCAAAAATTTGGTCCAGTACCAGAGGTTGTGGCAGCAGCAACAACAACAATGAAGGGCAGGGGAGTAGAAGAAGAAGAAGAAGATGATGAAGAAGAAGAAGAAGAATAAAATGATGATGATGAAGAAGAAGAAGAAAACAACAACAACAACAATGGAGAAGGCCCTGAAAATGGCGCGAGGAAGAGAAGCAAAAAGAAGGGGAGGCGGTCTTTTCCCCCCCCTCCCATATTAGGTAATTAGGATTTTATTTAGTTCTCCCAAAAGGGGAATGGGTTCATGGGTCAAAGTGTAAAAATAAAATTTGAGGGCAATTCAGAAAATGAGTCAAAACCCATTAATTCCTAATCTAATTTTTGTCACCTCTACTAAATTAAAATAACTTAAGTCACTACAACTTAAATTTGAAATCTTTTTTTCACCCTTAATTCATTTTCCCTAAATTCTTACGGTACACATTAAACCCAGAAATTCTTACAACAAATTTGTGATAAATTCAGATTAAAAAAGTGTCAAAACTTAAATTTAAAAAAAATGAAGAGAGAGAAGAGAAACGGTATGTTCTTTAATTAACTAAAATTAGAAAGTCGCAGCAGAGAAGACAATAATTTTTTGGTTGGATGAGAAATCAAACTTTGTTTCCCTGTTTTCATCTCCTGATGTTGGTGCTGGCATGTTAAGATCAAGCAGCAGAATTTTTCTTGGCTTCTTCTTCTCCTCCTCATAAAAATAGTTCTTACCATGTGAACTTTTCTCAAGTGTAATTGTAGGTGATTTGTGTCTTCTCATATGACCACCTAAAACTTGTCTTGATAAGAATTCTGGCCCACAAATTGAACACTCATGGATTTTAGACTTGTTGTGGATCTTACATTGGTTGACTGTTTGTGTGGAAAGAGATGAATTAATACTAATGAACTTCCCTTCATGTTCTTGATCATCCAATAAAAATGTTGTCTTTTTCTGTACCACCATAGTCTTGGGATTCCTATGACTTGCTCTGTGGCCACCAAGTGCTTGAAATGATGGGAAAGTTTTGTTACAAGTTTTGCACTCATAGGAAATGAATTTTCTCCTCTTACTTTCACTTACTACTACTTTCTTGTATCCACTTTGTGCCAAAAGAATAATGCAATTGTCCATATCTTCATCCTCCTCAGTGCTACTAGATATTTGGGTAGTAGAAGTTGTTGGTGAATTCTGAATTGATGAGGAATAAATATTATTGCCATCACCACCATCATCACTGCCTCCGCGGGTAATTGATGAGCTAGAAGTAACTGTAATGGCCCCTTCCCCTGCCACCACAACGCCTAAGGACAACGGCCTCGGACGTATAGTACGTTTCCCTTTGAAAACCAACTTGTGATGGGGAAATTTTTGGGCAACATCCATGACTAATGAAACAGTTAGAAAATAAGTGAAACAAGTGACCAAGTCATCAAGAAAAAGAAGAAGAAGAATGATGATGGCGATAAAGAAATAAGGAGAGGTATGATGCCTAGCTAGTGGCTTTGTTGTGCAAAATATATCACGTTTTTAAAAACTAGTGTATATACACTAATACTTTTGTAATACAATGTTTCGGAAGTCTCAAGTCCTTCCCAATATAAAAGCGAAAGAAATTAATGTACGAGTGTAAGTCATATAGGTTGATGATGTAAACGTTTCTGCATTATTAGTGCAATTAATTAATGGATTATGGAAGGTTATTACTTTAGTTTTCTAATTTATTATATTGATTTTGATATAAAGAATCTAAGTTGTTCGGACTCTTCAAAAATGTTATTGCACGTGTGTCGAATACTCTAAAAACACACTTTTTAAAGAATCCGCCACCCATCTGATATCATTATTAAAGAGTCCGAGCAATATATAAAAAATTACATATGATCATCAGTAAATAAAAAAACATAATAGTGTAAGAATATTTTTACGCTATCAATACATAAAACATAAACTCTATATGAAGGCTATGAGCTAGCCGTTTATTTCTTTTATTTTCCTAACAAAGGAAGATTTCTTTAATCAGATGTGGTAAAGTAAAATTCTACTTTGCACTTCCTTTTGCTACACTTGTCCAATCTAGGCCCTCTTACTTGTCCATCCTCTTGAGTCAATTTCTTGAATTTACGGAAATTCATTGCAGTTTTAGTACAATTTTTATCATGTAAACATATTGTTTGTGTTTCTAAAATTAACAATTTGCACCAGTTGATTATCGTTTACTTAATGTAAGAGCTGTTCCAAATGCTATGTATAGAAATAAATGTTTACCCTTTACCAAGTTATCTCTGAAAGTTTAATGTATTATATATATATATATATACGTTGAACATTAAAGTTCTCTAGTATGAGAATATTGACAAATTAATATTTGTTGGACACTTTTTTATTACTTGTAAGGTGAAATAAATGAGTGTTATATGGAGTGTTATAACTGAAAAGAGTAAGAGAGTAAAGGGTCGCTTGGTTTTGGGATTAAGCTATTTCAAAATTATAGTCTCGAAATTATAAATTTTGGACTAATTTATCGCACTTGAGAGGTGGAATAAAATAAGACCAAGTTTGATGCGATAAGGTAGGATATCCAGGATTAAGATTGAGATTAAACTTATGTTTTGTTTAGTTAAAAATATAAATTTAAGGAAAAAATATCAAATGCACCTTAAAGTTATCTGGATAAGTTGAATACACACACCAACTAATCAAGCGACCTAACACTACCCTAACCTTTTTCAAACTGATTCTCTTCCTCCCCCCACCTCTCCCCCCTCCCCCCCAAAAAAAAGTTGATATAACAAAAAATGTGCCATCACATTCCTACACACGCGTGAAAAGCAAAAAAAAAGTTAAAACTTGATTAAAACATACACATGCTATCATTTAATTGGGTGTTATCAACTAATTATATTTAATTGTTTATTCTTAATATTTTGATATTTTTATTTTCTTTTTTTGCTCCTTTATTTCTCTTTTTTTTCTCTCTTCTTCTTTGTGTTCTTCCCTATTCTTTTCTCTTTTCCTCATTCCACTTCTCCTCTCTCTTCTTAATTCCCACAATATTCTTTTTCTCTTCTTTTTTTCTCATCTTTTTCTTTATCTCCTTTGTCTTCTTCAAAGATTTCAAATCGGCCCCTCCAACTCATTATACTTTGAAATCCAACCGATTTATTTTTTAAAATTTGTTTTTGAATATGTTGTTTTTTCCACATAAAAAAAGGAAATCTGAAATTGGTAATGGAAGAAAGTGAAAGAGTATCAAAATTTAGAAATAAAGGGATTATGTAATACATAAATTGAGATATCGAGAAGAAGAAGGAGAAGGAACAGGAGGAAGAGGAGGAGGAGAAAGAGAAGGAGAAGAAAAAGAAGGGAAACAGAGAGTTCATAGCATTGACATATCAAAAATGTATGTTATATCTCAGCAATTACTAGTTATACTTGCATAATAAACAATTCAAAAAATGTACGATAATGAATTAAAAGGAATACAGGAAATGAAATATAGAAAATATTGAAAGTGTGACTTACTGCCATAATCACTTTTACCGCAAAAACATTAAAGCTTCAAAAGTGTGATCTGAGCCAACTTAATTGTGACGTGGCTATGAGTTGTGTTTCCTGAATGCTTAGATTGAATTATATGTATCAACACCCCCTGTGGAGAAACACCCTTGTCCTCAAGGAAAAAATAAGGGAAACGAATATGTAATGCACAATCAAGTTCCCAAGTAGCATAAGAAACATACAAGCTAGTCCATTTAATCAAACACTGAGCAACTGCCTTACCCCCTTTTTTATCAACCTTTTGGACAAAACCAACTCAGGGACTAGGCAAAGGGAACTAGACAAATCCAAAACAGATGAATGTATGATCTCAGAGGGAATAAACTAGAAGAATTTAAGCTGAGAAATATGGAATGTGGAATGAATAAGGACCTCATGTGGGAGAAGAAGTGTATAAGCCACAAAACCAACCCTCTCCACCACAGGGTAAGAATCAACATATCTAGAAGTCAACTTATGCTAGGAAGAACCAGCTAGGGAGGATTGCCTATAAGGTTGTAACTTCACAAACACCCAATCACCAACCTTGAATTTTTTATATGTCCTGTGAGCATTAGCTAGGTCCTGCATTCTTTGTCTTGCTCTGCCCAAATAGAGTTTAGTTGACTGTAATTTCATGTCCCTAAGGAGCTGCATCTCCTCAATAAGATCAACATCAGTAACTCCACGTAAATTAGGCAACTACAATGGTGGAAGGTAGCCATAAAGCAGATAAAATGGGGAAGTTTTAATAGTTGAGTGTGGACTAGTATTATACCACCACTCAGCCAAGGATAAGAATATAACCAGTCATGAGGAGAATCAACACAAAAACACCTGAGATAAGTTTCAAGGCATCTGTTGAATACCTCAGACTAGCCATAGTCTAAGGATGATAGGCTTTAAAGGTTTGCAGTGTGACACCCTGAGTAGATAAGAACTCCTTCCAAAAGGAGATAACAAAGATAAGATCTCTATCACTGATGATAGAAGCAGGAAAGCCATAAAGTTTGAAAATATTGTCAAGGAAATTAAGGACAAGGTATTGAGCAGTGTAAGGATGAGAAAGAGCATTAAAATGGCCAAACTTAGTTAGTCTATCAACTATGACCCAAATAATAAACTTCCTATTAGACTTTGGTAAGCCCTCAACAAAGTCCATGCAAATGTCAGACCAATACACAACAGGAACATAGAGGGGTTACAGAAGACCTAGAGAAGAAAAAGTTTCATATTTGTTCCTTTGGTGCACATCACACTTGTGTACAAAGTCAACAATGTCAACCCTGATGCTCTTCTAATAAAAGTATGATAAAACCTTTCTCATGGTTACGTCAATACCAAAATGTCCTCCAGTAGGTGTTAAATGTTCTAACCTCAGAATTTTAGACCTCAATGCTTGGTCATGCCTTATAATTACCTTAACCTTCTGATAAGTTGGTAACCTACCAACTTATTGAGCCTTTATTCATAAATTATATCATATTTTGATGAAAATTAGAGGTACTTATTGTTTTAATTGATGAAAATGCAGGTACTCTTGATCTAGAGAAGAAAGCAAAGGAATTGAACCAAAAGAGCTAAAAACGAAGTGAAGTGTGAAGGTGATAAAAAAAAGAGAAACTGTCGAGGGGTGCGATCCGCACAATATGGCATGCGGATCGCACCTCACTGCCTCAGCAATGTACCTCACTAGTTGTAGAAGGAAGTAGCATACGACGTGCAGAATGTAAGGTGGGATCACACATTGCATCACATGTTGCGTCACACCACCCCCGAGGGGTATTTTTTTCCAAAGCTATGTGACGTATTGTAAAGCTTCTAAAACCCATTTTAGGGTGTGTACCTGACATAGAATTTTAGTTTTTACTTTTTCCAAGAAACATATAGAGAGTACACTCTTCTCTCTTCATCTTCTCCAATTAGAATCACCATTTTTGTAAGGATTTGAGCTTGGATTTGGAGTTTAGCTTGAATATGAATGGAATTATGAATAACCCATTTGGTATATCTTCTTATTTCCTAATATGAGCAACTAATTTTCTTGTCTAGGAGTATGTGTATGATGAGTATTTAAATTTGAGTGTGGGTATTGATTAATTATACTTATTATTGATGAATTAGTATGGGTCTATTGAATTCTTCATGTTTTAATCATAAAATTGATGTTTGCAAACATTGATTGAGCATACTTAATTGTGTTCTTGCTTGAAAGAGAAGTTCGTAATTCAGATAGAAATTCAATAGTGGAAAATTGGGATGTCCACCTTAGATTGAAACTAGAGATAACTTAATCGAAGGAAATATCCATCTAAGAATCTAAGGAAGAAATAGTGTGATTCCCCTAAGTATTGAATTGGTTGGTTTAAAGCAAAGCTATAATGCTTAAGTAATGACTATAGTATATATATTTGGAGGGTCGAGATATTACCAAATATAACTCAAACCAATGCTACTCGTACCTTTTATCAAGAGTTTTCATAATTAATCAAATCCCCTAGCCCATTGTAGAATCTCATTGGAAGCATACCCCTAGTCTTCCATCTCATTGATAAATAAATCTTGTTTACTTTACTCTCTTGTGTTGAAATTGATACATTATTTCCAATCCTTTTTATCCAAATTTTCACTTTTAGTTGTTTAAACATTGACTCACCTTAGTGAATCTATTCGATGATTTCTTAGCGAATCATCACTCTATTCTCTATGGATACGACGCCGACACTTATTGGGTATATTTATTTGTTTTGATATGATGATCATTACCACCTTCTTCGAGAGAGTGCTTTTGAACATCATAAAAAATGATGCCATTGTCGGGGAATAGTTCTTGATTTTCCATTTGATGGTCGTTTAAGTTCACTTTGTTGAGTGTTTATTCTCCTTTACTTTTGTTATTGTTTGTGTTGTTGTGAACAAGGTGCCCATGAGTCAAGTGGGTGACCAAGAGAGTGTCAACGGATACATGAATGCAGATAATAACCCTGTGGTCCATGGTGCCATAGGTACAATCTATCTACCCCCAACCGTGGGAAACGTTGTGTTCCATGTGATGAGCACCATGCTCCATTTGATCCAGATGAAAGGACTTTTTGGAGGACTAGCTCATGAAGACGCCAACCAAAATATCAGAACTTTGTTGAAATACGCCAGCCTTTGAACATCAACAATATTTCCCAAGAGTCAATCCGACACTGATTATTTCCTTTCTCTCTTACGGTGGAAGCGATGGCTTGTCTTGGGGAGCTCTCAGAGGGCTCTATCATAATATGGAATGTTCTAGTTGAGGTGTTTTTAGTGTGATTCTTCCTTCTCTCTTGAATGATGCAATTGAGGGATGATATCACAAATTTCCACTAACTCCTGGATTAGCCATTACACGAAGCATGGATAAAGTTCAAGAAAAAGCTTTTGTTATGTCTAAATCATGGTTTGTTGGATAATATTCTCCTATAAATCTTCTATCAGCCTTAGACTCAATGAACAAATTTGTGGCGAACAACCTCGTGAACGAAACATATATGGACAAATAATATGGTCTCGCTTCAGTTCTTTTAGAGCGGATGACAAAGACAAATAATGCATGGTACATTAGAGAGGCTGATATTTCCTTAGGGATGACTTTGTACATTATGATGAGTGAAATGAGGCAAAAAGAAGTAGAAAGAGTAAAGCAATGGCCAAAATATTGACAAAAATTGATCTATTGTCCAAACATATGATGGGGGTTGGAAATAAAAGTGTGAATGCTATAGGGACTTACGGTTCTAGAGATCATGATGAAGGTGAGTATTCCCCTATAGATGAGAAGTCATGTTATCTAGCAACAGGTTTTCAACCCGGATATGAAGGTACCAATCAAGGTCCTTGGCATCTGAGAGATGAGAACCAAGGTTGGAATTGGGACAATGGAAATCAATGGAGAGATAAAGAGCCGAATAGAGACCATAAAGGTCTATGGCGTGAATGTGAAAGAGATAATGATTTTTACAATCACCATAGTACTAACCCTTATGTGCCTCCACCAAAGGGCGATGTATCTCTCTACCAACCAATAGTGAGTAACCCCTGACATTCTAAGATTGAGGACATGTTTTCTAAGTCTTGAAAAGAGTTGAATCCACTGATAGTGGGGTGAAAGAATTAAAAAGCGAGGTGTCCACTCTTCACCAAATGGTGAGCTCTCATTCAATGTCTATCGAGAAGCTAGAGGCCCAAATGAACCACCTCTCTTCACAAATAAATCCATGTATGAAAGGTACCCTTCTAAGTGACACACTTTGAACCCGAATAATGATAGCCATGTGATGGCAATAGTCATTCAAAGTGGAATGATGATTAGTGGGGTAAGAAAACTAGCTATTGAAGTTGTTGTGTAGCATGAGGATAAGATAACAAAGGATTTCATGATTGAGAACAAAGTTGATGAGAGTCCGAATATTGGGGTGAACCCTAGTGCACTGAGATTGAAAATAATGAAGACCCATATAAAGAGAAGGATGAGACTGAGTCTCCTTCTCATATTGGTATTGATATTGAGGAGGATAATATAAGTGTGCCGAAGCCATTGCTAAAAGGGGCCCTCCATATCCTTATAGGTTAGCCAAGAAAAAGGAATATGCTTAATTCAAAAAGTTTATCAACATGTTCAGCAAGCTAGCCATCAATATTCCTTTGGTTGATGCTCTTATGCAAATGCCAGGGTATGCCAAGTTTATAAAAGAGCTTTTAGAAAAGAAGCGAGTGATTGAATTGGGGATGGTGAAAGTGTCCCATAGTTGTAGTAAGGTGATGACAAGTAACTATGCCCCCAAATGAGAAGATCCGGGAGCCTTCACCATCCCGTGTACTATTAGAGTGTTTTTGTTTCAAAAGGCCTTATGTGATCTCAAGGAGAATATCAACTTGATACCCCTTATGATTTTTAGGAAGTTAGGCTTGGGCACTCCATGCCTACACCAATAAGATTACTTAAGGCTGATCGCTCAATTAAACTCCTGGTGTGGATTTTGTTAGATGTTTTGGTAAAGGTAGACAAGTTCACTTACCGACCGACTTTGTGGTCTTGGATTATGACGTTGATCTTGAGGTGCCCATCATTTTGGGATGACCACTATTGACAATCGGGAGAGCTCTTGTTGATGTGGATCTTGGAGATCTCAAGTTCCATGTGGGGAGCGAGGAAGTTACATTCAATGTAAGCCAACCTACTAGACCACCAGACAAATTTAGAGTTGTTTCTGTGATCAATATCGAGGGCAAGTGGTTGAAACCCATGGTGAGTTTGAGGTGAAGAAGGTACCTGAATCTATGGTGTTGCAAACTTGGCAACAAGAGAATAATGAAGATGTTGAAGGAGCACTTCCCTTGCTTGGGATGGGGCCAAGCCAATCAGATTGGATGATTCCAGGAAATGATTAAAGGTAGAGGTACTATTATCGAGCCTTGACGTAAAATCAAGCGCCTCTTGGGAGGCAACTCAAGTTTTTTTCTTGTATTTATGTTACCTTTTATTATTTTTGGTTTGTTTTAGGAATGCATGGAGATGAAAAAATGACTAAGTGGAAGAGAAAGATCGGAGGGCATGTACGAAGGGGCATGCAGTTTGCACACCCTATTATATGGGTCACACATGGCACTGCACACACAAACTAGTAAACTTGGGAAGAAAAAGAATAGTGGAAGCAACGTGCAATGGAAGGTGTGAATTGTACCTCCAGTTCTGTGCATCGTACCTCCATCGCACACTAAAACAGAAAGCTGGGAAAGTTTTGGGAGCAATAGCATCACGTGCAAAGTGATGTGTGAGCTGCACATTGGCATGTGCGAATCGCACATAGTGTCATACTAAGGTAAGTTTTAAATTTTTTGTTGACTGACCCAACCCAGAAACTGAATCGCGACCTTTCTTCTTTTCTCCCTATAAACTATTACCCTGCACCTCTTTTCTCCATTATACTCCCACAAAACCTCTATAACTCTCTCCCAAAATCCTCCAAAACTCCAAAATTTCCCCACAATCTTCTTCCCTCTCTCCCAAACTCTATCACCACCACTTAACCGCTGTCTGCCACTATTTTTTTTGGGAAAAGTTTGGGTCACCATTGTTGGCATTTCAAAGCTTCAATTTTTGTTTTTTCCTTCCTTATCTTCACTTGTGGTAAGTTCCCAATGTTGAATCCATGGTTTTAAGTAGATTAAGAACGCTTATTGTGAAGCATGCTAGTTTAATCTTCCATGTTTATTTTGGGTGAGATCCAAAATTTTAGGGCATATTATTGATTTTGTTTGAGATAAACTTGGTAGATCTTGATTTTGTTTTGATGCATGTAACGTGTGTTGATTTTTAGCTCTAAATTTCATGCTTTTGGGTGAATCTGAGTGACCCACTTGAGTTGATGCATAGTTTGGCCTATGATAGATTGGGTGACGTTATTCTTAAGGTCAAATCATCATCTTTGCATGATCTTGTTGAATAATATTGTTTAGGGATGAAATTGTTGTTACCACTGCGTTCTTGTGTTGTTTCAATTGGATATAATTATTTGGTGAGCACTTTGGTTGAGGGTAGTGAATTATTGTGCAATTGAATTTGCATATGTTCTTTTCATGAAGGCTTGATGTTCTCGATGATAGATGGGGTAACGTCCTTTTTTAGGTTTTGAATGTGTTTGAGTTTTTCAGGAAAGTAGGAGTACTCGAATAACTCGGTTGTGGTCAATTTATGCTTAGACCTTATTAAAAATTAGTGTTTGTAGCCTTGTTTCTCATGCATTCCATAGGTATTTCTTTGCGAGTCACATACATAACACACAAAAATATAAAAAATTGAAAAATTCCAACTATTTCCATGTGCATTTTTCATGTGAAGCGCTGATCTCTACGTGCAAAATGCACAAGGCATCGCACGTGGGTTTTTGAGTTGCCAGTTCACTATTTTGAATAGCGAAGGCCTGTGCGATGCGCATAATGGCTGAGGCAAAATTCCCAAGCCTTTTCACCCCCCTGCTTCATGTGCTCAGGATTATGCTGGCATGTGCGAAGCCACATACAATGCGCACAATCCCATGTGCAGTCAACATGTGACTCACACATTCCTACAGTCACCTGATATGTTTTTCTTCTCTATTGCATTCCTTTTCTTTTTAGTTCGTTAGCTTCTTGTAGCATATTTTTTCTTTCATTATTCAAGAAAAATACAAAAAGAGTTGATTTCTCCTATGAGCATGCATGGTCCTAGCACTAACATCGTTGTGTAGAAATATGAATTCTTGTAGGTGTCGCACAAAAAGACATGCCATCAATCAAGCCTCAACATCTAAAAATCTGGGGGCTCCTTTGCAAAACGAGGGACCATCTGAGTTGGAAATTAGATTTGTCCTTGAAGGGATAGAGGCCTACTATATCACTTTTTGTGATAATCTCTCCTTCTTGGAGGAAGCAGGGTCTGATGTAGATGCCTTCAAAGATTACTTCCTAAATATAGCCAAGCAATTCGATAGAAGGGTCTGGGGCCAATTTTCTGAAACTCCTGGCCCTTATTTCCCTTAATTGGTATGAGATTTCTCTACTTCTTATTGGGAAAGACAGGACATCCTCAAGCACAAGGGTCCAACAAGCAAACTACCATGCCTAAAATCAGTTTTATTGAGGGGCAACGAGGGGGATATTACCCCGGAGGCCATTAAATCTATAGTATGGGATTATGAACCAAGAACAACAACAAAGTTCACTCAATGAGTAGCCACAAATGATGATTAATATTCTTGGGTGGCGAGTGTTATTGCTGAAGGGGGCCCTTTTTGGGTAATCTCAAAGGAGAATATCTCTCAAGCGAATCTCAAATTTGAAGCTCAGATGTGATTAGATTTTGTGTGCACAAGGCTGATTCCAACTCATCACATCACCCAGGTGACCATAGAAGTTTCCATTCTCATTGCATGCATCATGTCTTACATTCGTATTAATAAGGGGGAATCATCACTGAACAATTCAAGAGAAAGGCTAGACATGATTCTACTTCCATGTCCCTTCCTATTCCCGTCTGTCATTTATGTCTATGGGAACAATGTCCTCTATTCCGACCCCTAGATAAAATCCATCGAGCAACTGGCATGGTTTATTTGGATACCAAGTGGGACAAAGATGTTCCACACGTCAAGAAAAGATACCTTGATAAAGGTCTAAATGTAATGGCAGGCATAGACCACTCTGGGAAAGTTGCTCATGATCAAGTGGAAGATTCCCCTCCCACTCATGGGGTGTCAGACACCACCCACACAGCTTCTCCTGTACATACAACTTTGGGAAGTTTGCTCAAGTTTGCTCACCTTGCTTTCCACAATGAGGAGCGGTTGCACCAGCTGGCGAGGGACATTCCAAGCATGATTCAATTTGGTATCAAATCAGCTTTAAATTCGGTAGTGACAAGTGTAAGCAAACTTTGTGCTAGAATTGACACCATAGAAGTGGGTGTTTAAGAGCTCAGGCAAGTAGTACCGCAGACCATACCAAAGGTCCCTCATTGGGATCTCAATCTACCGACCACTACTTTAGGGTCTCCTCCTAAGATTAATAGCCCTCTTGTTGATTGGTGCACAGGTTGGCATCCGAGTGACAATGTGGGCATATCTGAGATTTAAGAAGTAATTGATCCAATCAAGATTGCCATGGAGACCATAGGACCAACCATCCAACATTATCAAGAGCCACAATCATTTCATGTGGCAGACTGGGACCATCAGCCTAGGCCCAGCTGGGCTGCTACTCCTCCCTCCTACCATGACTTGATGACTCTCTCAAACAAGTGGGAAATTGTGGAACCTTCTTCCCCCCTTCAGGTTTGGTGGGACCTATCGATCCCTTCTTTGGATGGATTTCAGATTGACTCAGAGCATGTCTACGTTCCTCTAATTATCACCACCTAGGCCACTAAGGACCCACTACCATGTTTATTCACAATGACGTCATTATCAATATTAGATCCACTAGGGAGTCCTTGCACTTTATCTTTTTGTATCAATTTTATGCATTGGAGGCAATGGTTCATTTAAGTTTGGAGGTGTAATTAGTGTTTAAGCCACTGTGAGGCATATCTATATATTCATTTATGGCTGTTGTGCTCTTAATTATGCCCTTGATGGGCTTGATTTATCATATTGATGTTTTGAATATGAATATTGGGTTGGTCCTACACGATCTATCATTTCACTACTTGTGCCATGCAAACGTGCTTAGTGACCACGCCGAGGCTTGATTTCAAATGATTCATGAGATCTTTAATTTTGGTTGCCTTGTTAATAATAGCATAGTTGAATAACTCCAAGGGTTTTCTTCATAAAATGGTTCTTTTCCAAGGAGAAAATTATTATTTTTTTTTTTTTGTTTTTGTGTCAAACCTGGTTGGTGGTTTTCTATGATAGATTGATAGGTGACTTTCTTAAGGAAAAATGTCAAGTTTTAGTTTAAATTGAGTCTGTGTTGTGCAAGTCTCAAAATGGGCCCACCAAAACTTTTCTTCGTAAGAAGTTTTGTATAATTGAAGGAAATAAGGAAAAATGATTTTTGTTTAAGCATTCCCTTGTCATGACTTGCACATTCCCCATTTGGCTTGATCGATTCAAAAATAAGTGGGTAAAAGAATTTGGAATAGCTTGTTAAAAGTCATTTGTCCCAATTGATTGTGAAATTCTTGTGTTGTGATGCATTGTGTAGTAAGGTGTACTTCATTCTTGTGTGTATGTGTTGTCTAGAACTTTCTCTGAATGTGATTCAAGGAAAAATCCTAGATGTAACCGAGCTTGGAAGATGACCTTAGGCCCTTTTTGAATAGCCATTTCACCCAAATTGACTTCCCTTTATATTGATCCTAGTAAGCCCCTTTGAGCTTGTGACCTTTCTTTGGCACCTTGTTAGAGACCATGACCCTTTTTGGAATCTCAAATTTTGCACCCATCCTCCCTAATGGCTCAAAAATAAAATGTAGGCTAAAATCCAAAGTTTGGGAGGGAAATTGAAATGATAACATAGGCAAAAGACTAAGTTTTGGGGTGTATGTACTAATGTGGAGAAGAAAAGGGTTTCATTTCAATGCAAGATAGCACATATGCTTAAAATAAAAATTGCTTCCAAATGTCAAATGAAATGAGCAAATTGAAAAGAAAAGAAGGAATTGGTGCTACCAAGTGAAGGTGATAAAAGGATGTTGAATGATCAAGTTGAAGGGAAACTTTGGGTTGTGAGAGGGAGAAATAAGGTGAAGTTGATGTTCGAAAATGTGAGCGGTGTTTTGAATGATGACAAGGAGCGTTAGAGAGGTTTAGTCACTTGTGTCAAATACAATCCTCACCTTAACCCTAGCCAAAATTGTAACCCACAAGTCCTTAGTGATTCCAAGCTTGATAACTCTACATTAGTGATGAATTACATGAAAGGCAAGCCTATGGTTCAATATGTGTGCACTCAAACTTCTTTGAGAGAGTGAGAGTCTTCTTTGGTTCTCTTATAATCCCTTTTTATTAAGAATTGCATGATTGTGAGTGAGATTCTCTCTTTTGGTGAGTGGCATCGCACACTTGAAATGAATGATGAAGTCTTTATTTCATTTGAGAGGAATGAATAAGATAAGTTGTGTGGTGAATCTCGAGGCAAACCTTGAAGGTCAATGCCAATGACTTGATAAGCTTGAATATCTTGTTTTGAATGACAAATTCTCCTGCTTTTAAATGAGAAATGAAATCCTTTTGACAAACGTTTTAAATGAACACTTTCCTTGAGAATATGGTGGTACCAATTGAGATGATCATTATAGTTGAGTCGTTTTGTTTGTTATTTTTTTAGTTTTTATAGTTTAGATTAATCTTGTGTGCACCCTTTGTGTTTTAGATCCTAATTCATTCCTTACCTTGTGAGTATCTTGCTTGAGGACAAGCAATAATCAAGTTTGAGGGCTTGATAAGTTGGTAGCCTACAAACTTATTGAGACTTTATTCATGAATTATTGCTATGTTTTGATGATAATTAGAGGTACGTATTGCCTTTATTGATGAAAATGCAGGTACTCTTGATCTAGAGAAGAAATCAAAGGAATTAAACCCAAAGACCTCAAAAAGAAGTGAAGTATGAAGGTGATTGAAAAAGAGGAAGAAACAGTCGAGGGGTGCGAGCTGCACAATGCAGCATGCGGACCGCACCTCCCTTCACACCTCACCACCTCAGCAACAGACCTCACTGGTTGGAGAAGAAAGCAACATGTGATGCATAAAAAGTAAGGTGTGATTGCATGTCGCATCGCATGTTGCGTTGCACCACCCCCGAGGGGTATTTTTGTCCAAAGCCAAGTGACATATTGAGAAGCTTTTAAAACTCATTTTGAGTTGTGTACCTGACATAGAATTTTATTTTTTATTTTTCCCAAGAAAAATATAGAGAGTACACTCTTCTCTCTTCATCTTCTCCAATTAGAATCACAATTTTTGTAAGGAATGAGCTTGGAGTTGAGTTTTAGCTTGAATATGAATGGAATTATGGATAACCCATTTGGTATATCTTCTTATTTCCTTAATAGGAGAAGCTAATTTCCTTGTCTAGGGGTATGTGCATGATGGATATTTAAATTTAGGTGTGGGTATTGATTAATTGTGCTTATTATTAATGATTTAGTATGGGTCTATTGAATTCTTCATATTTTAATCATAAAATTAATAGTTGCAAACGTTGATTGAGCTTACTAAATTGTGTTCTTGCTTGAAAGAGAAGTTCATAATTCAGATAGGAATTCAATGGTGGGAATTTAGGATTTTCACCTTAGATTGAGGCAGATATAACTTAATCAATGAAAATGCCCATCTAAGAATCTAAGCTAGAAATAGTGTGATTCCCTTAAGTATTGAATTTGTTGGTTTAAAGCAATGCTATAGTGCTTGAGTAATGATTATAGTATATATATTTGGAGGGTCGAGAGACTACCAAGTATAACTCAAACCAATGCTACCCGTACCTTTTATCAAGAGTTTGCATAATTATTCAAATCCCTTAGCCTATTATAGAATCCCATCGAAAACATACCCCTAGTCTTCTATCTCATTGATAAACAAATCTTGTTTACTTTACTCTCTTATGTTGAAATTGATGCGTTATTTTCCAATCCTTTTCCCCTAAATTTTTACTTTTAGTTGTTTGAACATTGAGTCACCTTAGTAATTACTATTCGATTATTTTTTAGCGAATCATCACTCCATTCTCTATGGATATGACCCAATAATCATTGGGTATATTTATTTGTTTTGATATGGTGATCATTATCACCTCCTTAGGGAGAGTGCTTTTGAACATCATCACTTTTCTTCTCAACTGATTATTGAGCCAAGTATAAAGTTTTTGAGGTTTTTGATGTAGTGCAGTGACCAGAAACTGTAATACACGATCCTGAGACCAACTGTCCTAAATTTCTTTCCATCTGTCTGATTACATATAGCATACCATCATAGACATGATTTTAGCACCATGAAATCTAGATAAAAAATTTATAGCAACATTCTCTTTTACCTCTTTTATATTAAATCTCATAATCAAATGGTAGGAGCTTAGAAAGCCACTTGGTTTGAGAATTTGTATGTATTTTCTACTCTTGCAAGTATTTCTAAGACTTTTGGTCAGTCATGAGAATGGATATTGCCCTAGGAGGTAATGTGACCATTTTGTCACAACAAAGACTAAGGCTAAGAGTTCTTTCTCATAAACAAATAGGACAACATGACTGACAGCTAGACCTTTGCTAATATAAGCAGTAGGATGTCCCTCTTGTATCAGTAATGCACCAATACCAGTGCCACTAGCATCAGTTTCAACCACAAAAGTATATGTGTAATTAGGTAGATCCAATACATGAGCAGTAGTAAGAGACAAATTTAAAGCTACAAATGTTGTATTAGTTTCCTCAGGCCAGTGAAAGTTATCCTTTTTCAACAGATCAATCAAAAGTCTAGTAATGAACCCATACCCTCTAATGAACTTCCTATAGTACCCTACCAATCAAAGGAATCCCCATAATTGCTTGAGAGTAGTGAGAATTGGCCATTTTTGAACTGCTATGATCTTCTTAGGGTCAGTACCAACACCCTCTACTGAAATTAAATGACCTAAATACTCTACTCCTGAGACAACAAAGGCACACTTAGATTTCTTAGCTAATAGTTGATATTGTACCAAGATGTCAAATACCTATTGTAAATGATCCAAATTCTTCTGTAAGGTGCAGTTGTAGATTAAAATGTCATGAAAAAGACAAGTACAAACTTCCTTAGTTGCTTCTGAAATATATGGTTCAAGAAACCTCGGAAGATGGAGGGGGCACTAGTTAAATCAAATGGCATTACTAAAAACTCATAGTGACCCATATGAGTCTTGAAAGTTGTTTTGGCTATGTCTCCAGTGTCCATTATGATCTGATGATATCCTGATCTGAGATCAATTTTGGAAAATACAGTATCCGCCACTAATTCATCCAACAAGTCATCCATAATAGGTATAGGGAATTTATACTTGATAGTGCACTTATTCAACTCCATATAATCTACACATAACCTCAATAAGCCATCTTTCTTTCCCACTAAGACCATTAGAGAGGAAAAAGGATTGTTGCTATATTGAATCACCCCTTGTTGCAATATATCACTCACTAACTTCTCTATAATATCCTTTTTATTGTAGAATATCTATAGGGCATAATGTTAATAGGTTTGGATCCCTGTTGTAGTGGTATTCTTTGATCAAATATACCCCTCTTGGGAGGTAAGGACATTGGTTCCTTAAAATTGTATGGTACAAATGAAGTAAGCAGATAACTAGGGTAGGAATGTTTACCTCCTTGGGAAAATGCAGTAAGTTACACTCTATCTCAGTTCCTTGCACAACATTAGTAGTTCCGAACTGCAGCATAAAAAGTTTGTACCCTCTCCCTTTTTCTTGTTAATAGTCTTGGAACTGGTTAACCTCTATTCCTTATATACTTCATTCAAGAGATGTTGCTTCTATTGATATTTAAATGTTATAGTCAACTCAGTGTAATCCATAGTAACAATCCCTAAAATTTTCATCCACAGTGCTCCTAAGACCAAGTCATATTTGTCGACAAGAAATACAATCAGAGCAAAACTATAAGAGGTTCCTTTTAGGATCTAGGTGAATCACTTCACTACACCAGAAGTTGTGTCAAAAGATTTATTACCCAAACTAACATAACCAACCTGAGTAGGTACTATCTTACAGTCCAATCTTCTTACAGACTCAACATTTATAAAATTTTGTGTACTACCACCATCCAACAGTATCTGCATTGGTTTTTTCTCATTATACCCTATGATATGAATGGTCTGAGCCCTATGTAGCCCAAATATAACATAAAGTGAAATCAAAAGTGTATCTCCCTTAATAGGTGGTCACACTTCTACAGGAGTAATTATTTCTGATTGCTCACTACTTTCTCCGGTCTCTTCAGAACCTAACAACTTCAATTCCATAACAAACATTTGTTTAGTCAAAGTGCACTTATTCCCTGGAGTGTACTTCTCTTCAAAAAAATAACATAAGACTTGTTCTTTCTTGGGCTGCATTTTAGCTGGAGAAATAGTTCTCCTAGGCTGAGGATTAACTGTAGTGTTAGGAGTTGGTAATGCCAACATAGATCCCTGGTTGTAGCTATGAAGAGGAGGTCTAGCAGTTTGTATTTCCCTTTTGACAGCAACACTAATGGTTCTCAATGATTTGTGTTCTCTTGCATTGGCTATTAATATAGCTTCAGCCAATCTAGCCAATGTATAGACCTTGGCTAAGGTCCGAGGATCATGCATCATGATTGGATTCACTAACTTATCCTTTTTTCCTCCCAAAAAAAGGATACAGCTTGCTCAATAGTAAGGTTCCATTGAGCTAACAACCTATCAAATGCAATTGAACTTCCTTGATTGTACCAATTTGTTTCAGTTGTTTCAACTCCAAGATAGGTCACACAACTCACACTGAAAAACTTCAATCAAATCCCCTAAGTACTTTTCCTAACCAGTCATTACAGTTGAGTCTCTACCCTTCAAATAGGATGATGCCAGGATAAGGCTTTATCCTCCAAATTCATAGCAACTAATTTCACTTTGTGGTTCATAAGAGTGTCATCTACTGAAAAGTATTATTATATTCATTACAACCAAGTATTCAGGTTCTCATAATTAAATTTAGGCAATACTAGATTATGATTCTTTACAGTAGGAGTGTGAAGGGATTAGGGCCCAAAATACCTTGACCAGAAGACTGATGAGAATCCTTAAAGCTAGATGTTGAAACAGTGTTTCTACTCTTCTGATGTAATTGTATTCCATCCAATGTATCCTTGAGAGAATGCACAATATTTATCAACTATGTTTGTTGCTTATCCATATCATCACGCATCTCCTAATGTTTATGATCTATAACCGATCTCAGATCTAGCTGTTGAGCATCTAAATCCTCATATTGATCCGGCAAATTCAAATTGGAGTCTCCTGAAATTTCTTCAGTAGGATTTCATGGAGCCATAATTATAGTCTCAACTTGGCTCTGATACCAAATGATACCTAAATTGAGGTTTTAAGGGGAATCGGGACAGAATTAAAAGGGGAAGAAGAACAAGAAGGTAGTAGAATCGGTGAAGAGAGGAGAATTAGAGAGATAAAAAGAGATTTCATAGCATTGACCTATCAAAAGTGTATATTACATCTCCAGTAACTAGTACTTATACTTGCATAATGAAAAATTCATAAAATACAGGAAAATAAATTAAAAGGAATACAGGAAATGAAATATAGAAAATGTTGAAAGTATGACTAACTGCCATAACCACTTTTTAGCCAAAACTCTGAAGCTTCAAAGTGTGATCTGAGCCAACTCAACTATGACATGGCTAGCAGTTGTGCTTCTTGGATGCTTAGCTAGAATTATGTGTATCATTATTGTAATACCTCAGAAATTCTAAGCCAAAATTTGAATTATTCTTCATATGTGATTAGATCTGAACTAGATAAATTTTCTATGTATTTAAGTATTAAGACCTATTCTTAAGTTTTGAAGGTGTATTAGATAAGAATTAGGGTCATAAAGAACCTCTAGCTCAAAGTTGAGTTGAAAGCTTCCTTACCGATTGATTTTAGTGTATGATTTTTTTAAGGGTCAACTTCAAATGATCATAACTCCTAGAATATGAAAATTTAGGTGGCCTCTACCTACCAAATTAAAGTTCTTTGAGGCTTCTTTCCAATGTCACTGATCGAGCGTTAATACGAGTCCGGAGTAAAACGTTATTAGCATTTTACTAAAGTGTGTATGTCTGTCAAAATGACAGACAATAACCATGAGAGCCATCTACAGCTCGTGGATCAAACCAGAACTCGTGGTTTGAGTCCGTGAAATCAAACCTACAAATTAGTTTTTGGCCTGAGATTCACGAGGTTGATCCACGGGTCATGGATCAAACCACGAACCATGGTTTCCACTCGTAGAAATCAGTCCAGAGGCTTAAAAAGTCCCTTGGAACCACGACCTTCATTCCACAGACCGTGATTCATTCCACGGGCCGTGGTTTATGTCCCTGGAAGCCTTTGACAAATTTTTTTGAAGTCTTTAGACTTATTTCTCAGGGGTATTTTAGTAATTTCCCAACCTTTTAACTCCTATACTAAGTCATTTTAGGCCTATTTAAAGGGTATTTATTTATACTTAGTTAGATTTCTCCTCATTCCTTCAATCTAACATCAATAAGAAAGAAAAGGGGTTCTTCTCTAAAGCTCCAAGGCCTAGGGTTCCTACTCCAATCCTCCATCCTCAAGTACCAAGTTAGGAAAGCTTCAAATTCAGGTATGTGGGTATTCAATAAGGGAATCCTTTCACACTTATGCCCAAAACACCAATCTTCTTAATTGATTTTATGAATTTCTAAATTCGGGTTCTTACCCAATTCTCATGGGCTTTTGAAAATTGACTTTTATTATGATTCTCCTATGAAATCTAACTCTAAATTGAATGATTTTGAATGGGTTTTTACAAGTGAATTCCAACTCACGAATTGAAGGCTAAACTTAGCAAATTTTACATGCATGGACGGTTTTAAGAAAATTGGCATACTTGTTGGAATAACATCATGAATTTCAAAGTAAGTGCATGCCTAGTTTCTATTTTACGAAATGATATAAGATTATAAAATTGGACTTGTGCCATGCAAACTCTTAAGAAAGGATCTATTATGAAATATATGATATCCCGATGTTCTATCAATGCTCATGAACTATTTTTCCCAAAACTAAGGTCCGGGTTGCATGTATGTGACCACTATGATATATTTTGGGAGTAGTATTTAGCACCGAGCGATGAGGGTTCTAGATAACCCGAATCCAAAATTATGTTTCCACCATAGGTTATGTATCGCCACATGGGCTTATGAAAGTGGTTCCACGCTATGACATGTATGGTGCCCTGTGCCTTGGCAAGCTACAGGGCAACTTTGTCAACTAGGGTTATATAGTTGGGTTTCATGTCACTCACATGGTCTATTGTCGATTATAAGAAAATCCCGTATGAATATTTTCAAGCTACTAAGTTATATGATATTAAGTTTTCAAGATTTACTCATTGCTTTATGCTTTATGCTTAAACTATGATTTTTACTTATGATTTGACTTGAAGTCCTTATACTATGATTTCTCCTCTGATGCATGATTTCAGTTTTAAGTATGTTTTCAAACATGTTTTAGCATGATTTTTGCATAAGCTTGCATACTCAGTACATTTCATAGTACTGATCGCATACCTCTTTGTGTTGCATCCTATTATAATGTAGATTTTGTAGTCCATTTTTGGACTCGTGGCTAAGTAGATCAGCTGCACATCCAGCCAGCTTGGTGAATCCTTCTCATTCTAGGACTTAAAGTTTAACTTTATTTCAATATTTTAGTTTATTTATTCAATTTTTAGTATTTAGAGTTAGCAGGGCTTGTCCTAGCAGCTCGTCAGTAGTAGAGTCTTTCAGACATAGAGTTGGATATTCAGCTGTATTCAGATTTTCATTCTTAGAATTTTATTTATATAACAAATTAAGTTTCTCATTACTTTAGTTAAGCTTCCGCCCTTATATTTATGTTCAGTTTTTAAGTCATGCTAATGCCAAAGGGTTAGCTTGATACCACTTCTGATCTCGGGTCTCGTGTTACGTCCAGGGGGTAGGCTCAGGGCATGACAATTATGTTATTGATTTTTGAAGTTAATTAGACGGTTTCTGTTAATTATGTCTTGAATTTTCCTTGTATACTTAAGCAACTCATAATCCTTATTGATTTAGGAAACATATTATCCTAATACATTTGGGAAAGAAAAATATATTTTCCTTGTAATATTGAGAGAATCTTTTTTTTATAGGTTTGGGAGTACTTGTGTCACGCCCCGAGGTTACCCCCTAGACGTAACACGGGACCTGGGACCACAAGTTCCCCAAGCTAACCCTTGGTCATAGCATAACTCAGTTATATCAATTAAACATAGTGGAAGCATGATAAGAATTAGATAACTCAATCAATAAGATAAAATCAAGAAGAACATGATTCAAAGAAAACCCGAATATTGTCTATGTCTGAAAAGCCTCTACATATGACATAAGGAGTTGCTAGTACAAGACCCTAGCTAACTCAAGGTATGAAAGTAAATAATCAAAACTAGCTAGAGTCATAACTATCCCTCGAACAATGAGGACTCACCAACGCTGACTGGATACGACCTGCGATCTCTAGCCACATGCCTGAAGGAGGGAACCTGAATCTGCATCATCAAGAGGATGAAGCACAAAATATGCGTCAGTACTATAGGATGTACCGAGTATGTGAAATATGCATAATCATGACAAAACATACTTAAAACATAATTACGATGAACTCCTTCATAAAGAGGTGGTATGAGAAATTATCAACATATAAGGCATAAAACATGAAGTAAAGTCAAGGTTCAAAGTATAGTATCATATAACTCCATAGCTTGAAAATAATCATGTGGGAGTTTCTCTTAACTGACATAAATCATGCTGAGCTACATGGAGTCCAGTGTCAGGCACCCACACTGAAAAAAGTTGTTCTAACTGTCCATGGTTAGAACCATGTCATAAGGATCCTTTCATAAGCCACGAAGGGCAACCTATGACTTGGGTTATCTAGAACCCTCATCGCTCGGTGCTAAATACTACTCCCAAAATATATAACATGAGGCTCACATACATGTGACATTTTTAGATATCTAGCTTGTTCATAAACATGGTTATAACCCGGATCTTCATACTACTCACGAACCTTTGCTTAGAAAATGATCCATGAACATTGATGGCACATCGGGTGTCTTGTCTTGCATAATAACTCATAACTTGAAACTTGCATGACTCTAGGTCAATTTTCATAATAGCATAGATTTTCATAGAACATAGGAACTAGGCATGCACTTGCTTGAAAATTCATGAGAATACATACTATCAAATACCCAATTTACTTAAATCAATTTATGCATGTACGATTTACCATAATTGGCTTATAATTCATGAAATAGGAGTTTATATGTAAAAATCCAAGTAAAATCATGCAATTTAATAGAATTTCATAATAAAATCATGAGAAGGCAATTTATAGCAAAACCCATAAGAATTAGGTAAGAACCCTAATTTAAAAGTTCATGAAATCAAAATAGAAATTAGGGGTTTTGCGCACAAAGGTGAAACAAACACATTGTTGAATGCTCACATACCTTGATTGAAGTTAACCCACTTGAAATTGAAAAGAGACGGAGACTTGAACTTGGATCTTGAGACTTGAAGCTTGACAGAGTTCTTTTCCTTTTTGGGAGGTGAATGAGGTAATGAGAAGAGACTTAGGCTAATAGGTTTATAAATCATGCTAAAAATGGTCAAAACGACCTCACTTAGGAGTTAGAAGGGTAGGTAATAACTAAAATACCCCTAAAACATAATTAGGAAAATGCTAGAAAAAGTTGACTTTCAGGGACCACGGATGGATTCCACGAGTCGTAGATCAAACCACGGCTCATGGTTTCCATCCATCGTTCTTGGCCAAATGAACATGCTGCATAAAGTAGTCTACAGGTCAACAGGATGGACCGTAGAACAGATTACGGCCCATCAAACCCATTCATCATTCCTGAAGGACTTGGCAGGTCTCTACTCAGATTCCACGAGTCAACAAGATGGTCCGTAATTCAAACCACGGTTCGTTGTCTTGACTCATGGTTCCTGGGAATCAGTCAGTCCTAAGGTCTGGTTTTACGAGTTGATAGGATGGACCATAGACTGAACCACGATCCGTAGAACCAAATCATGGTTGTCAGACCAGAGATTGATCCTGGTAGACTTAGACCAAGGATTCACTCCATGACTCGTGGTTCAAACCATGGTCTATGGTTTGGACCCGTCATTTCTCGGAAGTTCATAATTTTCAGATTTCTTAAGTTTAAAAGCTAGATCGAATTTCGAGGTGTTACAATAACTCCCTCTTGTGATCATTCATTCTCAAATGAAGATTAAGCAAGGAAACTTGGAGAGAAAATAGCCCAACCAAACAACAAAACATGGAAACCAAGGAATAAACATGAAAACTGAACTTTTCAACTTAAAACATGATTGAATAAACTTCAAAAACATGAATACATGCTAGGATTATGAGGAAAACTGATGGAATGGAATGAGAGTAACATACTAAGGAGGAAACTATTACCTCAAGCTGAAACAGAATTGGAAGGGAAGAAATGAGGGTACTTAGCTTTCATGGCTGATTCTACTTCCCAATTAGCTCCCTCAACTAGCTGATTCCTCCAAAGGACTTTTATCGAAGCGATTTCTTTGTTCCTCAAAATCTGAATTTGACAATGAAGGATCTCTACGGGAACCTCCTCATAGGTGAGACTATCCTTCACATTCACATCCTCCAAAGGAACAATCAAGGTTGGATCACCAACACGCTTTTTCAACAAGAAAACATGGAAAACTGGATGAACCGCTTCTAAATCCGATGGCAAATCTAACTCATAAGAAACTTTACCAACTCTCCTCAAAATCCGATAAGGACCTACAAAATGGGAACCAAGCTTCCCTTTCTTGCCAAATTTCATTACACCCTTCATGGGCGACACCATCAGAAAAACCCAATCATCAACCTCAAATTCCAATTTTCTTCTCCTCACATCTGCATATGATTTCTGTCGACTCTGAGTGGTCTTCAACCTCTCCCTAATAAGATAAACCTTCTCCATAGTCTCATGCATAGAATCTGGACTAATCAAAGATGCCTCACCTACCTTAAACCAACCAATGGGAGACTGACACCTCTAACCAAAAAGGCCTCATAAGGAGCCATCTAGATGCTAGAGTGAAAACAATTATTGTAGGCAAACTCGATTAGAGGTAAGTAATCACACCAATTACCTTTGAAGTCAATCACACAAGCTCTCAACATATCCTCCAAAGTCTGAATAGTACGGTTACCTGGCCATTCGTCTGTGGGTGAAAAGTTGTGCTAAGCTTCACCTGAGTACCAAGACCTCTCTAAAAAAATCTCCAAAACTGAGAAGTAAACTGAGTACCTCTATCTTAAATGATAGATAATGGGACACCATGCAATCATACTATCTCCCGGATGTAGAGTTTGGCATAATCATCCACTGAATCCGTAGTCTTAACATCCAAGAAATGGGATGACTTAGTCATCCGGTTGATAATCACTCAAATTGAGTCGTGTTGCCTTTGAGTACGAGGAAAACCTGTAATGAAGTCCATTGATCGCTTCCTACTTCCATGTAGGAAGGTTAATATCCTGAGTCATGCCACCCGGTCACTGATGCTCTACCTTCACTTGCTGACAGTTCAGACACTTAGCCACAAAACCCGCTATGTCCCTCTTCATACCATTCCACCAATAGACTTCCCATATATCACCGTACATCTTGATGGCACTAGGGTGAATAGAGTATCAGGAACTATGAGCCTCAGTAAGAATCTGCTGTCTCAACCCATCTACATCAGGCACACACAATCGACCCTGATAGCAAAGCACACCATCTCCCCCTTAGAAGAAAACCTCAACTCTTTGTTGATGGAATGCACCCTTTAGCTGAAGCAAAATAGGATCACTATCTTGCTTTGCCTTCATCTCAGCTACCAAGGATGATTCAAAACCATGCTGAACATTAACACCACCTTCTGTCTAGTCTATAAGGCAAACTCCCAAGCGAGCAAGTCTATGAACCTCCTTAACCAATTCCTTATTCTCTTCTTCGACTGATGAAACACTACCCATGGACAATCTACTAAGTGCATCCGCCACAACATTGGCCTTAGCTAGATGGTAAAGCACACTCATTCCATAATCCATAAGAAGCTCTAGCCATCGTCTGTGTCGCAGATTCAATTCCTTTTGAGTGAACACATACTGAAGACTCTTATGATTGGTGAATACATCCACGTGCACCCCATACAAGTAATGTCTCCAAATCTTCGAAGCTAAGACAATGGCTGCTAACTCAAGATCATGAGTAGGGTAGTTTTTATCACGAGTCTTAAGTTGTCACGAAGCATAAGCAATCACTTTACCACGCTATATCAAAACACAACCCAAACCAATCCTAGAAGCATCAAAATACACAACAAAGTCATCTAGGCCCTCGGGTAGAGCTAACACTGGAGTTGTGGTCAATCTAGTCTTCAATTCCTGAAAGTTCTTCTCACAAAGGTCATACCACTGAAAGTTTACCTTCTTCTGAGTCAACCAAGTCAAAGGAGCAGCAATGTAAGAAAATCCTTCCACAAATCTTCTGTAATAACTAGCCAAACCCAAAAAGCTCCTAATATTAGATGGGGAAGTGCGTCTAGGCCAGATCTTTACTGCCTCAAACTTTTGAAAATAAACTCGAATACCATTTCTAGTCACAATGTGGCCCAAAAAAGTAACAGACTGCATCCAGAACTCACACTTGCTAAACTTAGCAAATAACTATCGGTCCCTGAGAGCTTGGAACATTACTCTCAAATGGTCTGCATGATCCTCCTCACTCCGAAAATAGATAAGGATATCATCAATGAACACAATCACAAACATATCTAAATACTGTTTGAACACATGATTCATTAAATCCATAAAAGTTGCAGGAGCATTTGTTAGACCAAAATACATCACAATAAATTTATAATGACCATACCAAGTCCTTAAGGCTATTTTTAGAATATCACACTCTCTAACATAAAGTTGATGATAACCGGAACTAAGGTCGATTTTGGAGAAAAAACTAGCACCCTAAAGTTGATCGAACAAGTCATCAATGCTAGAAATGGGATACTTATTCTTGATTGTTACCTTGTTCAACTGACGGTAGTCAATACACATTCTGAGGGAACCATCTTTCTTTCTCATGAATAAGACTGGAGCACCCCATGGAGAAATGTTAGGCCTGATGAAACCCTTATCAAGAAGGTCCATCAACTGATCCTTTAACTCTTTAAGTTCTGCAGGAGCCATTCTATATGGAGGAATAAAGATATGATTCGTATCTGGAAGACTCCGGGGAAATCTTCGGGAATCACTTCTGGGAACTCATTCACAATAAGAACAGACTGAAGGGATGGGGTTTTGGAATCCGTGTCCATAACCCTCACTATGTGATAAACTTAACCCTTAGAAATCCTCTTCCTAGCCTTAAGATAAGATATGAAATGACCTTTCGAGGATGGGGGACTACCTTTCCATTCTAAGACGGGTTTATTTGGAAAGTTTAAACTGACAACCTGAGTACAAAAATAAACAAAAGCATAACAAGCATACAACCAATCCATACCAAGAATAACATCAAAATTCGTCATCTCTAACTCTACTAAATTCGCTGAAGTGACTCGATGAAGGACTACGATAGGGTAATTTTGGTAGATTCTTTTGGCTAAGACTGACTCACCAACAGGAGTAGAAACACAAAAGGGTTCTAAAAGTAATTCAGGGCAAACTTTGAATTTGCATGCTATATAAGAGTTTACAAAAGATAAAGAGGCGCCGAGGTCCAACAAAGCATACACATCGAAAGAGAAGACTTTCAACATACCAGTAATAATATCTTGGGAACCCTCCTGGTCCTGACGAGAGGACATAACATAAAGGCAGTTTTGGTACTGACTACCCTGCTGGGCTGGTCGACCTCCTAGAGTTGCTGGAGTACACTTAGCCCTACCACCTGCCTTCCCCTTCTTCACTGAAGGGTAATCTATAATCATGTGCCCAGCCTGTCCACACCCAAAGCATGCACCCGTGCCCAAATGACACTCTCCCGGGTGATTCTTCCCACCCTTGCTGCAAGTAGGGTGGGAAGATCCCTTAGACACACTCCACTGATAAAGTGAATAGGAAGAAGATCCTCTACCAGTCTGATCATAACGAGGCCTTGGGGCCTGGGTAGGAGCATTAGAAGAATAATGAACGGGTCCTGATGACTTCTTCTGAAATGAGGAGCGATGTCTGCCACCGGACCTCTGATGGCCAAAACCTGAACCCTTGGATCTATCACTCTTGTTCTCCCTAGCCATCTCCCTAAGCCTATATACCTCGATCTGGTGAGCATGGGTCATGAGCCTAGAAATGCTTATATCACTCAACAACATAGGGACCTACACTCCTTCTTCACCATATCTGAAACCCCATATATAAACTTGCTCATCTGATCATACGGGTCCGCTACCATAGAGGGGGCATACCTAGACAGCTGAGTGAACTTCAAACTATACTCCTGAACAGTCATGGATCCCTATCACAAGTTCACAAACTCCTCGGTCTTCACTTGCCTCAACTCTCAGGGAAAGAACCGGTCGAGAAAAGCCCTCTCAAAACACTCCCAAGTCATAGGGACCATGTCCCTAGCTCTAGCTTTCTTCCATTACATGAACGAGATATGAGCTACATACTTGAGTTGATAGGATGCCAACTCGACAAAATCAACACCAACCATTTGCATCACATCAAAGATTTTCTTCACTGCATCAATAAAATTTAGCGGATCATCATTAACTTTTGAACCCTAAAACTTCGGCTGGTTCATATGGATAAAATCATGAACTCGGGCTGCTACCCCACCTTGAGGGTAGATGGGGATAGGAGCTGGCTGGTTGGACTAAGCAGTCAAGGTCTGGGCTAGCATGTCGATGGCATTCCTGAACTCCTCATTCGTGACCTCGAGGGTCAGAACTGGAGGAACAACATTTAGTGTGGTGCACTTCATACACATGAAAGAGATTCTACTCGATGCGGCTTTCAGACATCCTAGGACTCTTGAATCTGATGCTCTGATACTAAGTTTGTCATGCCCCGAGGTTACCCCCTAGATGTAACACGGGACCTGGGACCATAAGTGTCCCAAGCTAACCCTTGGTCATAGCATAACTCAGGTATATCAATTAAACATAGCAGAAGAATGATAAGCATTAGATAACTCAATCCATAAGATAAAATCAAGAGGAACATTGAACTCGGGCCGCTACCCCACCTTAAGGGTAGATGGGGATAGGAGCCGGCTGGTTGATCTGAGCGGCGAAGGTCTGGGCTAGCATATGGATGGCATTCCTAAACTCCTCATTCGTGACCTCAGGGGCCGAAACTGGAGGAACAACATTCCGAGCAGCTTCGTGAGGCATAGCAGGTCGAGGCATAATCTAAAATGTACAAGGTAAGGATTAGAGGGATATTAGAGTTAAAGTCTATCGCACGATACGATCATGAAAAAAGTGAAGTTTTTCTAAGATATCTCATAGCTTACCTCTCATAAGTGTGGTGCGCTTTACACACATGAAACAGATTCAACTCGATGCGGCTTTCAGACATCCTAGGACTCTTGAACCTGAGGCTCTGATACCAAGTTTGTCACGCCCCGAGGTTACCCCTAGACGTAACATGAGACCTGGGACCACAAGTGCCCCAAGCTAACCCTTGGTCATAGCATAACTCAAGTATATCAATTAAACATAGCAGAAGCATGATAAGAATTAGATAACTCAATCCATAAGATAAAATCAAGAGGAACATGATTCGAAGAAAACACGAATACTGTCTATGTATGAAAAGCCTCTACACATGACATAAGGAGTTTGTAGGACAAGACCCTAGCTAACTCAAGGTACAAAAGTAAATAATCAAAACTATCTAGAGTCATAATTAGCCCTCGAATAATGAGGACTCACCAACACTGACTGGATACGGCCTGCGGTCTCTAGTCACGTGCTTGAGGAGGGAAACCTGAATCTGCATCATCAAGAGGATGCAGCGCAAAATATGCGTCAGTACTATATGATCAACCGAGTATGTGAGATATGCATGATCATGTAAAAATATACTTAAAACATGCTTACGATGAACTCATTCATAAAAGAGGTGGTATAATAAATTATCAAGATATAAGGAATAAAACATAAGGTAAAGTCAAAGTTCAAAGTATAGTATCATATAACTTCATAGCTTGAAAATAATCATGTGGGAGTTTCTCTTAACCGACAAAAAACCATGCTGAGCTACATAGAGTCCAGTGTAATGCACTCACACTGAAAAAGGTTGTCCTAACCGTCCAAGGTTAGAACTATGTCATAAGGATCCTTTCATAAGCTACGGAGGGCAACCTACTATCACTCTCTAAGCCTAATCCCTGGACGTAACATAGGACCCAAGATCACAAGTGATCTCATGATAACCCTCTGTCATTTGCATGACTTACAAACTGAACAAAACATAAGAACGGAAGCTTAACTGAAGTAAGGAGCCACTTAATTTGTTATAAAAATATAAGTCTAAAAATGACAATCTGAATTAAGCTGAATAACTGAGTCTATGTCTGAAATATTCTACTACTGGTGAGTTGCTGGGACAAGCTCCCAGCTAACTCTAAATACTGAAATATTTAATACACGATCTAAATACTGAAATGAAACTAAACTCCAAGTCCTCGAAGGAGGAGGACTCACCATGCTGTATGGATGTGCTGCTGATCTACTAGCCACGGATTGGAGAGCGGGCTACAGAATCTACATAATAATAGGATGCAACACAAAGAAGTATGTGGTCAGTACTATGGAATGTACTAAGTATGTGAGATATGCATATGTAATGATAAAATATACTTGAAAGAATGCTTAAAACTGAGTCCATTCATAAATAGAAGAAATCATAAGTAAATATCAAAACATAAGACATAAAACATGAAGTTAAATCAAGATTTAAAGTAAAGTATCATGTAACTTAATAACTTGAAAATAATTATGTGGGGAGTTTCTCTTAATCGACATAAACCATGCTGAACTACATGGAGTCCAGTGTCATGCACTAACACTAAAAAAGGCTGTCCTAACTAGCCAAAGTTAGAACTATGTCATACCAGGATCCTGTCATAAGCCACAGAGGGCACCTACGGTGGCACGTAGTTCTGGGACTAAGGTACTCTCACCCGATCTAACTCAGTTCTAAATACTACTCTCAAAATATATATATATATATATATATATAGCATGAGACTCACATACATGTGATATATCAGAATGTCGAAACTTGTTCATAACATGTTCATAACCCGGATCTTCATACTACCCACATACCTTGATTTAGAAAATGATTCATGAGCATTGATGGCACATCGGGTGTCTTGTCATGCATAATAGTTGATAACTTGAAAACTTGCATTGCACTAGTTAAATTTCATAATAACATATACTTTCGTAAAACCTAGGAACTAGGCATCCACCTGCTTAAAATTTTATGAAGAACATGCTATCAAATACCTAATTTTTCTTAAATCAATTCATGCATGTAGGATTTACCATAATTAGCCTTCAATTTTAAGTAGGAGTTCATATGTAAAAACCCATACAAATTCATGCAACTTAGTAGTAATTTCATAATAAAATCATGAAAAGGCAATTTATAGCAAAACCCATAGGAATTGGGTAAAACCCTAATTTTGTTCATGAAATCAAAATAGAAATTTGGGTTTTTGGGCACAAGGGTGGAAGAAACCCATTGTTGAATACCCACATACCTAAAACATGAAGAACTTCTAGCTAGAACTTTGGGAATGAAGCTTGGAGAAGAATACTTAAGGTTGGAGGTGGAGACTTGGAGAATAAATCTGAAAGAAAACTCTTGAGAGACTTCCTTGCTTGAGCTTCTATGATCTTGCTTGCTTGAAACCCTAGGTACCTTGCCTTAGAGTCTTGAGGGAATTCTTTAGAGATAGAGTGATGTTCTTATGAGGAATAACCCCTTTTGTGTGTTTAAAAGATGAGGGGAAAGACCAGAGGTAATAAAATGACCAAACTACCCCTAAATTAAATGGTGAAAAAATAGAAAAGTCATCGGACAGGGTTTCCCACGGGCCGTCGTGGCCCCACGTGCCATCGGACCCAACCGTGGCTCTTACATGGGGCCAAAAGGGCTCACTGGTTTGTTCCCACGAGCTGCCACTATGGGCCATCATGGGAGCCACAGGAGTTGGCCAGCCCGTCAGAATGAGCCACGCCTGTTGGCAAGCCTTTCAGAATGAGACACGCCCGTCGGCCAGCCCGTCAACTTTTGACAGCTGATAGTGCTTCACTAAAATGCCCATAACGTTTTACTCCATACTTGTATCAACAAGAGATTGGTGGAATTGGAAAGATAATTCAAATACCTTTAATTTGGTGGGTACTACGCCACCTAACACTCTATATTCTATGAGTTATGAACGTTTGAACTCGACACTAATAAGAACTTACATGAAAACTAGTTCGGTAGAAGGACTTTAAACTTAACTTTGAGCTAAGGGTCCTTTAAGACTTCGATTCACACATAACACTCCTTCAAAACTTAGGAATTGATCTAAATACTTACATTTATAGAAAATTCATCTAAGTTTGGTCTAACAACACATGAACAACGATTCGGATCTAGGCTTAGCATTTATGGGGTGTTACAATATCTCCCCCTTGGGATCATTCATCCTCGAATGAATACTACCAAGTTGAGATTGGAGTGGAGGGGGAAAAGGTTGCCATCCTATCAACGGAGTTCCAATGGCTGAAGTACTTCATGGTAATAGATTTCTGACTGAAATATAAACTGAGATGGATTCATGGAACATGTACGCCTACAGAGAGCATAAATTTAACTGATGGGATATAAAACCAAATATCTAACGTGATAACTGGTCTAGATTAGGAGTATGGACTCAACTGAAACTCATAGCGGTCGAACACTTTCATAGGGATCATAGTCAACTGAATGAAACATCAGACTGAGAGGAGTAGCTATACGAGAAAACTGTTCTTTTCTAAACTAAACTTACTACTATGGACTTAGCTGAACATAAGGTCTTCAGGCCTTAGGAATGATTATCGATAGGTCTGAACTGATATGATTTGAGCACCCTGGGCTGGGAGTAAGAACAAGACTATTCCTGCCTAAACAACACAACTGATAACTTTTAAGCTTAAGAACACCTTTTTAACTACACTAACTTTCCTGAATAGCACACTTACCATTTTCAACTAAAATATTCAACAACGCACGTGTAGATACTAAGGTCTGAGTTTGACTACCTTATTCAACCATATTCAAGCCTATCTCGACTAAATCTCCTGTATCTAGAGTTACCCTCTAAGAATAACGTTCTTTCTTATCATGAATACCAACTAACCTTGAGCTTTTAACCAATGGGATCACTAGTCGCGTACAACAAAACCCATTTGTATCTCATCCCGATATTCAAGCTTATAACTATGGTCACCTTAGAGTTTCTTGTATCTTACACTATCCAAGACTTCTCCTCTCTTCCCTAGCATATTTCGGAGGTTTAACTTGAAGAACTTCTACAACGAAACATACCAGGGTTGAAGACTTCTAAGCTAGAACCTTGAGGGATGGATACTTTAAGATGGAGATTCTTAGCTTTGAGGTTGAAGCTTGGAGGAGTGGATTTTTTTACCTTTTGGAATTTAGAATGAGGGAACTGGGGAAGGATTATGCTAATAGGAGATAAAACCCCACTACAAGTGTCAAAACAACCTCACTAGGAGTTAAGAGAATAGGGGAAAAGAACAAAATACCCCTAACTTATAGAAAAAATTGCAGAAAAACTTTCATCAGATAGGCTACCCGACGGGCGTCGTAACTACGACGGCCCGTCAGACCAAGTTATCAGGTAAAATAGCTGACGCTTGAGGTCGCTGGAGGATTTCCATAGTGGGTTCCCATGTCCCATCACAACCGCGATGCCCGTGGTGACCGCCCGTCGGAACACTAAAGGATTAAGGAAAAGGCTACTGAAAAGGGTTCCCACGGCGGGGTCGATATCTCGTGGCGAGTGCTACGCCCGTTTCCCTTGGCCGTTGAGTTGGGAAAGTTGTGGTTCAGGGCCAATGAATGATTCCCACGACATTCCCCATGGTCCGTCGGAGCTTCGACGCCCGTGGCGGCTGCCCGTCAAGTCTATGATTTTGGAAAAAAATTTGGGTTCTAAGTTTATAAGCTGGTTTGGAATACGGGGTTCTACAATATCTCCCCCTTGGGTTCGTGCTACCTTTCTAAGTATGTAGACCACTCACTAATCCCTAAACTAAACTACGATCATTTTTCTCTAATAGAGCAGACACCAATCTAGAATCTAGTACGAATATCCACTTCCTTCTATAGCATAAGACTCTCCCTCGCCTAAAAGCCTAAGCCTCAATATTCCTATTTCAAATAGGAGTTGTACATACAACATTCAATAACTTACAACCTATCCCTTGTAATGACATGCTAGACTTACATGGTTCTAACTCTCAAAGTCCTCTCTTTCTACTACCCACCACACCAAATGCGTTAAAGTCTATATTGAGAGGCTCAAAATCATATATCCTCCTCTAGGCCACATATATATATATCATACTCACATATTCACACTTGCTGCAATTTCATGAACTTAAACTCTTACATTATACTATACCACACCTACCAGATAAATCCCATAAAACCATCATTATCTCTCTCATACCATCATACTTTCATTCACATTATACTTGGTCTGTACTACCACAATAACTTACTACTCTTTAGTCCACACCAAGGGATGTATAATTCCATCACCTATCTAAAAAAAACAACTATGAATGCATGCTCTAACCAAATGTTATTTTCCCTCCTAAGCTACTACACTTCTGACTTCATACTTCTAGCTCGAGGTCCATTCTACTACTAATGGTTTACAACACAAACTCTATTGGGTGGCAAGACTACCCAAGGATCTAGGTATACACTTTTTCTTCTTGAGGAATAATTAGTAATAAAGTTCTGGAACAGATCTGAGAGTACCTCGATGATAGATAAACTGACATTTACTACTTCTGGCTCCTCATATATGAAGTATAAACAATGAAACTGGGAACAACGCATAAATATGGGGGTAACTAGAGTTAAACTCTATTGCACGATAGGGAACATGAAAGAGGTAGAATTTTCCTAAAAATGTCTCGTAACCTCTCTCTTATAAATCTGGCGCACTTCACACCCATGAGAAAGACTCTACTTAACGCGGCTTCCAGACACCCTAGGACTCTTGAACCTGATGCTCTGATACCATGTTTGTCACGCCCTGAGCCTACCCCCTGGACGTAATACAGGATCCAAGATCACAAGTGATCTTAAGATAACCCTCTGCATTAGCATGAATTACAAACTGAACAAAACATAAGAATGAAAGCTTAACTTAAGTAAGGACCTACTTAATCTATTATAAAAATATAAGTCTAAAAATGACAATCTGAATTAAGCTGAATATCTGACTCTATGTCTGAAAGCCTCTTCTACTGGCTAGTTGCTGGGACAAGCCCCTAGCTAACTCTAAATACTGAAATACTGAATACAAAATCTAAATACTGAAATGAAACTAAACTCTAAGTACTCGAAGGAGGAGGACTCACCAAGCTGACTGGATGTGCTGCTGATCTACTAGCCATGGACTGGAGAGCGGGCTACAGAATCTACATCATAATAGGATGTAACACAAAGAAGTATGCGGTTAGTACTATGGAATGTACTGAGTATATGAGATATACATATGTAATGATAAAATATACTTGAAAGCATGCTTAAAATTGAGTACCGCATAAATAGAAGAAATCATAAGTAAATATCAAAACATAAGATATAAAACATGAAGTTAAATCAAGATTCAAAGTAAAGTATCATGTAACTTCATAACTTGAAAATAATCATATGGGGAGTTTCTCATACCCGACATAAATCATGCTGAGATACATGGAGTCCAGTGTCATTCACCCACACTAAATAAGGCTATCCTAACCGGCCAAAGTTAGAACTATGTCATACCAGGATCCTGTCATAAGCCACAGAGGGCACCTACGGTGGCACGTAGTTTTAGCACTAAGGGTACTCTCACCCGGTCCAACTCAGTGCTAAATACTACTCTCAAAACATATATATACGCATATATATATATATATATATATCATGAGGCTCACATACATGTGATATATCTGGATGTCTAAACTTGTTCATAACATGTTCATAACCCAGATCTTCATACTACTCACAAACCTTGATTTAGAAAATGATGCATGAGCATGGATGGCACATCGGGTGTCTTGTCTTGCATAATAGTTCATAACTTGAAAAATTGCATGCACTAGCTTGAAATTAGATGAAAAACGTGCTATCAAATACCCATTTTTTCTTAAATCAATTCATGCATGTAGGATTTACCATAATTAGCCTTCAATTTTAAGTAGGAGTTGATATGTAAAAACCCATACAAAATCATGCAACTTAGTAGTAATTTCATAATAAAAATCATGAGAAGGCAATTTATATAAAACCCATAAGAATTGGGTAAAACCCTAATTTACAAGTTCATGAAATCAAAATAGAAATTTGGGGTTTTGGGCACAAGGGTGGAAGAAACCCATTGTTGACTACCCACATACCTAAAACATGAAGAACTTCTAGCTAGAACTTTGGGAATGAAGCTTGGAGAAGAATACTTAAGATTGGAGTTGGAGACTTGGAGAAGAAATCTGAAAGAAAACTCTTGAGAGATTTCCTTACTTGAGCTTCTATGATCTTGCTTGCTTGAAACCCTAGGTACATTGACTTAGAGACTTGGGGAATTATTTAGAGTTAGAGTGATTTTATTTTGTGGAATAACCTCTTTTGGGTGTTTAAAATATGAGGGGAAAGACCTGAGGTAATAAAAGGACCAAACTACCCCCAACTTAAATGCTGAAAAAAACAGAAAAGTCATCGGACGGGGCTTTCCACGGGCCGTCGGACCCAACAGTGGCCCCTTATAGGGGGAAAAAGGGCTCAATGGTTGGTTCCCACGGGCTTCCATCATAGGCCGTCATGGGAGCCACGGGCATTGGCCAGCCCGTCAGAATGAGCCACGCCCGTCGGCCAGCCCATTAGCTTTTGAACGCTGACAGGTCTTCACTAAAATGCCCATAACGTTTTACTCCAGACTTGTATCAACAAGATATTGGTGGAATTGGAAATATAATTCAAATACCTTTAATTTGGTGGGTACTACGCCACCTAAAACTTTATATTCTATGAGTTATGAACGTTTAAACTCGACCCTAATAAGAACTTACACGAAAACTAGATCGGTAGAAGGGCTTTAAACTTAACTTTGAGCTAAGGGTCCGTTAAGACTTCAATTCACACCTAAAATTCCTTCAAAACATAGGAATTGATCTAAATACTTAGTTTCATAGAAAATTCATCTAAGTTGGGTCTAACAACACATGAAGAACGATTCGGATCTAGGCTTAGCATTTCTGGGGTGTTACAATATCTCCCCCTTGGGATCATTCATCCTCGAATGAATACTACCAAGTTGAGATTGGAGTGGAGGGGGAAAAGGTTACCATCCTATCAACGGAGTTCCAATGGCTGAAGTACTTCATGGTAACAGATTTCTGACTAAAATATAAACTGAGATGGATTCATGGAACATGTACGCCTACTGAGAGCATAAGCATAACTGATTGGATATAAAACTGAATATCTAATGTGATAACTGGTGTAGATTAAGAGTATGGACTCGACTGAAACTCGTAGCGATCGAACACATTCTTAGGGATCATAGTCAACTGAATGAAACATCACACTGAGAGGAGTACCTATACGAGAAAACTATTTGTTTCTAAACTAAACTTACTACCATGGACTTAGCTGAACGTAGGGTCTTCCGGCCTTAGGAATGATTACCGGTAGGTCTAAACTGATATAATATGAGCACCATGGGCTGGGAGTAAGAACAAGACTATTCCTTCCTAAACAACACAGCTGATAACTTTTAAGCTTAAGAACACCTTTTTAACTACACTAAATTCCCTGAATAGCACACTTATCATTTGCAACTAAAATCTTCACCAATGCACCTGTAGATACTAAGGTCTGAGTCTGAATACCTTCTTCAATCATATTAAAGCCTATCTCGATTAAATCTCCTACATCTAGAGTTACCCTCTAAGAATAACGTTCCTTCTTATCATGAAAACCAACTAACCTTGAGCTCTTAACCAATGGGATCACTAGTCGAGTACAACAAAATTCCATATGTATCTCATCCCGATATTCTAGCTTATAACTATGGTCACCTTAGAGTTTCTTGTATCTTACACTATCCAAGACTTCTACTCTCTTCCGTAGCATATTTCAGAGGTGTAACTTGAAGAATTTCTACAACGAAACATGCCAGGGTTGAATACTTCTAAGCTAGAACCTTGAGGGATGGAGACTTTAAGATGGAGATCCTTAGCTTGGAGATTTAAGCTTGGAGGAGTGGATTTTTTCCCTTTTGGAATTTAGAATGAGGGAAGTAGGGAAGGATTATGCTAATAGGGGATAAAACCCCACTACAAGTGTCAAAACGACCTCACTAGGAGTTAAGAAAATAGTGGAAAAGACCAAAATACCCCTGACTCAAAGAAGAAATTACAGAAAAACTTTCATCAGATAGGCTTCCGATGGGCATCGTAACTACGACGGCTCGTCAGACCAAATTATCGGGAAAACTAGCTGAGGCTTGAGGTAGCTGGAGGATTTCCATAGTGGGTTCCCATGGCCCATCGCAACCGTGACGCCCGTTGTGACCGCCCGTCGGAACACTAAGGGATTAGGGAAAAAGCTACTAAAGGGTTCCCATGGCAGGGTCGACGTCCCGTGGCGAGTTCCATGCCCATTGCCCTAGGCCGTTGAGTTGGGAAAGCTTTGGTTCAGGGCCACTGACTGATTCCTACGACATGCCCCATGGCCCGTCGGAGCTCCGACGCCCGTGGCGGCTGCCCATCAGGTCTATGATTTCGGAAATTTTTTTAGGTTCTATGTTTATAAGCTGGTTTGGATTGCGGGGTGCTACAATATCTCCCCCTTGGGTTCATGCTGCCTTTCTAAGTCTGTGGACCACTCACTAACCTCTAAACTAAACTACGATCATTTTGCTCTAACAGAACAGACACCAATCTAGAATCTAGTACGAATATCCACTTCTTTCTATAGCATAAGACTCTCCCTCGCCTAAAAGCCTAAGCCTCAATCTTCCTATTTCAAATAGGAGTTGTACATACAACATTCAATAACTTACAACCTATCCCTTGTAATGACATGCTAGACTTACATGGTTCTAACTCTCAAAGTCCTCTCTTTCTACTACCCACCACACCAAATGCGTTAAAGTCTATATTGAGAGGCTCAAAATCATATATCCTCCTCTAGGCCACATATATATATATCATACTCACATATTCACACTTGCTGCAATTTCATGAACTTAAACTCTTACATTATGCTATACCACACCTACCAGATAAATCCCATAAAACCATCATTATCTCTCTCATACCATCATCCTTTCGTTCACATTATATACTTGGTGTGTACTAGAACAATAACTTACTACTCTTTAGTCAACACCAAGGGATGTATAACTCCATCACCTATCTAAAAGAACACAACTCTGAATGCATGCTCTAACCAAATGTTATTTTTTCCCCTAAGCTACTACACTTCTGACTTCATACTTCTAGCTCAAGGTCCATTCTAATACTAATGGCTTACAATACAACATCTATCAGGTGGAAACACTACCCAAGGATCTAGGTATACACTTTCCCTTCTTGAGGAATAATTAGTAATAAAGTTCTGGAAGAGATCTGAGAGTACCTCGTTGATTGATAATCTGACATTTACTACTTCTGGCACCTCATATATGAAGTATAAACAATTGAACTGGGAACAACGCATAAATATAGGGGTAAATAGAGTTAAACTCTATGGCACGATAGGGAACATGAAAGAGGTAAAGTCTTCCTAAAAATGTCTCATAGCCTCTCTCTCATAAATATGATGCGCTTCACAGCTATGAGAAAGACTCTACTTAACGCGGCTTTCAGACACCCTAGTACTTCTGAACCTGTTACTCTAATACCAAATTTGTCACGCCCCGAGCCTACCCCCTGGACGTAACACAGGACCCAAGATCACAAGTGATCTCAAGCTAACCCTCTGGCAGTAGCTTGACTTACAAACTAAACAAAACATAAGAACGGAAGCTTAACTGAAGTAAGGAGCTACTTAATCTATTATAAAAATATAAATCTAAAAATGACAATCAGAATTAAGTTGAATATCTGATTCTATGTCTGAAAGCCTCTACTACTGGCGAGTTGCTGGGACAAGTCCCAAGCTAACTCTAAATACTGAAATACTGAATACACAATCTAAATACTAAAATGAAACTAAACTCGAAGTCCTCAAAGGAGGAGGAATCACCAAGATGACTGGATGTTCTCCTCATCTACTAGCCATGGACTGGAAAGCGGGCTACAGAATCTACATCATAATAGGATGCAACACAAAGAAGTATGCGGTCAGCACTATGGAATGTACTGAGTATGTGAGATATGCATATGTAATGATAAAATATACTTGAAAGCATGCTTAAAATTGAGTCCATGCATAAATAGAATAAATCAAAAGTAAATATCAAAACATAAGACATAAAATATGAAGTTAAATCAAGATTCAAAGTAAAGTATCATGTAACTTCATAACTTGAAAATAATCATGTGGTGAGTTTCTCATAACCGACATAAACCATGCTGAGCAATATAAAGTCTAGTGTCATGCACCCACACTAAAAAATGTTGTCCTAACTAGCCAAAGTTAGAACTATGTCATACCAGGATCCTATCATAAGCCACAGAGGGCACCTACGGTGGCACGTAGTTCTGGGACTAAGGGTACTCTCACCCGGTCTAACTCAGTTCTAAATACTACTCTCAAAAAATATATATATATATATATATATAGCATGAGGCTCACATACATGTGATATATCAGGATGTCAAAACTTGTTCATAACATGTTCAAAACCCGGATTTTCATACTACCCACATACCTTGATTTAGAAAATGATTCATGAGCATTGATGGCACATCGGGTGTCTTGTCTTGCATAATAGTTGATAACTTGAAAACTTGCATTTCACTAGTTAAATTTCATAATAACATATACTTTCGTAAAACCTAGGAACTAGGCATGCACCTGCTTAAAATTTTATGAAAAACATGCTATCAAATACCTATTTTTTCTTAAATCAGTTCATGCATGTAGGATTTACCATAATTAGCCTTCAATTTTAAGTAGGAGTTCATATGTAAAAACCCATGCAAAATCATGAAACTTAGTAGTAATTTCATAATAAAATCATGAGAAGGCAATTTATAGCAAAACCCATAAGAATTGGGTAAAACCCTAATTTACAAGTTCATGATATTAATTTTTTTTTTTGAGGTTTTAGGAACAAGGGTGGAAGAAACCCATTGTTGAATACCCACATACCTAAAACATGAAGAACTTCTAGCTAGAACTTTGGGAATGAAGCTTGGAGAAGAATCCTTAAGGTTGGAGGTGGAGACTTGGAGAAGAAATCTAAAAGAAAACTCTTGAGAGACTTCCTTGCTTGAGCTTCTATGATCTTGTTTGCTTGAAACCCTAGGTACCTTGCCTTAGTGTCTTGAGGGAATTCCTTAGAGATAGAGTGATGTTCTTATGAGGAATAACCCCTTTTGGGTGTTTAAAAGATGAGGGGAAATACCTAAGGTAAAAAAAGGACAAAACTACCCCCAACTTAAATGCTGAAAAAAATAGAAATGTCGTCGGACGGGGCTTCTCATGGGCTGTCGTGGCTCCCATGGGCCATCGGACCCAACTATGGCCCTTAAAGGGGGACAAAAGGGCTCACTGGTTGGTTCCCATTGGCTGCCACCATGTGCCACCTTGGGAGTCACGGTCGTCGGCCAGCCTGTCAGAATGAGCCACACCCGTCGGCCAGCCCGTCAGCTTTTTATAGCTGACAGTGCCTCACTAAAATACTCATAACCTTTTACTCCAAACTCGTATTAACAAGTGGTCGGTGGAGTTGGAAATATAATTTAAATACCTTTAATATTATGGGTACTAGGCCACCTAACTCTTTATATTCTATTACTTATGAACGTTTGAAGTTGACCCTAGTAAGAACTTATATGAAAACTAGATCGTAGAAGGGCTTTCAACTTAACTTAGAGCTAGGGGTCCTTTATGACATCGATTCACACCTAACACACCTTCAAAACTTAGGAAATGATCCAAATACTTAGATTCATAGAAAATTTATCTAGTTTGGGTCTAACAACACATGAAGAACGATTCAGATCTAGGCTTAGCATTTTTAGGGTGTTACACCTATGGTGGCAACATAGTTTTGGACTTGGATTATCTAGAACCCTCATCGCTCGGTGCTAAATACTACTCTCAAAATATATAACATAAGGCTCACATACATGTGACATTTCTAGATGTCAAGCTTGTTCATAAATATGTTCATAACATGGATCTTCATACTACTCACGAACCTTGGTTTAGAAAATTATCCATGAGCATTGATGGCACATCAGGTGTCTTGTCTTGCATAATAATTCATAACTTGAAAACTTGCATGACTCTAGTTCAATTTTCATAATAGCATAGATTTTCATAGAACATAGGAACTAGGCATGCACTTGCTTGAAATTCATGAGAATACATACTATCAAATACCCAATTTACCTAAATCAATTCATGCATGTAGGATTTACCATAATTAGACTTCAATTCATGAAATAGGAACTTATATGTAAAAACCCATGCAAAATCACTCAACTTAATAGAATTTCATAATAAAATCATGAGAAGGCAATTTATAGCAAAATCGATAAGAATTGGGTAAGAACCCTAATTTGAAAGTTAGAAATTAGGGGGTTTTGGCACAAGGGTGAAAAAACCCCATTGTTGAATGCCCACATACGTTGATTGAAGTTAACCCACTTGAAATTGAAAGAGAATGAGACTTGAACTTAGAGCTTGAGACTTGGAGCTTGAAAGAGTTCTTTTCCTTTTTGGGAGGTGAATGAGGTAATGAGAAGGGACTTAGTCTAATAGGTTTAGAAATCATGCTAAAAATGGTCAAAACGACATCACTTAGGAGTTAAAAAGATGGGTAATGATTAAAATACCCCTGGAACATAATTAGGAAAAAGCTAGAAAAAGTTGACTTCCCGGGACCACAGATGGATTCCACTAGTCGTAGATCAAACCACGGCTCGTGGTTTCCATTCGTCATTCCCGGCCAAATGAACAGGCTGCAGAAGGCAGTCTACGAGTCAACAGGACAGACCGTAGAATAGATTATGGCTCGTTAAACCCATTCATTATTCCAGAAGGACTTTGCAGGTCTCTGATCAGATTCCATGAGTCAATAGGATGGTCCGTAATTCAAACCACGGTCCATTGTCTTGACTCGTGGTTCTTGGGAATCAGTCAGTCCTCAGGTCTGGTTCCACGTGTTGACAGAATGGGTCATAGACTGAACTATAGTCTGTAGAACCAACTCGTGGTTCTCAGACCAGAGATTGATCCTGGCAGACTTAGACCACAGATTCACTCCATGAATCGTGGTTCAAACCACAGTCCGTGGTTTGGACCCATCATTTTTGGAAAGTTTATAATATTCAGATTTCTTAAGTTTAAAAGCTGGATCGAATTTTGGGGTGTTACAATGTCTCCCCCTTGGGATTATTCATCCTCGAATGAAGACTAAGCAAGGAAACTTGGAGAGAAAACAACCCAACCAAACAACAAAACATGGAACTAAGGAATAAAAATGAAAACTGAAGTTTTCAACTTAAAACATGACTGAACCAACTGAAAAAACATGAATACATGCTAGGATTATGAGGAAAACTGATGGAATAGAATCGGAGGAACATACTAAGGAGAAAACTATTACCTCAAGCTGAAACGGAATCAGAAGGGAAGAGATGAGGGTACTTGGCTTTCATGGCTGATTCTGCTTCCCAAGTAGCTCCCTCAACTAGCTGATTCCTCCAAAGGACTTTTACCTAAGCGACTTTTTTTTTCCTCAACCTCAGAATCTGATGATAAAGAATCTATATGGTAACCTCCTAAAGGTGAGACTATCCTTCACATTCACATCCTCAAAAGTAACAATCAAGGTTGGATCACCAACACACTTCTTCAACAAGGAAACATAGAAAACTGGATGAACCACTTCTAAATCTGATGACAAATCCAACTCATAAGCAACCTTACCAACTCTCCTCAGAATCCGATAAGGACCTACAAAATGGGGACGAATTTTCCCTTTCTTGACAAATCTCATCACACCCTTCATGAGAGACAGCTTCAGAAAAACCCAATCATCAACCTGAAATTCCAATTTTCTTCTCCTCACATCTGCATATGATTTTTGTCGACTCTGAGCGGTCTTCAACCTCTCCCTAATAAGATGAACCTTCTCCATAGTATCATGCACCAAATCTGGACCAATCAAAGCTGTCTCACCTACGTCAAACCAACCAATAGGAGACCTACACCTCCGACCATAAAAGGGCCTCATAAGGAGCCATCTGGATGCTAGAGTGAAAACTGTTGTTGTAGGCAAACTCGATAAGAGGTAAGTGATCATCCCAATTACCTTTGAAGTCAATCACACAATCTCTCAATATATCCTCCAAAGTATGAATAGTATGCTCTGCCTGGCCATCCGTCTGTGGGTGAAAAGTTATGCTAAGCTTCACCTGAGTACCAAGACCTCTCTTAAACGATCTCCAAAACTGGGAAGTAAACTGAGTACCTCTATCTAAAATGATAGACAATGGGACACCATGCAATTGGACTATATACCGGATGTAGAGTCTGACATAATCATCCACTGAATTCGTAGTCTTAACATCGAAGAAGTGGGATGACTTAGTCATCCGATCGACAATCACCCAAATCGAGTCGTGTTGCCTTTGAGTAAGAGGAAAACCTGTATTGAAGTCCATATTGATCCCTTCCCACTTTCATGTAAGATGGTCAATATCCTGAGTCATGCCACCTAGTCGCTGATGCTCTACCTTCACTTGCTGATAGTTGGGACACTTAGCCACTAAACCGTCTATGTCCTTCTTCATACCATTCCACCAATAGACTTCACGTAAATCATGGTACATCTTGGTGGCCCTAGCGTGAATAGAATATATGGAACTATGAGCCTCAATCAGAATCTACTATCTCAACCCATCTACATCAGGCACACATAATCGACCCTGATAGCGAAGCACACCATCTCCCCCTTAGGAGAAAACCTCAACTCTTTGTTGATGGATTTCACCCTTTAGCTAAAGCAAAATAGGATCATTGTCTTGCTTTGCCTTCACCTCAACTACCAAGGATGATTCAAAACCATTCTGAATAATAACACCACCTTTTGTTAAGACCATATGGCAAACTCCCAACCGAGCAAGCCTATGAACCTCCTTAACCAATTCCTTCTTCTCGTCTTTGACTGATGACACACTACCCATGGACAATCTATTAAGTGCATCAACCACAACATTGGTCTTACCCAGATGGTAAAGTACACTTATGTCATAATCCTTAAGAAGCTCAAACCATATTCTTTGTCGCAGATTCAATTCCTTTTGAGTGAACACATACTGAAGACTCTTATAAACGGTTAATACATCCACGTGCACCCTATACAAGTAATGTCTCCAAATCATCAAAGAAAATACAATGGCTGCTAACTCAAGATCATGAGTAGGGTAGTTGTTCTCATGAGTCTTAAGCTGTCTCAAAGAATAAGCAATCACTTTACCACGCTGCATCAAAACACAATCCAAACCAATCCTAGAAGCATCACAATATACAACAGAGTCATCTAGGCACTCGGGTAGAGCAAACACTGGAGTTGTGGTCAATCTAGTCTTCAATTTCTGAAAGTTCTTCTCACAAATGTCAGACCACTGAAAGTTTACCTTCTTCTGAGTCAACTGAGTCAAAGGGGCAGCAATGGAAGAAAATTCTTCTACAAATCTCCTGAAGTAACTAGCCAAACCCAAAAAGCTCATAATATCATATGGGGAAGTGGGTCTAGGCCAGTTATTTACTGTCTCAATCTTTTGAGAATCAACTCGAATACCATCTCTAGTCACAATGTGGCCTAGAAAAGCAAAAGACTGCATATAGAATTCACACTTGCTAAACTTAGCAAATAACTGTCGATCCTTGAGAGTTTGCAACACTATTCTCAAATGGTCCACATTCTCCTCCTCACTCCGAGAATAGATAAGGACATCATAAATGAACACAATCATAAGCATATCCAAATACTGCTTGAACACAAGGTTCATCAAATCCATAAAAGTTGTAGGAGCATTCGTTAAACCAAAAGACATCACAATAAATTCATAATGACCATACCGAGTCCTCAAGGCCGTCTTTGGAATATCACACTCTCTAACATAAAGCTGATGATAACTGGATCTAAGGTCGATTTTGGAGAAAAAACTAGCACCCTGAAGCTGATCGAACAAGTCATCAATCCTAGGAATGGGATACTTATTCTTGATTGTGACCTTGTTCAACTGACGATAGTGAATACACATTCTGAGGGAACCATCTTTCTTTCGCACGAATAATACTGGAGCACCCTATGGAGAAATGCTAGGCCTGATGAAACCCTTATCAAGAAGGTCCTTCAACTGATCCTTTAACTCTTTATGTTTTGCAGGAGCAATTCTATAGGGAGAAATAGAGATAGGATTCGTATCTAGAAGAAGATCAATCTTAAAGTTGATTTCCCGCTCGGGAGGGACTCTGAGCAAATCTTTGGGTAACACTTTTGAGAACTCATTCACAACAAAAATAGACTGAAGGGATGGGGTTTTGAACTTCGTGTAAATAACCCGCACTATGTGATAAACATAACCCTTAGAAATTATCTTCCTAGCCTTAAGATAAGATATGAAATGACCTTCCGAGGATGGAGGAATACCTTGCCATTCTAAGATGGGTTCATTTGTAAACTTGAATTTGACAACCCAAGTATGAGAATCAACTGAAGCATAACAAGCATGCAACCAATCCATACCAAGAAAAACATCAAAATCTATCATCGCCAACTCTACTAAATCTATTGAAGTGACTCTATGAAGGACTGAGATAGGGTAATTTCGGTAGATTCTTTTGGCTAAGTATGACTCACGAACAGGAGTAGAAACGAAAAAGGGTTCTAAAAGTAATTCAGGGCAAACTTCAAATTTGCATGCTATATAAGAGGTAACAAAAGATAAGGAGGCACCAGGGTCCAACAAATCATACAAATTGAAAGAAAAGACTTTCAACATACTAGTAACAACATCTGGGGAACTCTCCTGGTCCTGATGAGAGGACATAGAATAAAGGCGATTCTGGCACTGACCACCAGAACTAGAAATTATGCCCTGCTGGGCTGGTCGACCTCCTGGAGCTGCTAGAGTAGACTGAGCCCTACCACCTCCCTGCCCCATCTTAGTCGAAGGGCAATCTCTAAACATGTGCCCAGCCTGTCCATACCCAAAGCATGCATCCCTGCCCAAGCGACACTCTCCCGGGTGATTCTTCCCACACTTGCTATAAGTAGGGTAAGAAGATCCCTTAGCAACATTCCCCTAAGACTGTGAATAGGAACCAGATATTCTACTAGTCTGATCATGACGAGGCCTTAGGAACTGGGTAGGAATACTAGAAGAAGAATGAACGAGTCCTGATGACTTCTTCTGAAACGAGAAGTGATGTCCCCCACCGGACCTCTGATAGCCAAAACCTGAACCCTCAGATTTATCCCTCTTGTTCTCCCTAGCCATCTTCCTAAGCATGTCTCCCTCGATCTGGTGAGCATGGGTCATGAGTATGGAAATGTTCATATCACTCAACAGCATAGCGGACCTACACTCCTTCTTCACCATATCTGAAACCCCATAGATAAACTTGCTCATCTGATCAAGTGGTTCCGCTACCATAGACAGGGCATACCTAGACAGCTGAGTGAACTTGAAACTGTACTCCTGAACAATCATGGGAAAAGAACCCATCATGGGGACCACGGTCTTCACTTGCCTCAACTCTCGGGGAAAGAATCAGTCGAGGAAAGCCCTCTCAAAACACTCTTAAGTCATAGGGACCGCGTCCCTAGCTCTAGCTTCCTTCTATTGCATGAACCAGATATGAGCTACATCTTTGAGTTGATAGGATGCCAACTTGACACAATCAATACCAACCACTTTTATCACATCAAAGATTTTCTTCACTTCATCAATAAAATTTAGCGGATCCTCATTCACTTTCGAACCCCCGGTGGGTTCATACGGACAAAATCACAAACTCGAGTTGCTACCCACCTTGAGGGTGGATGGGTATAGGAGTTGGCTGGTTGATCTGAGTAGCCAATGTATTGGCTAGCATATGGATGGCATTCCTGAACTCCTTATTCATGATCTCGGGGGCCGAAACTGGAGGAACAACATTCCATGTGGCTTGGTGAGTCATAGCATATCGAGGCATAATCTGAAACGTACAAGGTAAGGATTAGAGAGATATTAGAGTTAAACTCTATCGCATGATATGATCATGAAAAAAGTAAAGTTTTTCTATGACATCTCATAACTTCCCTCTCATAAGTGTGGCGCCTTCACTCACATGAAAGAGATTCTACTCGATGCGGCTTTCAGACATCCTAGGACTCTTGAACCTGAGGTTATGATACCAAGTTTGTCAAGAGGAACATGATTCGAAGAAAACTAGAATACTATCTATGTCTGAAAAGCCTCTACACATGACATAAGGAGTTTCTAGGACAAGACCCTAGCTAACTCAAGGTACGAAAGTAAATAATCAAAACTAGCTAGAGTCATAACTAGCCCTCGAACAATGAAGACTCACCAACACTGACTGGATACGGCCTGTGATCTCTAGCCACATGCCTGAGGGAGGGAACCTGAATTTGCATCATCGAGAGGATGCAACGCAAAATATGCGTTAGTACTATAGGATGTACTGAGTATGTGAGATATGCATGATCATGACAAAACATACTTAAAACATGCTTACGATGAACTCTTTCATAAAAAAGGTGGTATACGAAATTATCAAGATATAAGGCATAAAATATGATGTAAAGTCAAGGTTCAAAGTATAGTATCATATAACTTCATAGCTTGAAAATAATCATGTGGGAGTTTCTCTTAACCAAAATAAACGATGCTGAGCTACATGGAGTCCAGTGTTATGCACCCACACTGAAAAAGGTTGTCCTAACCGACCAAGGTTAGAACCATATCAAAAGGATCCTTTCATAAGCCACGGAGGGCAACCTATAGTTGCAACATAGTTTTGGACTTGGGTTATCTAGAACCCTCATCGCTCGGTGCTAAATACTACTCCTAAAATATAGAACATGAGGCTCACATACATGTGACATTTCTAGATGTCAAGCTTGTTCATAAACATGTTCATAACCCGAATCTTCATACTACTCACGAACCTTGGTTTAGAAAATGATCCATAAGCATTGATGGCACATCGGGTGTCTTGTCTTGCATAATAATTCATAACTTGAAAACTTGCATGACTCTAGTTCAATTTTCATAATAGCATAGATTTTCATAGAACATAAGAACTAGGCATGCACTTTCTTGAAAATTCATGAGAATACATACTATCAAATACCCAATTTACTTAAATCAATTCATATATGTAGAATTTACCATAATTAGCCTTCATTTCATGAAATAGGAGTTCATATGTAAAAATTCATGCAAAATCATGCAATTTAATAGAACTTTATAATAAAATCATGAGAAGGCAATTTATAACAAAGCTCATATAAATTGGGTAAGAACCCTAATTTGAAATTTCATGAAATCAAAATAAAAATTAGGGGTTTTGGGCACAAGGGTGAAAGAAACCCACTGTTGAATGCCCACATACCTTGATTGAAGTTAACCCACTTGAAATTGAAAAGACAAAGAGACTTTAACTTGGAGCTTGAGACTTGGAGCTTGAAAGAGTTCTTTTCCTTTTTGCGAGGTGAATGAGGTAATGAGAAGGGACTTAGGCCAATAGGTTTAATAATCATGCTAAAAATACTCAAAATGACCTCACGTAGGAGTTAAAAGGGTGGGTAATGACTAAAATACCCCTGGAACATAATTAGGACAAAGATGGAAAAAGTTGACTTTCAGGGACCACAAATGGATTCCACGAGTCATAGATCAAACCACGGCTCGTGGTTTCCATCCGTCGTTCCTGGCCAAATGAACAGGCTGTAGAAGGCAGTCTATGGGTCAACAGGATAGACTGTAGAACAGATTATGGTCTGTCAAACCCATTCTTCATTCCTGAAGGACTTGGCAGGTCTCTGATCAGATTCCATGATCAACAGGACGGTCTGTATTTCAAATCACAGTCCGTCGTCTTGACTCGAGGTTCCTGGGAATCAGTTAGTCCTCAGGTCTAGTTCCACGAGTTGATAGGACAGGCCGTAGACTTAATTATGGTCCGTAGAACCAACTCGTGGTTCTCATACCAGAGACTGATCTTGGTAGACTTAGACCACAGATTCACTACACGACTCTTGGTTCAAACCACGGTCCGTGGTTTGGACCTGTCATATCTGGGAAGTTCATAATTTTTAGATTTATTAAGTTTAAAAGCTGGATCAAATTTTGTGGTGTTACAACTTGGGATCTATATATAGAGGTTGTAGTTGGAGATTCATAAAGCATTGTACACTTCTTCTATTTCACAATGTAAAACTCTCTATGTTTTTGCTTGGAGGACTAGGCATGGTCGAACCTCGTTAAATTTTTATGTTATCTTTTTCTCTATTTACTTTGTGTTTTATTATATGCTAGTCAACACATAATTTTTCCGCAGCATTGATCGAATTCTAAAAATAATTTTTCAAAAATAATTTGGCAATGAATCTCTATAAGGGGTTATGAATGAAACAAAAATGGTGAAGGGTGTGAAAGGTTTGGGAAATATGATGGTGTTTTGGATTTTTTTAGGGGAGGGGGGTTGGGCAGGGTAGTGGTGGCGGTTATCGTCAAATTACTCTAGAAAAAAAGTAAAAAAGTAAAAATAATATAAATAACACATATCAGCGCGTGTATACACATTTGAGATAAAATTTGACTATGACATTTTAAGAGATAAATAAATTCATTTTTATATGTGTATGGGGTAATACTTGTAGGACACTTTTTTACTAGTAAGGTTAAATGAATGAGAGAGTTAGATGGGATGCAGAGGTGGATCTAGGATTTGGAGGTTACGGGTGTCATATCGCCTTAAACACAAATGTGCTTAATCAAATCAACCAAATATTTAACCTATTTTTGACCTAGTAAATAGCAACTTGGGACTTTAATTTGATTATTCATCTTTTTGATTTATAAAGATAAATGGATCGAATGAAAAGATGAAATAATTTTGATAACCTTGCGCAAAGAAAAAACTTTCAACAATGGTGGAACCCATCGGTGGCCCCCTAAAGTTGGCACCAACTTTTACTTAAATACTTTAACTAGACCTTTTTCATTTTAAACACCTCATTTAGGGCCCCTATAGGTGACATCTCGCGTGTTTTTCACTCATTCAAGGTGTGTAGTAGGCATGTTTTCATCTGATGTGGCATCCAACTTGTCCTTAATAGTAATATTCACCCACTCCCATTTATTTGTACCTTATTTTTTATTTTTAACACTTCAATCTTACCCTAATTTTATCAAGGTCAGATTCTTTTATAATACTCATCCACCCCTACTAAAATATTTTGTTTTTCCTTCTCCCTCCACCTTCTCCACCTTCCACCACCATAAATTGTTGAAAAAACCTATAAAATTTTGCAGGGTTACACCACCACCACTGCAAAGAACAGGTGCATCATCTCAATCTTCTTTCATGAGTGCAATAAAAAATCAACAAAGAGAGAGGATCAATCTCTAAAATGAGAAAAGAGGAAGATGGGTTCGTCCATAATTCAAAATTGAATCAATTGAATCGTTATTATCCGCCTCATCACTTTCTTTATACGTCATACTTACATTCATAATTATTTCTATATATTCTCTAGAGATGGAATAAATAATTATCCAAAAGTACAAATATGATTAATTTTTAAGTTTAAAATTAATCTCCTTCACAACTAGAGTGAAAATAATTATACAAAGAAAGAGAAATTCTTACGAGAGTGATTTGCTTTCCTCACAGAAAGAAAGAAAGTGATGAGGCTAGAAAATGAAAATTTGATTTTGTGGGTGTTCATAAAATTTTGGCATGGATGCCACGGTTTCTCATTGCGGTATAAATGAGAAAAGAGAAACAATGCATCATTGTGGTTGTTGTTCGTCGTATTTCGATATGAATTTTGTGGGTGATGAAATGACAAAAAATGAGCTTGAAAATTTAAAAAATGTCAGGGATCAAATCTCAAGGAGTGAAAAAATTGTAAAAAATGGGAAGAGGGTACAAGAAGAAGACAGAAGAAAGGGGATGGGGGTAGGGTTAGGTTAGATATTCTGGAGAAAAAAATAAGTAAAAGTGAGTTTTTTTTAAAAAAAATGCACGTGTCACATTTGGATTCATTTATTTTTCCACGTAGATGATGTTTTGAATTATGCTCTTTAGCTGATTTAGAGAATATAAAAAAAGTGTCAAAATGACACAGCAAAACCCTACTTGAGGTGTTTAAAATGAACAACGCCTAGTTTAGGTGTCTAGGTGAAAGATGGTGCCGACTTTAAGGGACTTTCAATGGGTTCTGCCTTCAATAATATTAGTGTGTATATATATAGTATCCTTCATGCATTTTATTTTGCACAAATACCTAGTATTAGATAACTTTAGACAAAAGTAAATTTTTTTTGCTTCTCTTGCTTCTGCATGCAGACATACATGACTGAAATTTGGTTATGCATTTAATTTGCACGAATACCTAGTATTAGATAACTTGAGACATACGTGTATATTTTTTTTGCTTCTCCTGCTTCTGCATGCAGATACACATGACTAAAGGTTTAGTCAATTTTTACATACACTTCATTCTAACATGACCATTGGAACACAATGATCTTTGAATCCATATTCAAGATCTTATGAAGCTATGATAAAGTTTTGATAATTTAAAAGCGGTGTACAAATGACATTCACATGCTGAAGAATGAAGATGAGAGTATCAAGAACCAAGTCCTCACAAATCTCTAAGAAAAAGTGAATATACAAACTATAATATCAGAGGAACTCATCAAAACCTATTCCTCTAAGCAGAAAAAGAGACTGTCAAAGATAGAAGATTGAGATTGTTCATGTGTGCACCAGATTTCCTTGAAGGTTTGCAATATGAGAGAATTGTAACTCTACAAGGAACTAGAAATTTTTACAAAGAAAGTTACCATAAACTTGCACATGAAATTAGTTTCAAACAAGGAGATAAATAAGACCAATGTGTGTCAACAAGAGGAAGACCAAGTCAAATTAGGCTTGAATTCGTTGTAAGTCTTGAATCAAATTCAACTTGGATTGGAGAACTGAAAAGCTATGACTTACTCCTATATAAAAAACACATCAACCAAACTTTTCAGTTTGATCACACCAAAGACAGAGTTCTCAGAGTGTTTCTAATTCGATACAAAAATTATAAAAGAAGAAGTTATTGGTGAACCAAAGAACCTCTTTCTATCTAGTTTTATCTATATAGTTATTCAGTTTTTAATAGTTAATTTCTTGGCGTGGTTTCAAGGTAGGATCTTGATTACATTCCTTTAGATTATAGTAGTTGTTGTCTTGTTCATTGCAAGAGATTTCACATTAGGGTAGGATCGTGAAGATAAGAAAGTGTAGAGCAGAAATTGTTGGGAATAATTGTGTAGGTGTTTCAAGGGAAGTTCAAAACCTATATCAGAATTGGGCTTGAGTTTTAGTGGAAGAGAGTGAGAAAATTCCTATGGGGAAGGTCATGGTTTTTGCATCTCTTGAGGAAGGAGTTTTTCACGTAAAAATTCTTGAGTTGATTTACTATTCCACAATTTACTTCCTGCATAATCACTCAAAAAACCTGATTCTTTGAGTGCTTATGACGCAGTCAAACTAACAAGTGGTATCAAAGTCAAATCTTTCAATAAAGGATAACACCTTGAAATACTGACAATGGATGTACCTCCTACATCTCAAGAAGTTATATCTATCATAAAAAAACCCTACTTTAACAAAATTCACTATAGATTATGGAAACAATAATGCAAGACTATATCATAGGTGAAGATCTTGAAATATAGGACATCATCACGAAAGGCACAAAAGTCCCTTATGTCATAATTGAAAAAGAGAAGAAGACATTTCACAAAATGAGAGATGAATACCATAATGAAGAGATCAAGGCCATCCAGAAGAATGTCAAGGTAAAGAATTTGTTCGTTTATGGAATAGGTCCTAATGTAGTAAGCATAATCTCTCCATGTACAATTGTCAAAGAAATCTAAGACACTCTCCAAACCAGGTATGACTTGACTTTAAGAATCCAGACTAAAATAGGAGGAGACGACGAGTCTATTCTAAAACAGGATGAGTTAAATTCATAAAAAGGAAGGGAGGCCATAATAGATTCAAATACGAAGTTAAGGACAGATGAGGACCGTGATAGGGTAAATTTTATTAGAGCTCAAAGACATAATTAGCATATGCAACAAAATCATAACATGGGTCATTCTCAAAGCCTTTTAAGAAGCCCATACTAATAGATACAAACTAATGAAAGACTATGCATCTTTGAAATTGAAGCACAATAAAATAACAATAAGGGCTAATAACCTAACAAGACAAGTCCTTATATTGAAGAAAAAAAGGTAGGAGTCAAATCAGGAGAAGTCTCAGATACACCCATCGAACGAAGAATATGTTTTATGAATCCAAATAGAGATGGAAACTCACAAGAAAGCTAAAAGGAGTTTTTAGATGGATTAGACCCTCAAGCATGAAGACTTCTCTTAAAAAAGAGCATAAAAATGACACACTCAAGTCCTAGACTGAAATAAGAATAGAAGATTTTGGTTCTCCATAAGATCATCTTAGTCTTAACCAAAATAAACCCAAATTTATAAGGGTTGCTGCCCGATATTACGTAATTGCTTCATGCCCATAACTCAGTTTCACACCCTTCATGCAGATTTATGTCTATGATTAGCTCTTATAATGAAAAGAAATTATTTCAGTTAGCAATCCCAGTCTATCTCTATGATTCTATGAATTCAAGCCTTACAATTATACAACTCATGATATATGAACTCATGCTTTATAGTATGCTCAGTCCTATGCACTCATGAAATGCCATTAATGTCTAGTGAAATTATGCAGCATTACATATATGTTTAGATTAGATTTCTTGAAAAACTTATGCTTATGATCTCCTTTCTCTAAGTCTTATGTACGTTCACCTATAATGGTGATGAGTGATTCTGACACATCTATGCTCAGACTAACCCTCTATTCATGCCTTATGCGTCCATATATAAAGTACTCATGCTCATTGCACTTGATTCCTCAAGCCTTACCTTGAGTGACAAGGTCACGATGAGTATAAGTCAAGATTGAATAGTATCTTTTTATTCCTTATGCTCATGCCCTAATTAATGATGCTCAGTTTAAACTCCATGATTATAGCTAAGATTTAGGCCTCCTTTCACATGTTATGCAGTTTATGCTACTACTCTATTTCCTTCAGTGATTTGCGCTTATGATGTGGTAGGTGGTTTTGAAAGAAGCTAGGTAAAGGCTAAGATGGGAGAGAGTGGATTCTCATTTAGTAGTGGCTACAGTATGCTTGCATCACCTAAGTTGTTAAGTATGGATGGAATACGAGATAAGGATTAGTTATGGGTAATAGTCAGATAAGAATTCATGGTGTTTCCCTTTGTAGAAGTACGTATAGTTGTAAATGGTAGGGATGATCGGGAATTTGAGAAATTCTACATAGTTTGAGCTGCAAGGAAGTCTTGGAATGAATATAATGATAGGCTTGAATGTTGTATTGAAATACATGTGAATGATTGCATTATGTGACTAGTGACTTCTTGTTGAAGCTCAAGGATTGGTTGATTATGGTGATAAGATGAAGTAGTATTCTTGGGAATAACTCTAGATGCAAGCGACTTTGTCTAGTTAGGTTTGAACGTGGTAAAAACATGTATTTAGACTCAGACTTTAGTATCTATATGTGAAAATGTGGTAATTTTAAGTTTCAAATGATAATTGTGGTATTCGGAGGAGTTAATTTTGTTAAGAAGAGTTGCCAAGATTGAAGGTTGCCAAACATATCATTTAAGACGACAATAATTATATTCTTACTCCTTGCCTAATGTACTTATGTTTCATGTCTTGTAGTTTCTGATCGGATGAGACTTATATCCAAGTCCTTGTTATCCATTCTCTACAAACCCAAGTCAGATGATCAGTATAGTCAAACACTGTATCCTATCCAGAAGGCTAATGTGACTCGTGCCTACGACTCGCTTTCTCAAAATATTATGAAATTCTATCACGATCCAATTTCTCGGTCATGATGGCACCTACAACCTCCCAGTAGGTGAATCAATCCCCATAGCCTGGAACAATTAGTAATGGGCTACTATCGCTTAGAAAATAGAAGAAAATGTAATATAAGCAGAAGCACAAGATAACAATAACGAAAAAGAACAACATGAGTAAAACAGAAGCTAAAACAAACCCAAAACCAGGTATCATAGTATAAGAGCCAGAACTACATGTAAGGAGTACAAAAGGATCCAACTAATATATACAAATGTCTCCGAGTAGTAAGAGAGTACATAATACAAAAGATAACTAAAGCTAAGCTCTAGCCGCCTAAAGCTGACCCTCAGTCTGGGACGGTCCAAAATCTCCTTGCACAAGTCTTCCCGAGCTAACGGCGATAGCCCACACTAGGATTTGCACCAGAAGATGCAGTGTAGTATGAGCACCAAATGCGAAGCATAAGGTAACCAATAGGTATCATAGGCTGACTGGGCATATATAAGATAAAGGGCAGTAATAAGTTCACAGAAAATAACGAATAAGTACACGAACGCTAGCACGAAAAGAATACATGCAGCAAATAACATACATGGCTAGCTATTAGAATAAATATCACATACACAGGTGAAAGAAAGAAATGATGCACCTGGGATCCTCAAAATAACAATATATATAGAAGTTTTTAGAAAATGGGCGATATACCGGTAACCTCAAGTAAAAAGGGAGAGAGGAAAGCTAAATAACGATAGCATGCTCGAACATAGGAATAATAATCAAGTCAATCTACAAAATACTACTCTCAATATCCAATTATAGTAAGAACTTAACATAAGGAATCATAACTCAAATAAGCAGCAATAAGTCTACCTATAGTCCCAACGGGCACCCTTACAACTGAGGAACACAAACAAGTGAAGACAAACCCTTCGGTATCCCATACTACCAGAGCGTACACTCAGCAAAAAGCAACCAAGGGTGGAACCTCACAAAAATGAATGGTACGATGTATGATGATACCTGAGTGGAACAGTAACACTGTATATACCTCCTCCGGTGCCTAAAGGTCCAGTAGGTAGGTTCCATGAAAGGACACTGCCCGTATACCTCAATTCCACCTTATACCCCTCCTCTAGCATAGGCAGTCCGAAGCCCTTGGCCTGGATCGGCAAGGTCCATGGACGTCCTCGACCACATACTAAATATCAAACTCAAATTACCATCCGGAGTGGGTTTGGATCCAAGCTAGTATCCTAAAATCTCTAATATGCATGCCCACACTCTGTCCAGGTCTAAAATAGTAAAATAAGTCTTAAACCCCCACTAACGGAGCCCAGATATAACCGGGTCTAAAACAGTAGCAAAACAGATCTGAGGCTCGATCCGACCGAGTCTGGTATCATCTCAACTTAGTAAAATGCCAATCTAGCACAAAAGCCTTGTCGAGTCTAGTAATAGTAGGAAAACTGTGATAAAACCCATCTTTTAACTCTTTTACCCCAAGAAAATCCACGTAAGTCATTTCCAAACCATTTTAAAGTCATTTAAGCCAAAAATGGGCCCCCAGGGCCATGCAAAGTTTAGAAAACCAATAATAGTTGCCCGAAGCCAAAACCATAGTAAAATATGCGAAAATCCCTTTAATTGCATGAAAATGACATGCTCAATCACAAATAGCAGCCCAATGGCTCACAATCAACCTATTGGTCCTGCACAGGCTCCAATCGCTCTACAACACAAATAACCAGCAAAAAATCATAATATCGATGTCCGAGACTCACGGACATTCCCATATAACCCACCATCTATTTTCCAGATTCAATACAACGTCACACAAGAACACAAGGGTAATAATATCATTCTACAAAGAATACCACAAACAATGGAGGAAAGAAAATAAGTCAGACATGAAGAAGCGATAAAGGTCTATGGTACCGAGCTATTAGACCCAATCCAAGGATGCCCATTAGTATAATTTTATCCTATATATGCAAAGTCTAGAGACGTTAGACCATAACCTACCTGTTGTCCGATGACAAGCTGCTTGAACAATGATGTCCACGCCCGAACCACTCCGAGAAGCTCCAAACGGAAGTCACACTATCAAAAACATAAACTACATAATAAAATGAGGCTAGTGATACCCATATTGCGATAACTATAGCCGGGTCAAAATTCAGATCAAAAGCGAGCCCGGGGGCCCATAACCCAAATAAAAAATGGAAAGAATCACGATGACCACAACCATACCAAGAAGACATGCTCCAAAATTGAGCAAATTTTGGCCAAGGGAAAGGCACAAAACAGCCCGCTCAAGTAGGAGTTTAAGATGGAACTTTTAAGAATAAAATCCAAAAATTGAGCAAGAATTACTTACCACAATGAGAGAACGAGCTAAGGAAGTGAAAATTCGAACCGACGAGCATGCAATTTCTCAAGAGGCAGTTTCTACAAGAAATTTTCAACTTAAAGAATCAACAACAATGGACGTTTTTCATGAAAAAGAGGAACTTTGGGGGAGGAAGAATACTTACCCAATCGATGAGGAAATGATAGAATCCAACAGCTAGAAGGAATTCCCAAGACTAAGAACTGTTGGGAGCAATTTGGGAGAGAGTATTAACAATTTGGAGTTGGGAAAAATGAGAGAAACAAGATGGAAAAACAAAGAAGAAAAGATATATAATTGTTGGTCACTGGTCAGCGCCATTGGCACTTAACCAGGGCCAACGCGCAGGAGGGAGGCCAGGTGCCAAGGCGCCAGAAGGGCGCTATCACACTGGCCGAAAGGCGTTGGTCTAGGCATCATCAGTACTGGCCGGGCGCTATTGTGCACAAGGGCAGGCCACAGGCTAGCGCGATTGCGCTACGTGGGCTCCATCGGCGCTGAAGGCATGCAGCTGCAGAAAACTAGCTGCACTAGGAATTTTCACGGGGTATTCCAGGTACAGTCAGAACCCGATACTCAAAAATCAATAATGCTACTAGAGTGGAAATGACATTCCAGACTTAACGAAATATGTGAAACTTCCATACAAGGTTTTTCAGAGAAATATCGACCCAAGTCAACACTAACAAAAACCAATCAACTAGCCGAAATGAGCCGGCTCACCCGGGACCTGAACCAACCACCATTCTAACCCAAACTCATTATTTTGGAGCTGATGGAATCGTCGGATTTTGAATCTAATTTTCCAATCATCGAAAGCTGGCAAAGTTACACTTTTAACTCCAAAAGGCCTTAAAATAGAAAAAGCAACACAAAACCCACATCAGAAGTTCTCAAGCCTAGGCTAAAGGTCCTACTAGACCAAACTCAACATTCCAGAGCTAACAAAATTGTCAAAATTTGATTCCGAGCTCGTTATCTAAGATTGTTGACTAAAGTCAAAAAATTCCTAAGTTAAAGTTCTACAATAGGGAAACGACCATGACAACCAAATGAACGGCCAGGGCACCGAACTACCGGTCCCAGCAAGCCATAAATGACTTAGAGCCGATACAAGAAGGCTCTAACAATACAAAGAATGCGAAAATGCAAAAATTACCAAAAGGGTCATTACATCATCCACTACTAAAGAGGACATTCGTCCTCAAAAGTCAAGATGAAAGGAGTACCTGAGGGATCAAACAACTGCGGATACTGGGCCCGCATATCTCTCTTGGTATCCTAGGTAGCCTCCTCAACTAGAAGGTGCCTTCACTGATCTTTCATAACCAGAATATCCCTAGATCTTAACCTCCTGACATCTCTGGCACAATAGCAACAGCTCATCAACAAAATCCAACCTCTCATCAAACTGAATCGTGACCCACTGCAACACATGAGACTCATCTAGAATATATTGTCTCAATATTGAAACATGAAATATAGGGTGCATGGCTGAATACATCAGAGGCAAAGCTAACTGATAGGCAACACTACCAACCCTCTGAAGAATCTCAAACGGCCCAATGTACGTGGGGCTAAGCTTGCCCCACTGCCCAAATCTCATTACGCCTTTCATGGGTGATACACAGAGGAATACTAAATCACTAACACTGAACTCTAAGGTACGAAGTCTACGATTAGCGTAGCTCTTCTGCCTGCTCTAAAATGCTCAAAGTCTATCCTGAATCACTCTGACTCTGTCTAGTGAATCTCCAAGAAAATCTGTACTCTGCAGCCTAGACTCCAAACTATTAAACCAACCAACCAGTGATATGCAATGCCTACCATATAACGCCTCAAAAGGTTCCATGCCAATGCTGGAATGAAAACTATTATTTTACGCAAACTCAGCCAAAGGCATAAACTGATCCCAAGAACCTTCAAAGTCAAGAACACAGGACCGAAGCATATCTTCTAGGACCTGAATAGTCCTCTCAGACTGGTCGTCTGTCTGATGGTGGAATGCAGTACTAAGTTGAATCTTTGTACCCAAATCTCTCGGAATAGCTCTCCAAAACTGAGATGTGAAATAAGTATCGCGGTATGAAATAATAGAAGCTGGGACCCCCTGCAACCGAACAACCTTACAAATGTAAATCTGAGCTAACCTCTCTACATTGTAAGTAGTCGGAACTAGCAAGAAGTGCACTGACTTAGTCAGTCAGTCCACAATCACCCAAATAGAGTCAAAACTCCTAGAAGTACGAGACAATCCAACTATGAAATCCATAGTAATCCCTTTCTACTTCCACTCAGGAATGGAAAGTCATTGCATCAACCCACTAGGTCTTATGTGATCGAACTTCACCTGCTGACAGTTCAAGCACTGAGATACATACTCTGTTATGTCCCGCTTCATACCATTCCACCAGTAAAGATATCTCAGGTTTTTGTACATCTTGGCTGCGCGAGGATGGATGGAATATCTAGAACAATGTGCCTCATAAAGAATCAACTGAATCAAATCCCTAACTCTCGGAACACAGAGTCAACTATCAAAACTCAGAACCCTATCTGAATCTAGAGTAGCCCACTGGCCTCACCCCAAACAACCTGATCACGAAGGACACACAACTACAGATCCTCAAACTGATGGCTCTGAATCTGATCAACCAAGGTAGACCGAACTTCAACAGTAGCAAGAACTCTGCTGGGATCCGATAAGTCAAGCCTAACCAAATGGTTAGCCAAGGACTGGATGTCCAAGGCTAATGGTCGCTCCAAAACTGAAAGTGAAGCTAGCCTACTCATACTCACTGCCTTCCGACTCAAGGCATCTGCTATCATATTTTCCTTGCCCGAATGGTACAGAATAGTGAAAACATAGTCCTTACGCAACTCAATCCATATCCTATGCCTCTAGTTCAGCTCTCGCCGACTCGTAATATACTGAAGACTATGGTGATGGATGAATATCTCACAGTGAACCCCATATAAGTAGTGCCTCTAGATCTTGAGCGTGAAGACTAACGCTGCCAACTCCAAGTCATGAGTAGGGTAGTTGCGCCCATGAACCTTTAGCTGCCTCGACGCATATGCTATCACATAACCCTGCTGCATCAGTATGCAACTAAGACCAACCCTGAAAGCATCACAATACATGGAAAAAATCCAACCCTAAACCGACAAAGTCAATGTATGGGCTAAAGTCAACAAGTCCTTAAGCCTCTGAAAGTAGTTCTCGCACTGATCCGACGACTGAAATGGGACATCCTTCCTAGTCAGCCTAGTCAAAAGTGTTGCTATGGAAGAAAACCCCTCGACGAATCGTCTATAGTACCTTGCTAACCCAACAAAGCTGCGAACCTCGATAGGAATAGTAGATCTAGTCCAATCACGAACTGTTAAAATCTAACCTGGGTCCACTCTATTCCCATCCTTAGACACCACGTGTCCTAGGAATGGAAATGACTCAAGACAAAACTCACACTTTGAGAACTTGATATAAAGTAGATGATCTCTCAAAGTCTAGAGTATGATCCTCAAGTGTTGCTTATGATCGTCTCTACTCTACAAGTATATCAGGATGTCGTCTATGAAAACTATCACAAATGAGTCCAAATACTGGCTAAGCACCCTGTGCATCAGATCCATGAAAGTTGCGGAGGCGTTAGTCAACCCAAAAGACATCACCAAGAACTTATAGTGGCTATAACGTCTCCTGAATGATGTCTTAGGGATGTCCTCCGCCCAAATCCTCAACTAGTGGTAGCCTGACCTCAAATCTATCTTCAAAAACATGAAGGAACCCTGAAGTTGATCAAACAAATCACCGATACGCAGAATTAGATACCCATTCCTCATAGTCACCCTATTCAGCTACCGGTAATCAATACACATCCACATTGACCCATCCATTTTCTTAACAAACATAATAGGAGCACCCCAAGAAGACACACTCGGCCTAATAAAACCCTTAGCTAACAAGTCCTAGAGTTTCCCCTTAAGCTCTCTCAAAATCAGCTGGAGCCATATGGTAGGGAGAAATGGAAATGGTCCTGGTGCTCAGCTGTAACTCAATAGCAAAATCAATATCTCTCTCAAGTGGAAGGCCTAGCAGGTCGGTAGGGAACATATCTAAGAAATCTCTAACCATAGAAACTGACTTATGGGAAGAAGGATCGGCACTAGTATCTCAGACATATGTTAGATAAGCCAAACACCCGCGAAAAATCAACTTCCTAGCTCGAAGACAAGAGATGATCCTAGATGGTGTGTAGCTGACAGAACCCTGCCACAAAACTAGGGATACGCTGGGCACGGTTATGGTAACTGTATTGGCATAGCAATCCAAAACATCACGGTGAGGGGATAACTAGTCTATGCCTAGAATCACATCAAAATCTACCATATCAAGGATCAACATATCACCCCAAGCCTCTAAATCACCCACATCAATCATAGAAGACCTCACAATATGATCCACTACTAAAGAATCTCCTACAGGGGTCAAAGCAGATATATGCACAGATAACGGCTCACTAGCCAACCCTAAACAAGGTATAAAATAGGAAGATACATATGAACAAGTGGATCCAGGATCAAATAATTCAAAAGTTGGGCAACAGCATACAGAAATCATACATGTGATCACACCATCTGAGGCCTCTGCCTCCAGTCTCCTAGGGACCTTATAGAACTGAAGATGACCACCACCTGGTCGACTGCCATCCCTACCACCTGTCCTTCCCTGAGGGCTATCACCTCTACCCTAACTACCAGTTTTCTAGCCGGTGGCTGAACTGAACGAATAGGCTGGGCTGGCTGAGTGGCTGGCTGAATTGTACCCCGCTAGGGGAAATCTCTCACAAAGTGACCAACAACACCACACGTATAACAAGGCCTTAACGGCCTACCTTTTCAAGATAACAAGTAGAAACCGTGTGGCCACTACGGCCTGATGCCCCAGAAGCTGCACCTCTCGATGGCTGACCATTATAGCCCTGCTAGCTACCCTAACCATGCTCATACTGAGACCCACCAGAAGACTAAAGTGAAGCCTGAATCGGTCGACTAGACTGATCCTGGTGTGGCTGTGGCTGATAAGCTTGTCCCCAATGGCTTGAACCTCTACCATCATAATGAGAATCATTGTAGCTACCCTGATGTCGAAGCCTCTTATCTCTAGCCTCGGAGTCATGATGATACAAATCCTCTATGGTAAGAGCATAGTCTGCAATGGCCTGGAATGATAGTCCACTAGCAACCAATATCTCAGCTGGCTCTGTAAACTCTGTCTGCAACCCCCGAATAAACCTATGGACTTTGTTAGGCTCGGTAGGCATAATTATGGCCGTAAATGGATAAAGCTAGTGGAAACGAGTCTCATACTCTGATACGGTCATAGAACCCTGTGTAAGTCTAGTGAACTCCTCTCTCTGATGCTCTTTATCTCTCTGTGGAAAGAACTTGGCCATAAAGGACTCATAAAACTCAGACTAAGTAAATGGAGGTGACATAGATGGTCTGCAAGCAACCTGGGCCCTCTACCATAACTTAGTTGGGCCCACCAGATGATATGTAGTGTATCCAACACCATGAGTCTCCAGTAAACCCAAATGATGCAACATCTCCTCACAAGTAGTAATGAAGTCATGTGGATCCTGACAAAATGTACCAACAAACCTCGGAGGTGCCAATCTCAAGAATCTGCCTAACGCCTTCTGCTCCATCTCTGTCATAGCTGGGCAAGGATAAAGAGGTTGTGCAAATGAATATGATCAGAATAACCTTGACACGAGGAGCCACAGCAGCAGGTTGCGCTCATAAACTCGGTGCACCTAGGACTTCCCCCTGAGGGGATGTCTGTGCTACCTCAGAAGGCTGCTCTTCGTTCATACCCAAAAGCTGAAGAAGTAAACCCCGAATATTTAAAGACTCAGCTAGGGCCGAAGCTAGCACAGAAGCTGGTGTTGGAGCTGGCAGTGGAGCTGGTGGTACCTGGGCTACCCCTGGTCCACATGCTACTCGAGAACAAACTCTAGCTCATAATCATGCTCGAGCTATATCTCTACTCTAGTAGCTCTAGCAGGTGTCACTGCTCGGGCACGTCCTCGACCCTTGCCTCTATGACCTCCTCAACCCCTAGATAATTTTGGGGGTACTAGAGTCGAAGGCTCGCCCCCTTCTAACATCAACAATCTTGTATGAACCATATGCGGAAGAATGAATTAGAACAAGTGAGATTTTAAAGAACTTCCAAGGATACTACGCATGATACCGAAGCAATAAGAGAGTCATATTTCCTAAGATGTCAATGTAGCATCACGAAGATTGAGTACCGACATATCTGCCCCGATCTGCAAGACTCTACTAGACATTAGCTTCTATATTGATAACACCAGTGAACCTAGGCTCTGATACCAAGCTGTCACGACCCAATTTCTCGGTCATGATGGCAACCACAACCTCCCAATAAGTGAACCAATCCCCGTAGTTTGGAATGGTTAGTAATGGGCTACTACCTATCAGCAAATGAAAGAAAATGTAATATAAGCGGAAGCAAGGGATAACAATAAAGGAAAGGAAAAACAGGAGTAAAACAGAAGCTAAAACCAACTCAAAACCTGGTATTATAGTATAAGAGTCAAAACTACATGTAAGGAGTACAAACGGATCCAAATAATATATACACAAATGTATCCGAGTAGTAAGAGAGTACATAACATAAAAGATAACTAAAAGCTATGCTCCAGCCGCCTAGATCTCACCCTCAATCTAGGACGATCCAAAATTTCCTCGCATAAGTATCCATGAACTAACGGTGATGGCCCACACTAGGATCTGCACTAGAAGATACAGAGTGTAGTATGAACACCAAATGCGAAGCATAAGGTACCCAGTAGGTATCATAGGCCGACTGGGCACATATAAGATAAAAGAGAAATAATAAGCAGAATAGAAACAAATAGTCACAAAAAATAATGAATAAGTACACGGAAGAAATACAAGAAGCAAACAGCATACATGGCTAGCTACTAGAATATATATCACAGGCACAGGTGAAAGAAAGAAATGAGACACCTAGGATCCTCGCAATAACAATATATATATAGAAGTTTTTAGAAAATGGGCGGTAAACTAGTTACCTCAAGTAAAAATGGAAGGAGGAAAGAAAAATAATGATAGCATGCTCGAAAACAGGAAAAATAATGAAGTCAAGCTACAAAATACTACTCTCAATATCCAATTATAGTAAGAAGTTAACATAAGGAATAACAACTCGAATAAGAAGTAATAAGTCTACCTACAGTCCCAACGAGCGTCCATACACCCGAGGAACACAAAAAAGTGAAGACAAACCCTCCGGCATCCCATACTACCGGAGCATACACTCAGCAAAAAGCAACCAAGGGTGGAACCTCATACAAATAAATGGTACGATGCATGATGATACCTGAGTGGAACAGTAACTCTGTATGTACCTCCTCTTGTGCCTAAAGTCCCAGTAGGTAGGTTCCATGGAAGGACACTACCCGTATACCTCAACTCCACTGTATACCCCTCCTCCGACATATGCAACACAAATCCCCTAGCCTAGATCGGCAAGGTCCATGGAGGTCCTCAACCACATACTAAATCTCAAACTCAAATTACCGTTCGGAGTGGGTCTGGATCAAAGCTAGTAGCCCAAAATCTTTAATGTGCATGCCCAGACTCTATCTAAGTCTAAAATAGTGAAATAAGTCTCAAAAAGCCCACCAAGGGTGCCTATACATAACCAGGTCTAAAACAGTAGTAAAACAGATCTGAGGCTTGGTCCTATCGAGTCTAGTATCTTCTCAACTTAGTAAAATGAAAATCTAGCATAACGACTCTGTCGAGTCTAGTAATAGTAGGAAAACTGTGATAAAAACCATATTTTAACTCTTTTACCCCAAGAAGATTCACATAAGTCATTTCCAAACCATTTTAAAGTCATTTCAGCCAAAAATGGGCCCCAGGGTCATGTAAAGTTTAGAAAACCAAAAACAGTGGCCCGAAGCCAAAACCATAGTAAAATATATGAAAAATACCTTTATATGCATGAAAATGACATTCTCAATCATAAATAGCAGCCCAATGACTAACAATCAACTTATCGGCCCTGCACATGCTTCAATCGCTCTACAACACAGATAACCAGCCTAAAATTGTGATATCGATATCTGAGACTCACGGACATTCCCATATAACCCATCATCTATGGTCCAGAGTCAATACAAGGTCACACAGGACCACAAGGGCAATAATATCATTCTACAAAGAATACTACAAACAACTGATGAAAGAAAATGAGCCAAACATGAAGAAATGGTCAAGGTCTGTGGTACCGAGCTATTAAACCTAACCCAAGGATGCCCATTAGTATAATTTTATCCTATATATGCAAAGTCTAGATAAGTTAGACCGTAACCTGCCTGTCGTCCGATGAAAAGTTGCTGGAATGATAATGTCCGAGCCTGAACCACTCCGAGAAGCTCCAAATGCAAGTCACACTATCAAAAACATAAACTAAATGTTAAAATGAGGCTAGTGATACCCATATTTCTATAACTATAGTCGGGTCGATTTGGGTTAAAAGCGGGCTTGTAGGGCCCACAACCTGAATTCAAAAATGGAAAGAAGCACGATAACCACAACTATACCAAGAAGACATGATCCAAAATTGACCAAATTTTAGTCAAGGGAAAGGCACAAAACATCCCGCTCAAGAAGGAGTTTAAGATGGAATTTTAAGAATAAAATCCAGAAATTAAGCAAGAATTACTTACCACAACAAGAGAACGAACTAAGAAAGTGAAAACTCCAAACCCACGAGCATACAATTTCTCAAGACGCAGTTTCTACAAGAAATTTCCAACTTTACGAATCAACAACAATGGAGGTTTTTCATGAAAAAGAGGAACTTTGGGGAGGAAGAAGACTAATGATGGAATTCGACAACTAGAAGGAATTCCCAAGACTAGGAACTGTTGGGAGCAATTTAGGAGAGAGTATTAACAATTTGGAGTTGGGAAAAATGAGAGAAATAAGATGGAAAAACAAAGAAGAAAATATATATAGCTGTTGGTCGATGGTCAGCGCCATTGGCGCTAAACCAATGCCATCGCGCAGGAGGGAGGCCTGGCACTAAGGCGCCAGAAGGTCGCTATCATGCTGGCTGGCAGGAACTGGCCTAGGAGCTATCAGATCTGTCTAGGCGCTATCGCGCACAAGGGCCGGCCACAGGCTAGCTCGATCGCGCTGCCTGGGCGCCATCGGCGCTGAAGGCCTGCACCTGCAAAAAACTAGATGCACTAGGAATTTCCATAGGGTGTTCCGGGCACGGTCAAAACCTGATACTCAAAAACCAGTAATACTAATAGAGTGGAAACAATATTTCAGACTCAACAGAATTGATAAAACTTTCATACGAGGTCATTTAAGAGAAATGTTGACCCAAGTCAACACTAACAAAAACCAACTAACTAGCCGAAATGAGCATGGCTCACCCGAGACCCAAACCAACTACCAACCTAACCCAAACTCATCAATATGGAGCTGATTGAATCGTCAGATTTTGAATCTGACGCTCCGATCATTGAAAGCTGACCAAAGTTACACTTTCAACTCCAAATAGCCTGAAAATAGAAAAAGAAATATAAAACCTACACCAGAAGTTCTTAGGCCTTGACTAAAGGTCCTACTAGACCAAACTCAATGTTTTGTAGCTAACGGAATTGTCATACTTTGATTCCGAGCACGTTAGCTAAGAATGTTGACTAAAGTCAACGATTTCCTAAGTTAAAAAATAGGAAAACGTCCATGAAGACCAAACAAATAGCCAGTGCTCCAAACTACCAGTTCTAGTAAGATATAAATGACTTGGAGATGCTATAGGAAGGCTTTAACAGTACAAAAAAGGCACAAACGCAAAAATTACCAGAAGGGTCATTACAAATTCCCTATTAGAATGGTGTGTACGATGATGAATAAAGAATAATGTAAGTTTTGGGAGAGAGTTTCTTTCTTACATTCTTTAAGAGTAAAATAGAGGCCACGTTCATGCGCTTAGGTAGTCCTTCATGTCTATGCGCCTTTCAATTCAATAGACTCATGATTTATGTCCTTAGTATGATAATGTTTGTGTTTATAACTCGTGGTTTTGCATTCTTTACTAGTTGGTTGTTAAACACTGGTTGTTAGTATAGTTTAGTCCATATAGACAGTACAACTCAAAGTGATAGGTGTTCAGTTTCAGATAGCCCAAGGACATCATGTTCCGATTCAATTCAGTTCATACGTTTTCCTTCTAGCCATGACCCTCATTCGATAATGAATGATTCCAAAGGACATACATTGTAAAACCTCAAACTTTTGAGCTAGGATTTCAACCACTCTACATGTGTAATTATACCCCAACCTGATGATCGAATTGAAGGTCCATGATTCTAATTTCCAATGTTCCAAACTATTTATCAAACCAAGGTTGGAGTCAAAAGTTATGGTCTTTTGTTCAAAAGAAGAGATTTTGTCTAGTTTGCGATGTGCGACAGCACATCACAATGTTTAGACCTCACACCACACAATTTTTGACCAACTTTCTGGAATAATGTGCGGATCAATGTGCAGCTGCACATCATGATGTGGTGGCCGTATACCATTCTGCATAAACGCATATGAGTTTTAATTTAAGTCGGTTTATTTTCAAAATTTCCATTCTTCTGTCATTGCTTCAAGCCCTAGACTGGTTTTCTCTCCACTTCTTATCCTTCTACACTAAGTTAAGTTTCTACCACAAAAAATTTAAGTATTTCTAGTTATTTCTATCATTCAAATACAGATTTTTAATGAAATCCTATTCCATAATCCTAGGGTTTTCAAGAAAACTAAACCAAGATTTCAAGAACTGAATTCTTGGAGTTCTTCCTCAAGCTAGGGTTCTTCCTCAAATACTTTGGGAGCCATTAAGATATGTAAGGCTACCCCTAGTGTGGGCACAATATACTTCCCCATGCCTTATTATTCAAAAGTCCTATTTGAGATGATTCAAGCTAGGGTTTTTATCCAAAGTTCTTTATTCAAATTCCTTATCCCATAGGTTTATTGTTGTTGAAATATAATTTCAAAAAAGTATTGAATGCCGAGTTATTGTGTCCTCTCTCATTAATTGAAATCCATAATTCTTGTTTAAGACTATTCTATAGCCATCATGAGTTCATCTTTTGTTTTTAAAGACTTGTATTATATTGTTATTGAAATGCATCATGTTTCTATAAGGAGATTGTTTAAGGCTTTGAAATTCATATTCATGAAAGATTTCAAGTGTACTCTTAAGCTCTCAAAAATGTGGTTTTGTGAAGAATGAAAGTATTATTTTTCTCTGAAAGTCAAGCTAGTAAGAGAGATAAAGAATTTGAGCGTAAGGGTTCACAAGTATGATCTTTTTATGAAATCGGACAAGAAAGTTCACCGGCATGTTTTCAAGTATGATTATGAGCATTCTGTCTTTGAGAGAATTATTTAGCACTAAGACGAGTAAGGGTTTAATTAACCTAAGTCCCAAAACTATATATGCCAGCATAGGATGGAGCATTTTACAAGTTGGGCGACTCTTATTTTAGCCCAAAAGAGGCTCAAAATTGGATCCATATCATGTTTTGTTCTACCCTGCAAGGTGTAGAACAACTGTCCCAATGTGGGCAAGACATTGGATATCATGAGCTCACATGGTATTTGTCGGTTGTAAAAAATTCCCTACAGAAAATAACTTTCAATATTTATATTTGGCATATAGTCATCAGTTTTACAAGTGTTTTATGATTCAGTTGCATACGATTTGCTCAGGTATTCATTTATCCAGCTATTCAATTTCAGTTATACAAATTATTAGCTACTCAATTTTCAGTTTTTAAGAAATATTTTAAAGGATGATTTTACCACCAGGAAACTAGTTTTCAGAATATGTTTTATGATCACTTACATACAATTCCCTTATTACTTAGTTTCAGATGCTCAGTTACATAGTCTCAATCATTCAGTTTATCCTTTAGGATCAGCTTTTCAATTGCAGTATGATTCATATAGTCAAGATACCTTCCATCTTATTATTCAGTTATTTCATGATCTTGATTTCCTATCATAATCATGCCTGAGTTGTTCACCTTGTAAGTTATCCGTATTATTTTACTCAGCTTTATTACATACCATACATTTCATATATGTTATTTAGCGCTGCATCATTGCATGATACAAGTTCAGGTACTCAATCTATGAGCAGATGTTCCATTAAGATACCACCACATCAGCTTGCGGTGAGTCCTTCTTGCATTCAGGGAACTTAACTATGTTTAGTTCCATTTAGTAGTTTAGTAGCTCAGTTTTGAATAAAGGTAGACCAGAGATCTTTTCCCGATAAACATTATTCAGTCCAGTCAGTGAAGGCCTCATTAGACAATCAGTCAGTTGCATTCAGTTTTTATTGACTTTATGTCTCAATTTATAAAATTTCATTTTATTTTATGTCAAAAGTTTGGCTCATGTATTATATTCCATATCTTCCGCATATTTCAATATTCAGTTCTAGTTGTATGCTAGACCAAAGGTACGCTCAGGCCAGCAATGAAATTAGATGTCAGTCATGTCCAGGGTATAGGCTCGGGGAGTGACAACACTAAAGGATGATCATTGGAATTGGAGTGCATTGAACCTCACTCCAAACACTTTTTGACATTGTCTTTAAATGGTGACATATGAATTGAACCATCCAAGCCTATGAAAAAGTTCAGGGAAGAGGAATAAGGTGCCTATATTCTGACATTTGCAACATTAAGATGACAAAACGACATCCCTCATGTAAAGGCCAAAAAATGTAAGATGTGATATTACTTACTTGGTCATTTTGTACTTGTACCACCACACTGAGAGTATATTCGAAAATTTGAATCAAAGTAGGGGTACAATTCACATCTTCAAAGTAAAGAAAAAAGTGGTGATGGTGATAGTGTTGTGCCGCGCTTCTTGAGAGGCAACCCAAGCCATTTAACTCTACTTTCATAGTTAATGGATATTTTTATATGGAGCTAATTTTTTGTTATGAAAGCAGAGTCATAATTAGGTGTAGAAGCGGTGATGAGAACAAGGGAAGCTCTATACAATGATCAATAGCTCTTGAAACATAAGTGCATCGAAACGGGCTTTGGGTAAGGAAGCTTAGGCGGAGCTTCGCGTCCTCATGGCCTCAATAAGAAAATTTTCCAATGCATTAATCTGTCAAATAAATCCATATCGCCAATCTCCAGCACACTTCCAAATATAAAGGAACCAAAGACGCATGTTTTGCGTCCAAATAGCAGGGGGTGATCAATACTTTTGGTTGCCTGAAGCCTTAAAAAATTTCCAAGAAAAAATTATTATTATTATTATTATTATTATTATATATATATGTATGTATATATTATTTAAAATTTATTTTTCTAACTTTTTGAGATGCAAAGTTATAAATAATCATCTTATAAATGATTTCTTTAATATTTTTTTATGTAACACCCCACCCATTTGAATATTTAAATTAACTGGTGCTTTTGGGATAAGACTAAGAGTGTTTAATATGTTAGGTAGGGCGTGTTATGTGGTATCACACAATGATTGTATGTTAAGTTTTGAAGTCAAGCAAGTTGCAAAATAAAAGTCGACAAAAGTTATTGTAAATTCCTTTAATAAATTCTCTAAAAATTTGGGTCAAATGTCTTGGAGCTTTTCTCCCAATCTACAAAGAGTTAGAGGTCTCCCAACCTACCAAATCAAAGGTATACGGGTCTAGTTTATAATGCACTAAATCATTTGCCCATACGACTTCAGAATAGAGAGATATTTATATTTTTATGAGACTGCACAAGCAGGCACGCGGAGGCGAGCCACCTAGCCCCTAAGTCGGTGGAACTTTATAAAAGGTGCTTTTCCTTCGTTTTAAACTCAGAAAATCAACAAAAAACTATATAAAATCAGAGATAAAGCCCCTAAATTTTCCATGGGTGTTGATGCTTTCAACTCAAAAGTTCAATAGAAGTTGCTCTACGTCGCGAGCTTGTCATGTTGGTATAGTTTGCCCCATTTAATTTGTGGTGTATCTCCTTGGGTATTGTGGCAGCGAGATTGCAATTGTGTATTGTTTTCTTGGCAGTATTTTGGGTGTGTATCGAGGTAAGAATAATCTTTTATTGGTATATAGCTACCTTAGACTCCAAATAGTATTTTACGGCAAAAATTCATATTTTTCATTAGATTGTCCTAGTGCTTCTTGTGCTTTTGATTGATTGGATTTCCACCTTGGTTCAACAGTGTTGAAGTGTTGTGGCAGATTATAAGAATTGGTATTGACATTATTTTCGTGCAGAAAGTTCTCCCTTTAATGTTCCCCTCAATTTTTTTAAGATGTCATATCAAGTCTTATTATTTATCGAGCAATGGGATAGTGATAGAAAGTCATGGTTCCGGGAAGCTTGTTAGTTATGTTGAAAATTTGTATTTAAGGAGGTTGGAATGGGGGGGAATAGTGCACCACTCTTTGGAGTCGCGTATGAAAGTTGTCTATTGAAACGTCGTGAAGTACACCTTGAAATAGTAACTCGGGAGTTCGTTTCTCCTTCGAGATGTTGTTAGCATATTATTGTTGGATTAGCTGATTTTTATTGTTGTTATTTGCCTCGTCTTATTCTTTGAACTTGGATGGTCGCGAGTGTGATATTAGCGCCTTATCAATTGGATATGGCTCATTCTTTTAGCCTTATTGATTCTCGTATGTATTGCATTACATTGATCGATCTTTATAGCGACGCCCTTGAGGCTTCATTTAAAAGGTATTTTAAGGCTTTCTTTTACTTTCTGGCATGACCCTGAACCCATGCTTTTTATAGCTTTTATAACATCGTTATTCGATTGTAGCCTTATATTATTGAGTTTGCTACCATAATATGATTTAGTGTCTATCAGCAGCACTATATTCCTTACTTAGTGGCCTAGAAAAGTATGGTATGATTATATTGAAATAGTCATTGATTACTTGCTATTGTTGTAATGTTTTTATCGGGTGACTGCTACCTATGAGCTTGTTTCAGCCTCAGCAGACACTGACATTGCAGGGTTTGGAGCCTACAGGATGATTGATACACTGAGCCTATGGGATGGGCGTGATGCATGTGCCTATGAGGTGGACAGATCGTAACTACGGGGTTGGTAGGTTATATCTATTAGGCAACCATTATATTGTACTACTGAGCGTACAGGCTGGGCAGACCGTGCCTACAGGCCGGGAAGACCGTACCTATGAGCCGGACAGACCTGTAAAACTCCAAGTGTTTAAGGTTGTCCTTCATCTCATATCAAAGACTTACGAGCCTAAATGTGAGAATTTTTTATCATAACATCGCACGTGTTCGAGAGTATCATATTTAAATTAAAATTTGAAGATAATATATTTTTATTGTGTTCCTAAAATGTCTAAAAATTTATGAATTTTTTTTTAATTATGATATACTTGCATATGCATTTATTTTGTAAGATTTTGTAATTTATTAATATTTTAACAAAGATAGTAAGTTCATTTATGTTGTAAAATTATTATTATTATATGAGGTAGGATTTATTTTAAATAATTTTTCATTAATTATGATATATTCAAAATATTATATATATTTTACCACAAATCTATGTAATACCCGAGTATATACATAGTGGAATAAAAAAGTGAGGTGTCAATTACCTCCACTTCCACAAGTGGAGGGAGGGGGACATTAAAGTATTACCTTTGGGTGGCATTAATTCATCTTAGCTGAATATATTTATTTTCAATTAAGTAAAGAGCTTGTCTTAATTAATTAATTTGTTTTTATATCTATATATAGTTAATTGATAAAGACCACTGCCTCTGAAATCAATAGGTGGCAACTTAGATATATCTTATATGTGAACCTCTGCAATTTACATTTTGCAAGAGTAAAAATATGTTCAGCAAAATGTTGGTTCTTTAGTCTCTCTATAAATACGCAAATCATTGAAATGTCTTAGCAGAAAGGAAATGTTTTAATGTTTTATGTGATCTCAGAAAGAAAATCAATTATCAATATCAAGTTATTCAAGCTCGAATTTTAGCTATTCCTTTCTCCTTTTGGCATGATTTTGGGTTTTATAAATATTCCAAAATCACCGTACTTTTGTAGAGCTTTTGGATTTAAGTGTGTTGTTAATTCCCTTTTGTGATATGCTGGCGGAGAGACGTGATACTCATATAGAGATGTGAGTCAATTGTACAGGGAAAATAGTTGTATTTATTTAGTTGGGTGAGATCTTTCCTTTATTGCTTCGGTTGTCTTTTGTTCTCAACAGTCAAATTAAAAATATTTGATGGGTGAAAAATGCATGTGGTACAAGCATCACGTGTACAAAGTTTCATGAATATGACATTTTTCTTCATGTCCTTTTTCTTGGTTTAAAGGTAAGTTAGCTAGAACATGTAGGATGGTAGAGTTCTGTTCTTCTAATCAAATTAAAAGGGTTTTCGAGGCAAAGGTGGTGCTACAACATACTAATCACGTAAATACAGTATAAGGTTATAGTTTAGTTGTAAATTGAATGTGTTAAGCACTAATACACATTGATATGCATGCGGAACATACTATTAGTACACATATATATACATAATGTTTGTAGCTTCACCCGACGGGCCTACGGGGCTATGTCTGATTTCCTTCAGAGCTATGTGCGTTGGCGTGATTTCCTTGCATGAAAACTAAGATTTAGTATGTGTGAACCTTGCGGGAAGAGATTTATCTAAGTTGAAATTATTATCGTATAGTTCCTTGGATCTAGTAGAGAATGATGTTTGAGGCGTAGACAATGCTCGGAACGTAAGAAATGTAATTGGTTATAGTTGCTATAGACTTTGAGTCTATCATGATGCCGTAGAGTCATTCCTAGAAATTCTTGATTGGTGTTATCCCGTTAGGAGTCGACAGGAGAAATACTTTAAGGCCATCCCCGCTTTCATCATGATTCCTTAATAGCTTAAGAATGATACGGCTAGTGTATTGTGAACTAGTTTCTCCTAACCGTAGTTGATTATGCTAGCAGCCCCAAATTGATATATTCATCCGTTGTTGGGCGTGTATTATATTGATAGTGGCTCCATACATAGGTACGACTTAGAGATTTTTTGTATAGGTCTCGTATAGTTATATTGTTTGTTTTTGGGCCATTCTATTATTTGTTATTGCCCTCGGGGCTATCATAGTTAGTTGTAGAGATATAACCAATGCCTTAGGGGCTGTATCCATGATGCCTAAGGGTATATTCAGATGAGTTCAAGCCTACGAGCTGCTTCGATTGCCTACGTGGCTATAGTAGAGCCTACGGGCTATTTTAATTGCCTATGGGGCTATAATGAAGTTTGTTCACTCAGGAGCTATAATGTTTGCCTAAAGGGGCTAGATTGAGGCCTACAGGCCACACAGTTGCCTAACAGAGCTAGATTGAGGTTTACGGGTCCAATAATTACCTTCGAGGCTATACAGATATACAGTTGTCTTTAGGGCCACACAGATATACGCCTTTGAGGCTATACAGATTTACGTACCATTGCCTTCGGGGCTATATGAAGTGCCTTAGGGGCTAGATATATTCCTTATGGGATAGATATGTTGCCTATGGGGCTATGCAGTTGCTTCTAGGATTGTGTAGATTTCCGTGAAACCTACCAAGCTTATGGGAGACCGGTTGGGTTATATTGATTGTTGTTTGTACCTGTCGGGCATATGAGGGCTCAGTTAGATTATTGTTTGATTATTATTGTATGATTTCTGTCATGAGTATTTAGGCAGTATTATGGTGATTGTTGATCTTTTTCCCCGGGTACTTCATTATTTAATTATACTAGTTAGTTCGATTCGGGCAAGTGAACTGCTCAGTTAATTGTGATTTCTAAGACTTAAGTCGAGAACATGTATGCATATTTTGACTAACCTCTGAATTCCTATTTTAGTATTTACAGTACTTATGATTTCAGTATAAGCTATTTATAACTTTGAGTGTAGGTAAGTACACTCAGACTATCTTCGATTCTCTTACCGGATTACTTACAGTATTTATGACATTAGCTTCAGTTTCAACTTTCAGTTACCTTACATACTTGGTATATTATTTCTTACTGACGCTCCCATCCTGGGGGTGTTGCACTCATACCTGCTGGTCCGGACAAACAGGGAGACAAGCCTCCTTCATTCTATTGTCGGGTTTCAGCAGATTGATCAGCTCCAATTCATTCGGAGTTGCCAGAGTTTCTGAGGTTAGTTAGCTTTTACTAAAGTTAGATTTTGGGGTAAGTCGGGGCCCTGTCTCGTCCAAGTTTTATTACTATTAGAGGCTTGCAGACTTTGGATTGTATAGAGGTGCATTGTTTGCCCCATTGTCTTATTCTTTTGGCATAGCCGTCCGTTAATAATGATTGTATATGTTTATATACATATATATATGAGTGTGCGTCTGCGCGCGAGCGCGCACTTATTTTATATGTTTCTAGATATCATGGCTGCCTCAACGGTCCATACATGATGTATTCTCTATTCTAATTGAATTGTTGGATTGGCTGAGCTTACTACAGGTTGTGTTGACAGGGGCCTTGTCGGTTGAGAGCTTATTTTTTAGTAGTGATATACTTGTTTGTTTTGTTGATTTTGTAGCTAGTATTACGCTAGTACCATGATTGTCCAGCAAGGGTCGACTCGGGTCTAAATTGGTATCAAGTACCAGTTGTGTCCTTAAATTAGGGTGTGTCAAGACCGTACCTATTAGGTGGACAGGCTGTACCTACGGGACAACTATTATGTTTTACCACGGAGACTAAGAGTTTATTTGATTAACGAAACCTATACATTCAGACAATTCAGTTCAGATTATCACTGGGGTCTAGGTAAATGGGCCAGTAGGAATATTTAGTGACTATTTGTGCTTGTTAAAACCTATGGTGATTGTGTGCTATTTGTACCTACCAAAATTATGGGGGCCAGGTCAGGTTATTGTTTGTTACATGTTTAAATGTTATTTTATTGCAGGAAGGTAAGATGTTGTACTTTTGTTTTACTCCTGCCCTTTCTGTTCAGTCCTTATACTTCAGTTTCAGTTTTTAGTTTGTCTCACATGCTTGGTATATTAGTTTGTACTGACGCCCCATTTCCTGGAGGGGCACTACATTCATGCCTGCAGGTCCTAAGCTACGATCAAACCAACCCATTGGATAGCATAGTCGAGCTTTTAGCGAATTTGTTGTCTCCTTTCCTTCCAGGGGTTTCCAAAGTCCCAGAAGTTTGCCCTTTTGCTATTTATAGATTTTGGGTAGGTTGGAGTCCTATCCCACTAAGTTATATATTCATACAGGCTTGCAAACTATTCTGTTGAGTTGTATAGCTACGCTAATGATCATTTTGGTCTTCCATGTTGATTAGTTATAGCTTGTGGGCTAGTTGAGCCTTGTTATTGTTGTTGATAGTTTAGCGGCTTGTTGGCCTAACTTATATAGTATACCTATTTTAGTTTTTTTATAGAGATCCTAGAGGCATCGACGGTCCGCATATTATTTATGCTTTCCTAGATATCATGGTGGCCTCAATGACCCAAACAGAATTTGCGTGCTACTTATTTATTGTTTTATACGAACTGTTGGGAATAACTGTTTTCTTTGTAGAACTGTTCAGGGGCCTCGCCGGTCAAGTACTGATTTTTAAGTCGAGATATACTTGTTTGTTTTCTTGATTGAATGTGGCTGCTATACGCCATTAGCAAATGGTTCAATAGGGACGACTCGAGCCTAAGTTTTGACATCAGGTGTCAGTTGCGTCCCCGAGTTTAGAGCGTGATATTTTCAATTGATAATATACTTAATTCACTCATTTTCCCTTGAGACATTGTTGATCTTAAATTAAATTTTCTAGTTGACATATTAAATTCAATAAATAATAAAAAAAAATATGCTACTTAATAAAAATATCAAGAAAATAAACTTTAGATGAAAAAATAATACATGATTCAATAATTTTATCAGAAAATAAATATGGGTTGTTTCATATATTTTCGCAATGCTTGATATCCCATGAAAAGTAGATCTATAACTCTTCTCCGACACACTTTTGCTCTTATTTGTTTCTAGAATGGTATTTGCAAGAAGAAACTATGTTGAAGGAACAAAGAAAGTGAATAAAAGTGTAGTATATAATATGTACATTGATATTAATAAAATAGAAAATTTTAATAAAAGGCTATAGTTTAGGTCTATATTATGTAGTTTAGCAATAATTTTAATATTTACATAACATAGCTTCAGATTCGGATCCAAGATTTTAAACTTGTGGGTTCCTATTTAAATATGAGCAATTTTTTTTTACATTACCCATACCAAGCAACCATTCAAGATTACTATTTGAATTTTAAAAAAAAAGGCACCCTGGCAAAAATCGATCCTGCGTTGAGCTAGGAGGTAAGCACTTCAGGGGTCTTTTTTGTGCCATTAAACTACCCATCAATTTGTTTATGGGTTCTCATCAATATATTTTAATTTACTTATTATATTTTTCAATATATTTTCAGGATCTATTGTGGGTTATTGGATAGACTCAGTGTTACCATTTCATTTGCTAAATCAATAGTACCCTGCATAGCTCATTTTTAAGTCAGAGAGGGAGCAATTGACTTGTAATTGCGTCCTCCTTAACGGAAGGGAGCAATCAACATTGAAAAGTGTAACTGACTTGAGCAATTAACGAAAATTAAGTTATTACCTTCATGGATTTCTAAATACATATAACAGATCCGACAAAAAAAAAATAGATTTGATGATAACAAAAACCACTTAAAGATACTTGATACAACTAAAATCTCAGATACTTGATACAATTTAAAAAATTTGGTACTGATTTTTTTTTATACAGTTAGAAAAATCTTTAGTTAATACAATAAAAACAGTATCTCAATTCTTGATATAACTAGAGAAATTTGATACTTGACGAGCAATCAGATACTTGATACAATTTTCTTGTTGTATTGATATAGTTGATACAAATAAAAAAATCAGATACTTGATACAACTTTAGAAATTAGATACGTGATACAACTAAATAGATTTGGCGATAACAAAGCCCACTGAAAAATAGTTGATACAACTAAAACCTCAAATACTTAATAAAATTAAAGAATTCAAATACTAGATATAATTAGAGAAATCTCTCTCCGTAAGAATCCATAATGATGTGGCCCATGGGATCCCGAATTACACAGATGAAAGATGAGAAAATTGGATTTGTGGGAATTTATTGAAATACTACGGCAGAAAATTAGTGAAATTAAATTAGGGTAATTGGCTTTTCATCGGAGCAGCATCGTCTCCGTGGCAAAATCGTTTAGGGGAGTGAGAGAGAGAGAGAGAGAGCGTACAATTTGAGTGAAGATACGTGTTTAGGGGGTGTAATTGAAGGGTAGATACAAGGTTAGTGATCTAGGGGAGCGAAAGAGAGCGCACAATTTTTGAGAAGATGCGTGTTTAGGGGGTGTAATTGAAGGGTAGATACAAGGTGTGTGGTTTTGCCTATAAAAGGGGAGTGTATACATCTTAATAACTCTCGCTGAGTTATGTTATTTTTTAAACTATAGTTATGTTGAGTAATTATACTATCTTTGTTTGCTTACTAATATAATTTTTCCATAAAAGAAGAAGGATGAGTATTACAAAAATCAATAAGGAAAGTGAAATTTTAGGCCTACATTTTTATCAAGTCAAAATTTAAAAGTTATCATTCCTTTTTAATGTAATAATTATTTTTTTTTAAAAAAAATTACTATGTAACTATTACTATCTTATAAAAGCGAGTTAATCATCTCAAGCATATATGTTGACTTGGTGTCTGCTTGAGCTGCTTAACTCTCCCTTATAAGATAGTTTTGCTATGTTATTTCTTTGAAAATTTTGCGTTGCATTTATGAGTTATAAAACAGGACTCCGCCTAAAATAATTCTTCTCCTACTATTACTTTCTTTTACAGGCCGCATCGTTGTTGGCTCCTTGTTATATAGTATATAACTTTGTTATATTTTATATTTTATCTATTTTAATTTATTTGTCCTATTTTGATTTGATACAGAATTTAAAATAAAATAAAATTATAGTCTTCATTTTTTTAAGTTTTAATTATTGTGATTTATACTAATTTTTACGTAATTGTCAAATATATAACATATTAAAAAGAAAAGTCAGAGAAATAAATTAAAATGGAGAAAGTAAAATTTGAATGATTCCCAAAATTTTATCAGTGCCACATAAATTGGGACAAAAAAAGTTATAAATCACAATAATTAACAACTTAAAATATTTAAAAGGTTTATAAAAAATTTAGTTAATTCTTGAAATTATATCAATGTCACATAAACTGAAACAGGGGGAGTAACATGTATTATTTGAAAATTATATGCAAAGTATTATAAATCACAATAGTTAACAACTTGAAATATATAAAAATCATATAAAAAATTTGGCTGACCATCTAAATTCTGTTTGTATCACATAAATTGAGACCAAATATAAATCACAATAGTAAACAACTTGAAATATATAAAAATCATATAAAAAATTTGACTGGCCATCTAAAGCCTGTGCTAGCACGGGCTCCTCCAGATCTAGAACTCCCTCAATTTTAATTTGTTTGGCCTATTTTGACTTGGCATGGAGTTTAATAAAGTAGAGAAGACTTTTGAATCTTGTGGTCATAAATTAAAGATATGTCAAATGTACCAAAATACCCTTTAATCTTGTGGTCTTAAACATGTCATATGGAAAGTTAAAATTAAAGAGTTGCTAAAAAGGGAAATAGACATACTTTTTAAAACGGATTAAAAAGAAAAGTAGGTCAAACAAATTAAAACGGAGGGAGAATTTAGAGAAAAGTACAAAAAATGTCCAATCAACCCAAACAATTTACACCCACATGCCCTACCCTATATTAACTTCAATAATATTCAAGCGGCACAAATTATTTACCTGTAATACCCTAAAAGTGCGCTACATTCTTTTTAACTTTAAAATAGCGGCACCGAACTTTTTCAATCCAATTCTAATTGTGGCGCCTTCGATTCTTTTTCAATTTCTTTTCTTTTCTCCTTTTTCTCAATAGTTTTGTGCTTATCCTTTCCTTTTGTTTGCTTCTCTTTTTTTATCTTTTTTTTAAAAAATTAATTAAAATATACAGATAAAAATATTAACCAACTACTTTTAGATTAATAAAAATAAAATAATTAAATAACTAGACTACAACAAAAAATATCATATTTCTTTCGGTAAATATGCTCTTCATATATATATATATGTCTGTCATAGAAAATTAGCTAATATATATAGTACGTGTAATGTTATTAATTAATATTATAACAACTTTTCGATTTTTCATTCTTATAATTAATATTTGAATGTTATCATATCATAAATGTGAATGTATACCGCATCTAAAACTAACAATAACATGTGCAACCACCAAAAAAAAAGACTTAGCCAACTCAGGTCTTTTATTAACATACGATATTATTTTGCCAACTCACAGGTGTAAGCGCTATAGTACAGTGTTGACTGGTGTGCTTTGGTGTGTATATATATATATATATATATATATATATATATATATATATATATATATATATATATATATATATTTTAATTTATTTATCATATTTTGACTTGGCACAAAATTTAAGAAAGTAAAAAAAATGAATCTTATGGTCGATTAAAAAACTGAAGTGTACCTCAATGATACCATGTCAGTATATAAATATACTGTGATGATATCATGTAGGTCTCACTGAAGGATTGAAACAGACATCAATGATACCACGACGATATATAGATATACTGTGATGGTATCATTGAGGCCTGAAGCAAACCTCAATGATACTATGATATCATATGAATATACGATGATGGTATCGTGAAGGATGGATAAATGTCTTATTGAAGGACTGAAGTAGTCCTCCACGATACTATGCCAACATATAGATATACTGTGATAGTATCATTAAGTATTTAAGCAAAATCTAAATGATACCATGGCAATATATAGATATATCGTAGTGGTATACTGATGAGTGTCACATTGAAGAAATGAAGCATTACTCCATGATACCATGCCGATATATAGATATATTGTGATGGTATCATGGAAGACTGATGATTATCTCATTGAAGGGCTGAAGTAGTACTTCATGATATATTATGGAGAGTCTCATTAAAATATTGAAGCAGTCTTTCATGATACCATGCTAGTATATAGATATACTATAATGGTATCATGGAGGATTGAGGAGTGACTTATTGAATTAGGATGATACTATGTTAGTATATAGATATATTGTGATGGTATCATGGAGGACTAATGAGTATCTCATTGAATGATTGAAACAACCATCCATGATACCATATCAGTATATAAATATAATGTGATGGTATCATGGAGGACTGGAGAGTGTCAAGGACTGAAGCATACCTTAATGAAAAAAAAGTAAAAAAGTGAATGAAATTAGATTATGGAGAAAAAATAAAAGAAAAAAGAATTAAATAAATATTAAATAAAATAAAATGAAAAATATATATATAAAAATTAAAAATAAAGGAGTTAAAATTGAGTATGAAATTAGATCATGGTGAAAAAATAAAAAATATTATGATTTGAGATAAAAATGAATGAAAAAGGAGGGGAAAAAATAAAGATATTTACGAGAGAAAAAAAGGAGAAAGAAAGAAAAAAAAAGAGTAGATAAAATAAAAAAATAAATGAAAGAAATAATTAATATTTTTCTCTTAATCATTTCTTGTTTATTTCTTCAAAAAAAGAGTTTAGTCTTATATGATATATCATATACCGACAAGGTATCACATAAGGGGAACATTTTCTATAATTAGTTAGGGGGTATTTTCTATAAGGGGGTATTAAGGTGTAAATAACTTGCTCCTATGGGGCAACTATGTACTTTTTCCGAGTATTTATACAAAATGGGGCCCAAAAATTAGGGCTTTACCCTGTAGCCGGCCTTGTCAAATAGTGTGCCCAGGTAAGTAAATTTTTCCTCATTTTTTTTAAATTAAAAGTGGCCATGTGCCTTTATTAAACAAAAACAAAGTCTGTACAAGTAAAAGAGCCCACTCCAGAATCGGAGCAGGCCCAGTCAAAACAAAAAGAGAGCAAAGTAAAATTGGAAAGTGATAAAGTGGAAAAGGGAAAGTCAGCTGAATCCTAGACGAAACCCTAGAAATTCGCCTTGTTTCAGCTATCTTCTACTGAATTAGATCGTTGGGTTGGAGCTATGATCTTTGACAAGATAAGTGTTCCCCTCTTATCTTTTGAGTAGTTTATAAATCTAGTCATGAAATTAGGGGGTAAGGAGAGTAGAGACGAGTGTTCGATGTCTTATACTCGCCATGTCATCGGTAAATCCGACCAGCAAGATAGTACCATCATTACAAGCATTCAATCTAAGCTCCTTACCCTATATTTTCATGCTTTGATTCTAATCTTCTCATTGTGGATCAGATAGGGAAGACTTGTTCGATGGAGGCTCCAAACCCAAGACAACTCCGTTGAGTCTTCTTCTTCAGGTAAGTTCTAGTGTCCTACTTTTCTTCGTTCAACAATTTAAAGGTTTTCCATGTTCTATACTGCTTTGGTGTTGTCACATTACAGTGTGCTTTGGGTGATTTCATTTCATGTCACCTAAAATTCTCACAGGTTCTATGAAATCATGGCCGATGAAGACTAGCTTCAAGCTACAAGGTGGTGACAGGTGCTTACTAGTATAATGAGGAGAAAGTCATTCCATATTTTCCTTAAAATTAGGCTATGTTACTGCATTTGTAGATGAGGTAGTCCATTGTTGTTATTCCCCCGAAGGGTTGAACCTCATAGAAGTTAATACCACCTTCTAGAGATCTAACAATATAGGCTTCCTCATCTAAGGGTTATGTAGCAGTGTTGATCTTTAACTCAATTCCTTTCTTCTGTGTTTTGTTGTTATTGTTCTAGATTTACTGCAACGCTTCTTTGCTAATTGTTGCTTGTAAACCCATTTGTTGTCTTTTGTGCTCTGTGGTTAGTCTGGTGCTTTCCTTCTTAAGTGTTTGAATCTCAGCATTGGTATTCCTTGTTTATCAGTGTTGAGAATCCTCCTGGCTTCTACTGGTAGTTCCTAGAATGATAGATAGTTTCTAGTACCTGCAAAATCAATAACATGGTTAGTTAAAAAATCTGCCAATGTGTTGCCTTCCCTTTAGGGTATGAGTGAATATGAATTCTCCTTGTATCCTCCACTCCTTGATTTGGTTCACCACCATATTGATTCCCCAGGGGACTTTCCATTCCCCTTCCAGGATTTTCTTCATAGTCAGTTTCCATGACCACTGGTAGAAGCTGGTTCTCTACACAGTATCTGATTCCTCTTAGCATAGCTTGGGCTTCTGCATCTAGACTTGTTGTGTCAGAGATAAGGCTTCTACTAGCATACACTAAATCTCCTATGTAGTCTCTGATGCAGAAAGCAACATAGTTAGGGCTTGGATTGACTCTTAAAGCTCCATTAGAGTTGCATTTGTACCACCCTTTTCCTGGACAATCCCATATAACTGGAATTGTTTTGATCAATCCCTTGTAGGTTTCCATGTACTAAACAATTGATGTCCATGTGAATGAGATATCTTTCATCCATGGATATATGAGATTTGCCAAGTTATGTAAACTTTGGTTTATCTCATATATTGTTCAGTCCCATGAAATCTTCTTTCCATGATCTATAGCATTCCTCCATTTCCAAATCTGCCAGCAAATTATAGAAGGAGAATCTTGTATTAGGGATTTTAGCTTTACTACACATTCAGTGTTCCACCATTGAACTACTGTTTGATGTAGTTGTACAAAAGGACCCAAGATACCAATAGTTGCATTAAAATATCTCCACACTCTTTTAGCATAGTCACCAATAAGAAAAAGATGTTGAACTGTACAACATCTACACTTTGAGATAGTAGCAATGTCACATCTGGCTACTATCTCATCCACAGGGATTTTATACTTCCATAGTCTCCAAAAAAAAGAAAGAGATTTTGTTGGGAACTCCCTCGGTCCAAATTCTTTCAAATTGATTATCTTTAGGGATTTTTTGCCTTAGTAGTTGCCAAGCACTCTTCACTGTAAATTTACCATTGCTTGTGGCCATCCACCATGGTTGATCCCATTGACCAGCTTCTGCACATATGGATATGTTATTTCTAATATGATCCATAATGTCTTCTGGTAAGGTTTGCTGAAGCCTGTGAATGTTCCAGCTATTACCATTCATGAAGCAGTTCAAATCCTCTTTTCTTTCATCTATAGGAAAATCAGGTTCCACAATGTAATATAATGCTCCCAGCTGAGTCCAATTATCTAGCCAAATGTTGGATGAGCTTACAGTAGGTTGCCACCAGATTTCTTGCTCTATTTCTTCGCTTGCCTCCAACATTTTCTTCCACAGCTGAGATCCACCTTTCCAGTGTACTACACATGGGGTAAGCTTCTTGCAGTATTTATTTCATATGAAATCTGTCCATAGAGATCTAGATGTTCTAAACTTCCACCATAGTTTAGAAAATAAGGCCTTTGAGATATCAAATAGGGATCTAAATCCCACCCCTCCTTCATTTTTTGGGAAACACATTTTCAACCAAGCAACCCAGTGTTTGTTTTTCCCTTCCTCTTTGGTGCTCCACAAGAATCTGTTAGATATCTTTTGTAGTTTATGCAGTATGAATTTGAGAGGTACTACTGCTGATAGTAAGTACATAGGCATGCTTTGCAACACACTATTTATCAACACCAGTTTGCCCCCAAATGACAACAACTTCCCTTTCCAGTTCTGAAGCCTGTCCTTTACCTCTTTAATGATCTCATTGAAGTCTGCCTTCTTCTTCTTCTTTGCATGAGTTATTAGACATCCAAGGTAGTTTAAAGAGAACTGTCCTTGGTTGAACCCTGTGCATTCCTTCACTTCCTCCATCAGATTAGTTATTGTCTTCTTGTACATGTAGAATGCAGTCTTAGAACCATTGATCAGCTGCCCATAGATGCTTTCATTATCTTTCAGGACCCTCATGATCTTTTTTAGTGACTCTTTATCTACTGATGCAAAGACAATGGTATCATATGCATATGCTAGGTGGTTTAGGTTCCTACTTTATTTAGGCAATCCATAACCCTTGTACATAGCATCTTCAAATAGAGCATTTAGGGCTCTAGATAGGACTTCAACAGCCAGGATAAAAAAAGCAGGTGATAATGGGTCCCCTTGTTTTACTCCCCTGGTAGAATGGAAGAAGCCATGAGCTTGACCATTGATTAGGACAGAATACCAGTTATTTGCAATTAATCTCCAGTGATGTCAATGAATATTTCTCCAAATCCCATCCCTCTTAGTACCCTTGTGAGATAGTACCAATTCACCTTGTCATAAGCTTTAGTCATGTCTATCTTGATCACCACATTAGCTGGTTTCCCTCTAAGTTTGACGTCAGTAACTATCTCCTGAGTGAGTAGGACATTTTCAATAATGTTTCTTCCCTTCACAAATCCAAATTGATTCAGAGAAATCAAATCAGGGAGAAGTCCATCTAATCTATCATGGACCACCCTAGATATAACTTTATTGATGAAGTTACTTAGGCTTGTTGGTCTAAGATCAGAGAAACTTTTCACCAGACTCTTTTTTGGCAGTAGAACCAAGTTGGTGTGGGTGACAGATTTTGGCAGAGTGTTGCCTACAAAGAAGTCATAAACTATATCTAACACATTTATGCCTACTACCTCCCAACAGTATTAATATAACAAACCTGAAAGTCCATTTGGTCCACATGCACTAGAGCCATTAAGGTTGAACACTGCTTTTTTCACTTCTTTTATGCTAGGTGGAGCACACAGCTTGTTGTTGTTATCTGCATTAACCATTTCAGGGATGTGATTCAACAGTTCAAAGTTAGTTCCTTCCTCTTCTTGTGTGAACTATTTTTGTAACACTTGATAGCGTTTTTTACAATTTGGTCTTTCTCCTCTATCAGGTTCCCATGTTCACCCCTTATGTTGTTTATGTGTAATCTCTTCCTTCGTCCTTTTACCAAACTATGAAAGAATGATATATTCTTATCCCTTTATGTGAACCAGGTTGCCCCTTCTTTTTTCCTCCAAAATTCTTCTTCAAAGTGCCAGTACTTTTTTAGTTCAGCTAGGGCTTGTTGAAGTACCATTCTGTTCATCTAGCTTGGTGCTTCTTCGAATAATTGTTCTTTGATCTTCACAATATCTTCTCTTATGATTAATTGCTTGAAGATATCACCATGTGTATCCCTGCTCCATTTAGATATAGCCTTTTTGGTCTGCTTTATCTTGTGTTTGAACTTCCAAAATGAGTTTCCTTCTGCCTCTGGATACCAATTTTGTCTTACCACCTCTATCAAGGACTCTTGCTCTACCCATAAAGCCAAGAATTTGAAAGGTACAGTAAGGTAATGGTCCTGAGTTCCTAGGTTGAGGAACAAAAGGGCATGATCTGACCCTATTCTGGATAAGTATTCTACCTCCACCTTTGTAAACCAGTTTTTTAGAGATGAGTTAACCACTATCTTATCTAACCTCTCAAAAATATAATCTTCTGCAGCTCTTCCATTCCACCAGGTAAAAGGGCTTCCTTTAAAGTCAACTTCCTGTAGTTCATAAGAATTTAGACAAAAAGCAATATCTTCAAAGTCATGTGGTTGTACATGAACCTCTCTAATTTTCTCTTCCTCATTGAGCACCACATTAAAGTCCCCCCTACTATCCAAGGATCCACACAGGTGTTTGCAGTCTGGTAGATAGAGTTCTATAGATCTAATCTTTGATTTGCATCACATTTGGCATAGACCAGGGTGGTGGTGAAGAACCTTTGTTGTTCATGCAACTGCAGCCTGAGAGTTATCTGTTGATCTGTGTCATTAAGAATTTCTACCCCAATGTGTTCAGCTGTAAAAAACCAAAATTTTCCATTGGTATTTGCCCCTGCTTTGGACATTCTTAATCTTCTCATATCTTTGGATAGATCTAACATGCTGAAAAGGCTCCATGAGTGCAATTAGGAAAAAATTATGATGTCTGTGAAGCATTTGAAGTCTGTGAAATTCTTGTTGTGTGTTTACAGACCTAATGTTCCAAAAGATAGATTTCAACATTATTTGGACTTATAAATAGTAGCATTTCTCTTTGGCACCACGCTTGTTGGTTGTTGATTCTCTCCAATCCCTTGCTTTCTACCTTTTCTTTGCCCTTTCTTCATTTTTTTAGGAGAAATGTCTGCATTTTTAGAAATGCCTTCCCAATTCTGTGATCCTTCCTCCAATTCATCTTCTTCACTGCCCTTGCTAGGGCTATTATTCCCATAAGGAAGTAGTTCTTTTATGTTGTGTGACACCAGATTATGCAAAGTCTTGATAGGTGTGATCTTCTTGTATGGTATCACCTCTTATGTCACACTTTCTGGACTGAGTACCATGATTTCATGGTTGCCCTCATTCCCATTTACTGCTTCAGTACCATGTAATTCTGGGTAGGATTCCTCCTTGCTTGCTATTTCCAATTCCCTACCTTTTTGTTCCTCCTTGTTCTTTATGTCCTCTTTGTGTTTCTCATTAGAAACCTCATCACTTCCCATAGTTGTGGTCAATAGCCTAGTATCTATAGCTGCCTCTATGCCAGATCTAGTTCTCTTTGGGGTAGGATCTGCCTTGGTGGGGTCCTTCTTCTCTTCTTCTACTGAGTTTGCAGGAGCTATTGCCACATCGCCTATACAGATGTATTCGATCTCCCCTTCTTCCGTATCCTGCTCAACTTCTACTCTATCTCCCCATTTAGCTGATGTTTCTTGCTTCTGTGCTTTGTCTGATCCTGTTCTAGTGTCAACTCCCTTGGCTATGTTGTTCTTTGGTTCTCCATTTTGATAGAAAGGCAGTGCCCAACCCTTAGTTTCATCATGCCTTATCTTGTTGTCTGTGGTTCCCATCTCTTGAGAATTGTCTGTATTGTTATTGTGTTCTCCTTCCTCCTTGTCTGTGTCTTCTTCATCTGAGAGTGTAGCAAAAACATTGCTTATCTTAATGTCAGCCGGAACTAGACCCATGGGATTTCTTGTGGCATCTACTTTCTTTTTATTGCCTTTATTTGACTCTATGGTGATTGTTGGGGCATTAATAAACGCTTCTGCATCCTTATCTAGGATGAATCTTCTCTTTGTTGGGTTCCATTGTGTCCTTATGCCTGTCTTTTTCTTCTGTCTTGTCTGAGTCTGATGATTTGTGCTCTCCTTATTGTCATCTTCTATCTCCTCTTGATCATCCTTGGTTAGCTTTAACTCTGGATGTAGTATTCTACATTCTTGTTCGCTGTAACCCTGAAGCTTGCACTTTTGACAGTACTTTGGAATACATCATATTAAATCTTCACTTTTTCCACCCTGAGGTCTTCCCTATCTCCATTTTCCACCACTAATTCCACAAAGTCGGGGAAGCTAGCCAGCAGGTCTACTTGAACTTTCACTCTAGCACAACTGGGTCTAGTCTTGTTGATGGTGGCCATGTCTAACTGCAACGGTTTGCCTACAACAGAGGCAAGTGAAAATAGTGACTCATTTAACAAGAAAGTAGGTTGAAGATATGGGAATGATATCCACGCCATTGCTTGAGTGGTTTCTTCTTCTATTCTAAACTTGGAGTCGTATATTAATGGTCTCAATCTGATAGGATAGCCTATCCTTTACCACTATGTATTACACATTCTTAGACATTATGTTGACAAAATCTTCAATCAGATTGAATCTGATGAGTCTATGTATGGGCCTTAGTACACCAATTTTGCAATCTCCTTTAACTCCACATTGCTTTGGTAGCTGCACTCTCAGGTCTTCTAAGTTTGGCCATCTGTAAGAGAACTTACCCACTACAGCATATTGAAGATTCTCTATGATGTTCATTCGCTTGAATTCATCCTCCGTCCATCGAATTAGTGGGATCCCATTGTTATATGTAACCTTCTTGATTGGGATTGGCTCAACTTGAGGCTCTTTGCTTTGCTGGGGAGAATTCAGAGTGGTTGCTTTTATCCATGAGGCATATTTTGATTTTTGATTATCTTGTTCATGCTTGAGGTTATTGTTGTTGTTTTCTTTGCTAAGTAAAATAGTAGGCACCCCAAGCAACTTAGGATTAGTCTCAGGAGGAAAAGTATGAGAGGAAATGTTATGTGTGAAAGTATTTTCTCGGGTTTTGGTGGGTAGGGTTGGATATTGGGATGTAGAGGCTAAAGAAAGATCCTGACCAGTCGGTGAGGACTGGCCAGTGGCCAGCGTGGCCCGTGATAGTCAGTCGGTAGGTCATGGGAGGGAGGGTGGAGGCGCTCTTTGTATAGATAGGTATATAGTAAATTTTTCCTCGTTTATTTTACACACTCGAACAAAATCTGATCGCACCACTGCGAGTCCTTGTTACTCCACTCCCAAGTAATTCTCCCTCTCTCGCCAGTTTTGTTTTTCTCTCTCCCTCTCTCGTTCTCTGTTTTCTCTCTTTCTCCCCTTTCTTGCGCCTGCTATTCTCTCACGGGCTGTGTCTATTATCTTTGAGTGTATTGTGGCTGAAGTTATTCATTGGGTTTTATGGATTTATGCTGAACTAAATTGATGAGGGGTATTGAGTAATTGAACTACAATTCCCATCGGAAAATGGAGGGTAATGCACATAGTTATGTAAAAAGAACTTAGAAAATTGATGCATCCCACATGCTCGATGAATTGTATGAATGACAAGTTTGCTCACCGGTAAAGTCTGAGTAACCAAGAGACATTAGGAATTGATTATAAGCAAGTGTGGGGTGGTTTGGATCGGTTTGTAGAGTATTTTTGTTAATACCGGGTGATAAAAAAAATCTGTATTTAAAACTAAAAGTAGAAACAAGAAAAAGAGATGAAGAAGAAATCGAGCCCAAATGAATACACAGTGTGTCCTTAAGGAAATTATTCTCCTCAAGCACCCGATTGATGGAATATATCCTCCTAGAATAGAACAATTAACAACAATAGAATAGCGGTACCTTAAATCCTCTTGGTCAGCGAATCACTCAACGGTAGTAAATCACACTTGAATTTAGAAGAAAATATAGAAGTATACTTGTGTTTCTTGTACTTAAAATGTACTCAAATTTGTGCTTCATATCTGAGGAAGAATCAGATATTTATAGCCAAAAAATAACTACTTCAGAAAGGAAGCAACGGTTCAGAAAAGTTGCACTGTTTTAGATACGATGGGACAATGTGCGATTCGCACAAAAGGAAGTGCGTGTCGCACGTACCGTCACACACAAAACCAGTGAGTCTTCCAGCACTGGATGTGATGTGCGATGCGATGTGCAAAACTCACAAGCCATTGTGCGTGTCGCATGTCCCTCGCATGTCACAAAATAGTGAGTCAAAAAGACGCATCTCTTTTGATGTGCAATTCATGTGCATTTCGCACAAGCTGAAGTGCGGCTCGCACATTGAGAAATATTCTGGGTTAGACTTTTGTCTTAAACAATTAAGTTTAAATAAACTTTGTCCAAAAAGATAATGTCTCGATCGATCTTTGACAAATCCAAAGCCAAAGCCAAAGCCGAAATCGAAGCCAAAGCTGAGCCGAGCCGACGACGGTGACGGCGCGAGGCTTCTCTTCTTCTCAACAACTTTAATACCATGAGGAAGTGTTTCTCAATATAAACACTTGAAATTTCCTTTCCACCACCATTGTGGTACAAATGCTCTTTACAAAAGCAAAAATGAAATTTCATTTTCCCTCCATTCCTATTCCCTCCATTTACCATTCACTATTTATTACTAAACCCCAACAATCTCTCACTTGAATGGGGAATGGCTATAAGATGAAAGAATATACAGACAAGTGTGTGATCTACAAGAAAAAATTAATTACATCTGGATAAGTAGGTTTCCCTTTGAACTTTCCATAGTGAACTTATATCGGATGCACTCGGTCAATCGGTAGATGCGATATCTTTGAACCGTCAAACTTTGTTGTACACCTAGATAATACAAGTCACACAACTAACCTTTAACTTTTATGGTTCTCACGGTTTTGTTCGTTTTAGCCATGAACACTGCCTGGTTTCATAAGTGCTTAGAGAATCGACCTTTACTATTATTCTCCTTGAAGCGGCTTACACTTCACACTCACATAGGTTTTTTCTAAACGTTTAATCCTATAGATAAACTATTTGGTCATACCTGCTAAACTTAGAAACCATTAAAAAGCTTTAAGCCTTAAAAGCTTTACCCTTATTTTCGAACATTATCTTCATCATGAGAATGGGTTGAGTTATTTGACAATGTTGAACCGTCAATCATAACTTTGTTTTTCTCCTTGAACCTAGCTCTTGGGATCTCCAGTCTACTAGGTAAAGTTACCGCCATGATGACTTGTCCTAGGCCTTAAACCCATTTTCCTTGATGATCTTTCAACAACCTCTCTTGTTAGGCCTTTTGTAAGTGGATCCGACACATTATATTTTGACTTTACATTGTTAATCGTGATAATTCCACTAGAAAGTAGTTGTCTAACGGTGTTATGTCTCTGTTGAATATGATGATATTTTCCATTATACATAGTGCTCCCTGCCCTACTTATTTCTGCTTGGCTATCACAATGTATGCATACAGGTGCCAACAGTTTGGGCCAGAACGGAATATCTTCCAAGAAATTCTGGAGCCACTCAGCTTCTTCACCGGCTTTATCTAAAGCTATACACTCAGATTCCATTGTAGAGCGAGCGATACATGTTGTTTGGATGAATTCCAAGAATCTTCTCCTCCACCAAGAGTAAATACATATCCACTTGTGGATTGAACTTCAAATGATCCAGTGATCTAATTTGCATCACTATATCCTTCAAGTACTGCAGGATATTTGTTATAATGCAAGACATAGTTTTGAGTATGTTTCAAATACCCCAAAACTCATTTCATTATCATCCAATGAGTTTATTGGGATTACTTGTGTACTGACTAAGTTTACTAATAGCACATGCTATATCTGGTCACGTACAATTCATTATATACATCAAACTTTCCAATACTCGTGCGTATTTCAATTGTGAATCACTTTCACCTTCATTCTTTTTTGAAGTGCAAAACTCACATCCATTGGTGTCTTGGCAACATTGAAATTCAAATACTTGAACTTATCAAGTACCTTTTCAATGTAATGAGACTGTGACAAACCTAGACCTTGAAGAGTTTTATGAATTATGATCCGTAAGATCACGTCAGCAACTCTTAAGTCTTTCATGTCAAATATGCTAACCAACATACGCTTGGTAGAATTTATGTCAGACATGTCTCTACTGATGATCAACATATCATCAACATACAAATAAAAAATGACTTTATAATTTAGAGTGTATTTAATGTAAACACATTTGTCACACTCATTGATCTTAAATCCATTTTCCAACATTGTTTGGTCAAACTTTGCATGCCATTATTTGGGTGCTTGTTTTAGTCCATAAAGTGACTTAACAAGTTTGCACACCTTTCTTTCTTTATCCGAAACCACAAAACCTTCAGGTTATTCTATGTAAATTTCTTCCTCTAACTCTCCATTCAAGAAAGATGTTTTCACATCCATTTGATGGATTTCAAGACCATATACAGACGCCAATGAAACTAACAAGCGAATAGATGTTATTCTTGTTACAGGCAAATATGTGTAAAAATAATCAAGACCTTGTTTTGTCGATAACCTTTGATAACAAGTCTTGCCTTATATTTGTCAATAGTTCCATCAGCTTTCAATTTTCTTTTAAAGATCCATTTAGAACCCAAAGGTTTATTTTCAGGAGGAATATCAACCAATTCCCAAGTGTGATTGCTTAGGATTGATTCTATCCCACTATTGACAACTTCTTTCCAAAAAGTTGAGTCTCCGGAAGACATAGCTTCTTTAAACGTTTGAGGCTCATTTTCAAGAAGGAAAGTCACAAAATCTGATCCAAAGGAAGTAGATGTCTTTTGATGTTTACTACGTCTTGGATTCTCTTCATCGGGAGTAGTTCCCTTTGGTTCTTCCCGAGGTCATTTAATTCTTTCGCTTGACGACTCATTATTCATTTTATATGGATAAATATTTTCAAAGAATTCAACATTATCTGATCTATTATCATATTATTATGAATATCGGGATGATCATATTTGTGAACCAAAAATTGACATGCTTTACTGTTTGTAGAATATCCAATAAAAACACAATCCACAGTCTTAGGTCCTATCTTGACCCTCTTAGGTTAAGGAACTTGGACTTTGGCTAAGCACCCCTACACTTTGAAATATTTCAAGTTGGATTTTCTTCCTTTCCATTTCTCATATGGAATAGATTGTGTTTTGCTGTGGGATACTCTATTGAGTATTTTGTTTGCTGTAAGGATAGCTTCCCCCCTCCCCACAAGCTTTACGATAAATCAGAACTTATTAACAAGGCATTCATTATTTTCTTCAATGTTCGATTTTTTCTTTCCACAATTCCATTGGATTGAAGTGTATAAGGATAATAGTTTGATGGATGATTCCATTTTCCAAACATATTGCTTCAAAAGGAGATTCATATTCTCCACCTCTATCACTCCTTATCGTTTTGATCTCTTTATTCATCGGATTTTCAAATTCAGTTTTGTATTGCTTAAATGCTTCAATTTCTTCATCCTTACTATTAAGCAAGTAAACATAACAATATCGACTACAATCGTCAATGAAGGTTATCAAATACCTTTTTCCACCGCGAGATGGTATTGACTTCATATCACAAATATCTGTGTGAATTAAGTCTAAGGGATTGAAATTCCTTTCAACAGACTTATACAAATGTTTAACAAATTTAGATTCAACACAGATTTGACAGTGTGATTTATTGCACTCAAATTTAGGCTATACTTCTAAGCTAATCAGTTTTCGCAAGGTTTTATAGTTGACATGTCCTAAACGAACATGCCATAAATCATTTGACTCAATCAAGTAAGAAGAAACTGAACTCTTATTCATTTCAACAATCATTACATTGAGTTTGAAAAGGCCCTCAGTTAGGTAACATTTTTCTACATACATTTCATTCTTACTAATTACAACCTTATCAAAAATAAAAACACACTTGAATCCATTCTTAGTAAGAAGTGAAGTTGATACCAAGTTCTTCAGCAAATCAGGAACATGAAGTACATTGTTGAGAGTCACGACCTTATCGGATGTCATCTTCAAGCATATCTTGCATGTTCCTTCAACTTTTGTTGTAGTGAAGTTTGCCATAAAGATGGTCTCATTGGGTCTAGCGGGAGCATAAGATGAAAACAAATCGTTATTGGCACACACATGACGAGTGGCACCAAAATCTATTCACCATTCCTTTGTGTTGCCAATGAAGTTGAATTCAGAAAGCATGGAATACAAGTCATCCACTTGTTCGAGCATGTTTGCTTGACCCTTGTTCTTGTCTTTCTTTGGAACTCGATAATTCGAAGACTTGTGACCAGCCTTGCAAAAATTATGACAGTTGCCTTTGAACTTCTTCTTTGGTGAATTGTTCTTTGGTCCAGAAGGATTCTTTCTTTTCTTGTTTGTTGGTGCTTCTTCAATAATATTTGTTCCCGATATTGCTGAACTTGCACGAGACTTCTTTTCAGCAGCCTTGTTGTCCTCTTCTATCCTTAGACAGACAATCAAGTCTTTCAGAGTCATCTCCTTGCGCTTATGCTTCAAGTAGTTCTTAAAGTCCCTCCATGACGGAGGAAACTTTTCGATGAAGGCTGCTACTTGGAAAGCTTCATTTGTAACCATACCTTTAAAAGTAAAGTTACCGTTAGCCATATCTTCAAAATAACTAACAACGAAGGAATAAAAATTATTTATACCTTCTGCAAGGAGATCATGAACAATAACTTGCAATTCTTGAACATGGGACATGACAGTCTTGCTTTCAACCATTTTAAAGTCCAAGAATTTTGCAGCCACGAACTTTTTCAGTCCGGAATCCTCAGTTTTGTATTTCTTCTTAAGAGCGTTCCACAACTCTTTTGAAGTCTTACAAACACTGAAGACATTGTACAAACCATCCTCTAAGCCATTCAGAATGTAGTTCTTGCATAGGAAATATGAATGTTTCCATGCTTCAGTAACCACAAACTTTTTCTTATCCGGAGTTCCTTCAGCCAACACCGGAGCATCCTCACTTATGAAGCATTGCAGGCTTAGAGTTGTGAGATAGAAGAACATCTTCTGTTGCCATCTCTTGAAGTCGATGCCCAGAAATTTTCTTGATTTTTCTGCCGTAGCCATAGCAGGTGCAACCTTTGTACGATTTGATAACGCTATAGTTGTTACCGTTGGGGCAACACTATTCACAACCGAATCATTTTGGTGTTCTATTTCATTTGTCATTTTTCTCTGTCACAAATTTGACAAACACTTTAGTATAAGAATACTAACAATAAAGACTATCTATGTATTCAAACTTGTTTCTAGTTAAAGATGAAGTTTTTATATCATCGAATCATTCAACCGAATGAACTCTAAGTTCTGACGAAGTTTTTATATTCTTCAAATCAGAACAAAGATTCAAACAGAGTAGAAAACCAAAAGGTTTTAATCTCCAGAAACTTTAAATACAGATAACTAATTTCCTTAAGATTGTTATCTTAAGGTTTTAAATAAACAATAATTTCCTTAAGATTGTTATTTTCGGGTGATAAATAAAATCTGTATTTAAAACAAGAAGTAGAAACAAGAAAAAGAGATGAAGAAGAAATCGAGCCCACTGAATACACAGTGTGTTGATGGAATATATCCTATCCCAGGATAGAACGATTAACAACAATAGAATAGCGGTACCTCAAATCCTATTACTCAGCGAACCACTCAACGGTAGTAAATCACACTTGAATTTAGAAGAAAATATAGAAGTATACTTGTGTTTCTTGTACTTAAAATGTACTCAAATTCGTGCTTCATATCTGAGGAAGAATCAGATATTTATAGCCAAAAAGCACTGCTTCAGAAAGGAAGCAATGGTTCAGAAAAGTTGCACTGTTTCATATACGACAGGACGATGTGTGATTCGCATAAGAGGAAGTGCGCGTCGCACGTCCCGTCGCACACGAAACCAGTGCGTCTGCCAGCACTGGACGTGATGTGTGAAACGCACAAGCCATTGTGCGTGTCGCATGTCCCTCGCATGTCACAAAATTGTGAGTCGAAAAGACGCGTCTCTTTTGACGTGCGATTCATGTGCGTTTCGCACAAGCCGAAGTGTGGCTCGCACATGGAGAAATATTCTGGGTTAGACTTTTGGATTAAACAATTAAGTTTAAATAAACTTTGTCCAAAAGGATAATCTCTCGATCTTTGACAAATTCAAAGCCAAAGCCAAAGCCGAAGCCGACGATGACGACGCAAGGCTTGTCTTCTTCTCAACCTCTTTAATACCATGAGGAAGTGTTTCTCAATATAAACACTTAAAATTTCCTTTCCACCACTAATGTGGTACAAATGCTCTTTACAAAAGCAAAAGTGAAATGTCATTTTCCCTCCATTCCTATTCCCTCCATATACCATTCACTTTTCATTACTAAACCCCAACAATTCTGTCCGTTCACTCGAGATGAAAGTACCCCATAACAGCATAACTGAGGCAGACAATCCTTTGGCATCTAGTATGGGTAGGCTTGTGATTAAAAAATGAGCTGCTCAAGTAAGTACGAGTATGGCACCGCCCTGGCTTGGTGACAATCTCTGCTGTTTAAAATGTGGTTCTGAAGAGCTACCAGTAGGGTTAATACATTGTGTGACTGTTAATTTGAAAATACAAAAGAGAACATGTCAATTGTCCTTTGCAAGACAAGAATGTGGACTTGAATGTTGAAGAGAGTGAGTATGTTTGTCCGTGCTACATTAGCTGATTCTTGTTTTCAGTACATTAACTATCTTGTAAAATTTTAACCATGCTACATGACTTGATTATAAGTGTGGGAGAGGTGCTAAGGTGTTGGAATATAATATGGTACGTAAAATATATCAATGGGAGTGCAACTACTACACTTTGGTTGAAGGGGTTTAGTGGTAGTAATTAATCATGTCCATGACTATGCTAACCTGAGTAGCATAACTGCGAGTGAACCTGTAGGATCTTGTGTGATTGTTCTATTCTCTCAAAATTTGTGTTTCTGAGAAACTAGACGAAAATTGAATGATTACAACTTGATCTAGTGTGACTAACATGCTTGTTCACATATATTGGTATGATTCTTATGATTTGAAATGTGGTGTGCTTTCTAGCATTGTAACTACCGCAACTATGTACCTGCAGAAACTTTGAGATCTTTTTGAATTTTTTCCATAACATTGATGATGTGTACTTGCCATAACTGAATGCATCATAGTGGGATGTGGTACATGCCTGATGTTATGATATCTGTTTATACTTTGGCAGTTGTTATTTACATTGACCTTGCAACACATCAAATTTTGAGTGCATGGATAATTCTGTTACCACCATGGCTGATCTTGCTACCGTTGTGCTCCATATTTCTGATGCCACTACGACTTGAGGGGAGTCCCTTCTTACCTTTTTTGATTTTATCTATGTGCATTGGGGACAAAGCACAATTCTAAGTGTGGGGTGGGGGATTTTCGTTACCTTTTACAAGTTTTGTTTATTGCAGCTGATTTTCTTTACTAGTATTAGATAATAAAATAGGTTCTTGGGTTTCTTTAAGCCATGGTTCTTTCTCCAAGAATGTCTTTTATTTTTAACCGGGTGTCTTTTAGGAATTAATTAGTAGTTAGTACTAGATAAAAGAGAAGTGCTAGAAGACCACCATCATCCTTATACTTCAATTCGTGTTCGGCAAATGCTTCTGCAAAAGCTCCCCCTTTGGTTTCAAACATGTGATGGATCCACATGACAGAAAACCGGTATGACTGTTTGTCCTTTTTTATCCTTGCATTCCGTTGATCTTCACTACTTCATTCAAGCACCAACTCGATGTAGCATAATTCTTTGAGAAAACAACGTGGCAACTTGAGACTCTTCAATAGCTTTCAAGAGTTCTTCTGAGATCGAATCACCATGATCTAGGTTTTTATCATCTTGAAAGGTAAATATTTTCCTATTTTTTAAACCTTCGTACAAGTGACCCTTAAATATTTTATGAGTACCTACACCTCTAAAACATAGAAATACAACGTACTTCCATTGAGGACAATATTTGTATACTCACAAAAGAAGAAGCAGAAGGAAGAAGAAGAAAATGCCATGGATTCAGTTAATTTGTTGAAATTTGAGAAGAAAGAAAAGAAGTGTATAGATAGATAGTGGTTGTGATAAGAGAAAATTTGGGACAGTTAAATATAGGACTTCAAATAAGAAAAGTTTCTACGAAGATGGGCTCTACTCCAATAGAATTATTCGACCTAGTCAATTGGTATATGTTGTACTATTAAGGGGCCGTTTGGTAGGGTGTATAAGAATAGTGCAGATTATGATAGTAATGTTGGTATTAGTTATGCTGAGATTTTTCTAATGCAATGTTTGGTTTTATGTATTAAAAATAACATGCATTGAATAATTTCAAAATAAATATATTTATTTACGAAAATACCCTCCACAAATATGATGAAAAAGATGTGGAAAAGTTTTCGAGGGGCAAATAGTGTCTTTAACCATGCTAATGCATGCATTAAAACTCATTGAATTACTAATATCATGGATTTCCATGTATTAGTTATACACACCTTAATACCAAATAGATGGTGTGTTTGGTATGAGGGAAAATATTTTCTGGTGTTTGGTGGTCAAAAAAATTGAAAAATATTTTCTTTAGGGAAACAAGCTCCTTGAAGATAAGGAAAATGACTTCTCTAATGAGAGTAGGGAAAACAAGTCGCATTGTCTCTTCCACCTTCACAATCAACCAACCCAACACCCACCCACCCCCCCCCCCCCACCCCACCCCCACCACCACCCTGCCCATCCCACCTTTTACTCCCCCACCCCACTCCACCCCCACCCCCAACACACAATTTTTTTTTAAATTTGTTTTAAAAATATTTCCCCCCCCCCCCCCCCCCCCCCCCCCCCCCCCCCCCCCCCCCCCCCCACCTCCCACCCCGCCCCAACTCAACTCCACCCCCCACATTTTTTTTAAATTATCTTTTTCTACCTTACCCCATCCCTACCACCCACCTCAACCCCACCCACCACAATGTTTTTCAAAAATAAAATTTTCTTTGTACCCTACTTACCCTTCACACCCCCACCAACGCCTCCCCCCTCAATTTTTTAAAAATCTTTTTTTCTACCCCACCTACCTCCACCCCACCCTGCACCACCAACCCCTACCTCCACCATCCTCACAATTTTATTTTAGATATATATACAAATGCTTTTAAGATAATATTTTTTACTTGCATACCAAACACAAAAATAAGTAAGAAACCACTTGTTTTCCTAGAAAATATTTTCCTCGGTACCAAACACACCCAGAGTGTATAACTAATACTTATACCAAACAATGTATTACTAATACACAAAACTATTGCATGCATTATTTTTTCTAATGCACTCTACCAAACGACCCCGAAATGTGGTAGGTGTTCATTCATTGGATAGAAGTAAGTAGTAGAAAATTTCTGTAATAGAAAAGAATATACTTTGAATCCATCTATCCGGAGTTTCGCATCTCTTAAATTTCTATTGCTTCTCCTTGATCAATGTTACTTATTTAATTAGCAAATAGGGTTAAATTAATTTCACCATCTGCACAGAAATTTTTGACTATATCACTGTTTTTGATTGGTTCTTATCTTCAATCACAATGAATGGATGAAATCAAGCCGTGTTATTGTGACAACTAAATTTCCCTTCTTTTTCTTTGCACCTTCATTTGCTTGTACTTTTAGTTGTTCATTGTATGCATATTACATTGCAGTTTTGAAGGAATTTTCTACTTACTTATGCTACAATACATATCACTGTTTTTGACTGGTTATTTATCTTCAATGCAATGAAGTCTAATCGTCGTGCTTTGTCAGTCACAAAGAAATTGTTAGCATTTTTCCTTACAGTTTCAAATAAACAAGGCTCACAATTTGTGGAGTAAAGTTTCATTTTATATCATTCTATTTAGATTATTTTTATGAATTCACTTTGTTTTCGACTGAGAAATATTTTGATCCAAAGGTGAGGTCTATTGGCTATCAATAAAGTCGGTATGATATTTTAGGTTCAAATTTAATCAGAGGCCACAATCATTAGGTGATTTATTTTCTTTTGCCAAAATCTTGATGAAAAGAGTTACTCAAGTAACAATACCAATAAAATAATCGAGATGATAGCAACAATGGTGTATGCAGGATTTCTTATAACCGGTGTCGATATTCAAGGAATAGAACAAATTAGAGGGAATAATGAATAATTTTTTTAATTGTTAGGACCAAATATTTAGCTTTACTAATCCAAGTTAAAATAGGTTAAATAAATTGAGTGTCTACCATTTATGCAGTAGTGAAAGTTGGTAGATTTGTTTTGTTTTATCTTTGGGGAAGAGTCTCGGGTTCGAGTCTGGCTAAGAGCTATTTCTTTTTAGCAATTAAACACTTAAAGTTTTAAAAAAGCACAAAAATCGTCGTGAAGAAGATTCGAACTCGGGGGGTTTACAACATGGGTATAAAGTTTAATCAGTGAGCCGTGGAGCACTTTGTGCTTATTAGTGTAACTTGATAATATATCTACACGTACTTTTATTTTTTCAGATTATATTGATATAACATATATTGACTAGCGGTTTCATATGATACCCCTTGCCATAAGGTGCGTCCCCCCGGATAGCAACACTATCAATTTTTTTTTTTAAAAAAGGTAAAGAAATATTTTGCTGGACGAAGACTTTTTCAATCTCCTTGTAGTCGTTTTCCTTTTGCAGAGAAGAGAGATGGACATGGGTGTTTGAAATAATTCTATTGGAGAAGTACAACCCATCTTCATAGAAACTTCTCATATTTGAAATGGTACTCCTTCAATAGAGTTATTGCTACTCCTCCAATAGAATTATTGCTAGGAAATTCCTTAAGGACTCCATGGCGTCCTCTCTTTTCTGTCAAAGGAAAAGACTCCACACGGAGATTGAAAATTTTTCGTCCAGCAAATATTTCTCAGTTTTTTTCTTTTACATGATGGTAGTATTCGAATTAGTTCGTGCCACCTCAATTATTTTATTGGATACTGCTATCGACAAGACTCAGGCAGAAGAAAATTAATTACCTAATGAACTTTGCCTCCAATATTATTTGAACCGGAAACATCATTATTCTTTTCTTACTTTATTGGCCATTAGGCACACTTTTAGATCAAAATATTTGTCCGTCTTCTGCAGACTGAATTAATTATAAAACTAATCATAGTAAAACAAATAAAATAGAACACGTTATACAATAAATTATGAGCCTGTTAATTTGAAATTATAAAATATGTTAATGGCTAAAAGTAAGGTGTATCAGCCATGGAACTACTGTCTTTTTGAACATCTGTTGTAGTAATAACGCTCTCCTTCTTTATCAAAGAAAAAATAACAACGCTCTCCTTAGCAACTATAGTCGATTCAACAACCTCAGAATCCTCTAGATCCTCTGGGAGCAATATGTTGTTTCTTGTAGTGATCGTCATGCAATGAGACAAAGACCCACTTTCATTGCTTTTTAGATTGATAGTGTTGCTATGAAGATGCCCCTTTAGAGGCAGGTTTTTCTCTCTGGAGATGTCTCTCATCTGCAATTCAAGCTTTTGGATAGAGGCAGTATGGGAGCTTATCGTCTCAAACATGTTGCAGATTGTAGCATATGTCCTTTCTTTAGTCTACAAGACTTTCTTAAGCATACCTTCCAAATTGGAATTGTTCTGTTCTTGCGAAGGACTGTCTCGCAATTACTGCGAGTTAGATGTTTGCCCTCTTGGAGGGACATATGGATTGGTGCTCTTGTTATCGAAATTGTTGTTGTTGTTCCAGTTATCCTAGCTCTGATTACCTTGGTTTTGATATCTAGTCCCTTGGTTACCTTTACCTTGTGATTGTGGTCTCTATTGGTTCTAGTAGTTTTGACCTTGGTTGTTTTGGCGTTGATAGCCTCTTTGCGAGTTGTTCACAAAATTAGCTTCCTCAAACTGCATAGGAGGAGCTTCATGATATTGCATCATTTGTTGAGCATAATAATTTACCTGTGACATGACATGTACTTCAACCAATTTCACCTTCTTTAGATAATTTTTCATAAACCTTTTGGTCAGAAGCTCATTACTAGTGGTCATATTAGAGAACAATTGATCCCTCTCTTAGTTATCCCTTATAATTGTTGTGAGCAAGGGATTATCATAAGAGATACCACCACTGTTATCTGATGAGTGCCATGCATGGTTATGCCTTGTCAGCTTGTCCATCAGATTGCAAACACAGGCATATGATTTTTCCATGAAACAACCCCAAGCTTCTTTGTGGGCGACAGATTGGTCCAATGGATCCAGCCCCATATAAAACATTTCCAGAAGAATGTGCTTTGGAAACCCATGATTGAATGTGCTTTGGAAACCCATGATTTGGCAACCTCTGAATGTACTTCTTAAACTGCTCCAAAGCTTTGAATAGTTGCTCCTCAGGTACCTGTTTGACGTGAAAGATTTTGTCTCTAAATTCTTCTTTCTTCCTTGGAGAGAACCACTTTTTCAGAAACACATTCACCAACTCTGCCCATGTGGTGATAGAGTTTAGCGGCAATCTATGGAGCCAGGTTTTTGCTTCACCTGTGAGGAGTACTTGAATACCCTCAATCTGATAGCATCCTTAAGAACATTGGTCTGCTTAAGCATTGAGCACACCCTATAGAATTCTTTAAGTGCTGATGGGGGTCATCATCTGTAGAATTATGAAACTGCCCCTCGGCTTGAGTATGGTGTAAATGCTTGCATCAAACTTAAAAGATTGAGCATCCACACGGGGAGGTGGAATAGCATTCACATAGTCAATTTCCTAATTCATATCGGCGAACACATTAACCTTCTGCTTTTGGTTAACCTGCTGCAGTACTTCTTGAGCTGCGGTTATTGCTACTTCTACCTCCAGTTGGGAGGCTACAACTCGCTATGTTGTTGCTTGTGCCATGATAAACCTGATCCACAGCCAAAACAAGAAAATGTGTGATGGAAAAGAAAGACTTAATCTTAGTAAATGTTAATAAGTAAGTTTTCGACCATATTCCCCGGCAATGGCCCCAAAATTTTATACGCTCAAAATTACACCTTACGATGATGTAATGCGGTATGCAAATATAGTAGCCCAGCTAAGTTGAGGTCAAATCCCACAAAGGATATGGTGAAAAATAGTTTACTAATCGGACGAATACTAGATTGACAGTCAATTTGTATTCTTTTAGAGTTGAAAAGATTTTGAATAATTAAAGACTAAAATAATGCCTTAAATACTAAGGATCTAAACTATATTGATTAAAGCACTAAGTTTGTGTCCCCACAATGGGCTGTTTAGTTCGGTGGTTTTCATGCCATTACAAATATTTGGGTCCTAAATATGCACTCGGTCCCTAATCTATCACTCCATCTTTCTCAGAAGTTGAACAATTTATCTCAATATGATATTTTCATAACTATATGAGTTATTTATATAAGAGCGACCATTTACGCTAAGTAAATACTATTATTCCTAATGAGAATTTATCGAACGAGGTATAGCGCGTCGAGTTCATGCAAATCTTCTTTTACCACATCCTTATCCGCCTTCCCAAGCAAAACTAAGATATTATGATGCAGGTTAATATTTGCCATCACCAACCAAGAATTAAGAATGAGAAGAAGTTTGATAATTTACTATCCTAATATCATGCAACACACAAAAACGTTATGAACTTTGCAATCACATTGTACTTCATAACCTCAGTAAGGATTTATCTACTCATACTAAAAGTAAGCAACAAGAACAATAACTAAGAGAATTCATAAACTTACATTGAAGATTAAAATTTGAAAGAATAATTGTGTTCTTCATTCAAGAAATTAGGGAGAGAAAACCTTTGAACTTGTATGTTGTATACTTACGTTTATTTTTTTCTTGTGCAGAAATCATGTCTTCAAGGCCTAAAAGAACTATCACCGGAAAGAACAAGGTTTCAACTAATAGCCAAAACAGGGATAAGAGGTCAAAGAATTGAAAATGAGGGACAACCCAAAGCACCAAAAGTTCCATATGATTTATAAGTGGTTGAACCCTTGGGAAAACATTGGTTTAGTCACTTCCAAGAGTCTCCACCGGCTATCCCCAAAGCGAACATCAATATAAATCATCTCCATAACAAGTTTATATTCCTCCATGACAACATAATGCAAATGAGATTGGAAAGCTTACTTAATTCATGTGGCATAGCTAATATGTGCATGGTGAAAGAGTTTTATGCAAATTGAGAGCCATGAGTTGACTATGAAAAAGAGTATGAAGTGAAACTAAGAGGGGTAGTGGTGAAATTCTCTTATCACACAATTAATGAATATATGAAGTTTAAAGAGTGCTCTGACGAGATATTTGAAGACTTCTATAGAAAGTTGGATTACGAAGAGATTCGGTTGCAAGTGTGTGATGGCTATTCGATGTGATATGGGCACGTGATGCCAATGAGAATCATAGCTCCTACCCTTGGAAAACATTGACATTGTCATCAAGGGTGTTGTTGAGGTTCATCAACAATTGCATCACCCCAACTTCTAATGATTCACATGCCTCCAAATTCAAAGTTTTCTTGATCTTTGCCATCCTACACTAGATGGACATAAACATGGGAAAAATCATACTTGGAGAGATGGCTAGTGTAAAGGGAGGAGGAAAATCTCGCTTGTTCTACCATGTATATCAACCACCATCCTTAGAAGAGCTGGGGTTCCAAGAATGAAAGTTATTGATAGAGAGCTTGAGGCATCAGAGAAGCTTTTTGATATGATGATCGTGAAGCAAGAGGGTACCCACGACAAAGGAAATACTGAGGAGAGAATGGTACGTACGGAGGAATCCATGAAGTTCTCTGCCAAGTGTGTCAAAGGAATAGTTGTCAACAATGAAGCTAGCCAATACGAGGTCGAGGCAATGGAGCAACTCACACCTGCTACATGTGTCTTCCTTGGAATTGATGCACCAAATGGGCGTCCACAAGGCCACCAAATGAGGATGTAAACTCTGAGTTGGAGTTGGAGTAGCCACATCTTGAGGGAGTCCCTTAAACCCTTATTTTTATTTTATTTATTGCATGAGGTCATAGTATTAGTTATAAGACTTTATGTTTTATTTGACAGATGAAAAAGAATAAGAAAAACAAGAAAAATACAAAAAGAGTTTCTTAGTTTTAGTTTCTTTAGGGTCTGATTGGAATGTCACCTGGTAATTAGAATTGGTGTAATTACTAGGGTAGTAATTATCAGCCTAGTAATTACACGGACCTATTTGGTTGTCACAATGTAATTACAGTGTAATTACAAGTGTACTGTTTGGTTGCACAAGTGTAATCACATGGTTATATTAAAATTTTAAAATAAAAGCTAATTATAAAAAACTAAAAATTTATACTAAACAAATAAGGGCCTTTATAAATGATATTAAATTAAATATTTAAGATATATCTATATTATTTTTAAAAATATATTATAATTAATAAACATATATTTTTAACTAATATTATAAAAAAATAATTGATTTATATTTTTCAAATTAGTATATTTTAATTAAATTAAGCATAAAAACTTAAATTACATATATTTTAAGAACATCATGAAATGCATGTTTAACAAAAAATATTAATATTGTAAATATAATGTCATCAAATTATTAAAATATTTGATAAAAAGATAATCTATCAATTATAACTAAAAAATGAATGACTTGCAATGTGAAATATCAAGCCAATACTAGTAAAACAAATAAATTGGGACTGAAAATATAACATAAGTTCAAAATTTAAAACAAAAAAATTAACATAATACTCTTAACTCAAATTTTAATATAACATATCTAAATATGATTCAAAAGAAAAGGAAAACTTAAGTATATAACCATATTCAACAATAAATTCTACTTTAATTTAAAAATTAGAATACTTTATGCTAAATGAAAATAATAAACATAAAATAAATATAAAATAGATAATTCAAATAATTACATGGAATCACAAGAAGTAAATGTTTGAAAATGAGAAGGAAATGAAATATAAATAATATAAAATAAAAAATATATTTTTCAAAAATTATTAGAATAATAAAAATAAAAAGAATTTAAAATAATATAAATAAAAAATAAATTAAAACGTAAAATAAAAATATAAATAAAAGGACAAAATTAGAAAGTAATCAGCTTGTAATTACACCATGTAATTATCAGCAATTCACAGCTCCCCCCTGTGAATTGGAGAGTGTAATTACCCCCTGCCAATTACATCCAATTACCTGCTGACCAAATAATTACTTGGCCAACCAAACATGCCAAACTATGTAATTACACCCAATTACACCAAATTCAATTACCAGGGTGGCTTTCCAAACAAGCCCTTAGTCTTCTAATGACACATCTTTCCACCTTCTAGTTTTTCTTCCCGTAAGTTCTTTTCCAAAAAGGGTGACCACTGAACTGGGAAAATTTTAAATTTTAGTTTGTTTAGTAGTTTTTATTAGTTAGATTAGTTTTTGTTTTTAGTTTTTAGAAGGTACAATGATCCCTTCTAAGCTAGATCCTCAAGTTAGGATGTCACCTCTATGAACACAAGCTTGGTTTGTTTGAAAGAAATTATGCAATGACAAGAAAACATTTCTTAAGACACCTAAGCTCATTTGTATGACTTGCATACATTTGCTTAATATGAATTTTTGGTGATTTATCAACTAGAAACCTACATGATGGTATACTTGTGTTGAATATGTGTCATGTGTGATGTGAGGACTTAGTGAAATTCTTTGTGTTCAACTGGTGTCTAGAACTTACTTTGTGTATTTTGTGAAGCAAAATAAAGTTAGTCATATGTAGGAAATTATAGAGGCAATTATTTGATTAGCCATTCTTTTTATCCTCTGTTGTACCTACCCTTGAATGTTATCCATAGTAAGCGCTTTTGAGCCTTTAGACGAATTTCTTTGATAGCTTCATATGTAGCCTAATCCCCTTTGTTCTTAGACCTTATTTGATCCAAAGAACTCCCATAAGGCACTTGATATAGTGTTAAGCGCTTGAAGAAAGTTAGAGAAAAAGATGAAGAGAGGTGGTGAAGTGTGAAAACTTGAAAACATGGACACCTCTAGCCTCTAAGCACCTCCAGAGAACCTCCATAGGGACTTTATCATATGCCTTCTCTAGGTCGATGAACACTATGTGCAGATCCTTCTTTCGCTCCCTATACTGCTGCACTATTCTCCTCACAAGATGAATGGCTTCAGTAGTCGAGCGTCCTGGCATGAATCCAAATTGATTCTCGGAAATATCCACGATCCGCCTCAACCTCAACTCCAACACCCTCTCCCAAACCTTTATAGTGTGACTTAACAACTTGATACCCCTATATTTGTTACAATTCTGGATGTCACCCTTGTTCTTGTACAACGGAATCATCATACTCCATCTCCAAGCTTTGGGCATCTTCATCGTCCTGAAAATGACATTAAACAACCCGGTCAGCCACTCCATACCTATTCTTCCCGTGCTCTTCCAAAATCCACCAGAATTTCATCAGGCCCAGTCGCTCTACCCCTACACATTTTACAAATAGCACCCATTACCTTTTCAACCCTAATATTCCTACAATAACCATAATCGCAACACCTTCCTGAGTGTTCCAAGTCCCCCAGCACAATGCCATTATCCCCTGCTTCATTCAAGAGCTTATAGAAGTAGGACTTCCACCTCTTACTAATGAGCACCTCCTCCACCAAAACATTGCCATCCTCACCCTTGATGCACTTCACTTGGTCAAGGTCACGGGTTCTTCGCTCACTGGCCTTGGCTAGCCTTTATAACTTCTTATCCCCGCCTTTAGCTTCTAACTTGCATACAAGATTTCGAATGCCACTATTTTAGCTGCCGTGACTGCTAACTTAGCCTCCATCTTAGACACCTTATACTCCTCCCTATTCTTTCTCTTCTCCTCATCGGTCGTACTTTCCACCAACTTTGCGTAAGTGCCCTTCTTCGCCTCCACCTTCCTTTGTACTTCACTATTACACTACCAGTCTCCTTGACGCCTGCCAGATCGACCTTTCGAGATCCCCAACACCTTCCTAGACATTTTCCTAATGCAACTGGCGGTCTTATCTGACATACTGTCTGCATCCCCCCTACTCTCCAAAGCACCCTTAGCCATCAACTTCTCCGCTATATCTAGGGCACTGGCCATAGCCAAGCTACCCCACTTGATCCTAGTTTAATCATCCACTATAGATCCATCACCAGAAGCTTATGTTAGGTCAAAAGATTCTCACTTGGGATAACCTTACAATCTTGACAGAGACCCTTACCTCCCTTCCTAAGGAGAAAAAAGTCTATCTGAGTCTTGGCCACTAAACTACGGAAGGTAACCAAATGTTCCTTCTTCTTGGGGAAGCTCGAATTCACTACCACCAACCCAAAGGCTCTAGAAAAATCTAAAAGTGAAGCTCCGCCTTTTTTCCTCTCTCCGAAACCAAAACCTCCATGCACATCAGCATAACCCCTTGGCGAAAAATCTATATGCCCATTGAAATCTCCTCCTACAAAAAGCTTCTCGATGTCAGACACGCATCTCACCACCTCATCTAAAGCCTCCCAGAAGCTCATCTTTTCCTTCTCGTCCAATCCCGCTTGTGGTGCATACGCATTAATAATGTTCCAAGTAGACCCTCCTAAGACCAACTTAATCGACATCATCATATCATTGACCCTACGAACCTCTACCACTTGCTCCCTAAGCTTCTTATCTACTAAGATTCCTACCCCATTCCTATCTTTTCTGCCGCCTGAGTACCACAACTTATACCCGTCCATGTCCCGTGCCTTAGTCCTTACCCATTTCGTCTCCTGGACACATTCTATATTAATCCTTCTCCACCTAAGAATCTTCACTAGCTCTATAGACTTTCATTGTAAAGTCCTAATGTTCCAAGACCCCATTTTCAATCTGGAGGTTCCCGTAACCCCTTTACCCCCTACACCCACCCCCAAACCTAACCTTGACCCTAACCTCAACCCTAACCCCAATCTCGGACCCAACCACAACACCGACCGAAGACATAAGCCAAGTCTACCATCATTCACCAAAGCCACTAAAGAAAGTGCAAACTACGCAAGAATATACTAACTAAACCACTAACCTGCAATACAAATACAATACACGATATATGCAATACAAGGAGGATGAGGGTAAAATACACACTAACTAAGAATTACAATACTAACAAGATATATCAGGCTGGAAGAAAGGGACAAAGGTGTGATTCACAGAAAACACCACCAAGTATAACAAAAGAACTATATAGCCCCTAAACACAACAAGCAAGAACAAATAAATGACTAAAAAGCAATAAATTTCAATCCAAAAGTCGACTAAGAATGTAATAATACTAGATGGATGTTAAGAAAAGTCAAGAAAATAAAGAATCAAGGATAGAAATCATCAGGGACTAAGCTGTGGAAAAGAAGGATGGAGTTCTTGCTCGATCTGATGGATTTCAGCAAATGTTGATGCTGAAATTGATCATCAGTCTCTGGTCATTAGAAATCTGCCACCTGTGTATATCACCCAATACTATCTGTAAGAAAAGGAATACAAAAAAGGAAAAAGAAAGAAGAAAGAAGAAAGAAGAAGAAAGACAGAAGAAAAGTAAAAGAAACAATATAGATCTGCCAGAGCATATCTGACTGGAGAAGAATGAAGAGGTCACCAGAGTAGATCTGATTGGAGAAGAGAGAAGAGGTCGCGAACAAGCAGTCATCGCTGGAGAAGAGGTCGCCGATGAGCAGATTTGACTGGAGAAGAAATCACCAATGACCAGATCTGACCGGAGAAGAAGATCGCTGGAGATTTAATCGGCGGAGAGAAAAGCTGCGGTGGTTAGTGGTGGAGAAGAGTGGTTAATGGTTTCAACTGCTCCGATGAGGTGAACCCTAATGGTATAATACTCGAGTGCAGATAATGAACAAAGAACTTTTTTCTATTTCTAAGAACTTCGTGAAATCATGATTTCTTCAATTTTATCAAGTGTGTCAGAAGCAGCATATACCCCAACTAGTCTGAGATAGAATGTTGATTAATGTTAGAAATTGCATTTACCTTATAATAGTGATCTAAGCTCTGCTAACAATACAAGAAGTAGAAATGCAGTGACATTGTGATAGTAGTAATTTGATTGATTAACTAGCTTGATTGATTTCATGAATTACTAGTTGCGGGATGATATTCATGATGTTGAGCGTCTTTCAAAACTGCCCTTATGCCTACTCGACTATTCCAAACGCCAATATTACTATAGTCATCAGTCGATAGTAAAGTGTGTGTGATTAATCTTCCATAACTAAGCAGGCCTAACAGGTATATTTCTATCCATGTTAGTGAATCATTTCCCCCATAAGGGTTCCAGGACCAAGCTCGACCTTTTCTTATTGCAAACATAAGTTCACTATTCCTATTCCAACTTACGAACCATATAATACTTGATAATAGCCAGATAATCAAATAATTTAGAACAAGAAAAGGTAAGCAACTCAGTAGTGGAAACCCAATCAAACTGAATTAACATTCACACAACAACGTTCATATTCATCCACAACCCAAGATACTATGAGTTTAGCTACTCATAAATTGATTATAAACACAACAACTCATGAATAAGCAAAGATTCAATCATAAAAAGTAAAAGGGAAAGAAAAACCTAGGTAGAAAATCTTTGGGGCTCCATACCTGCGTGTTTTCTCTCTTAAGTGTTGATACTTTTCTCCGCTAAACTATCCCTTATGTTTTTCTATGTGTATTCTCTAAAAAGTTTGAATAAAAGTAATATTTATTAGGTTTCTAGAGGTTTTGGGCAGGTTCTAGGTCAAAAAAGACCAAACCCGACCGAACTAGGCCAAAGTTTGGTCTACTGTGATGCCCTGTGCGGCACCCTGTGCAGTGCCATAGTGCACTAGGGCAGCCCCTTTATGCACACTAGTCCCTTGCACTATGAGGGTGCCTTGGGCAGCGCCCAGGTCCCTTTCATAGTGCATTTTTGGCCTTTTTTCATTATTTCGCCTCCGTTAAGCCTTCGACTTGATCTCCTATCCATGGATCTGCTCAGGATCATCATCCTTAGATCCTACTCAGACCTTAAATCTCAAAAATCGCTCCAATATGCTCTAAATCTGTGCAAAATCCTTCATTCTTCAACCTACAAATCAAGACAAGCTGCATAAGCGTATTTCATATAAAGTAAGCTCAAAAGCATCTTAAAACAAGTAAAATGTGAGGCAATATATAGCTTAATTTCATGACTTTTAACCTTACATCAATCTATAAAAGGGAAATGATAATGATTAGTAACTCACCCCCACTGTTAATCTCATAAGTGAGTTGTTGATCACAGTCGAATATCACTAAAAAATGTTGAGTAATGATCTTATATATATAAACTACTAAGGGTAATACAATCATTTCTACTTAGTCAATTAGTTAATCACTTAGCTAGTCAGTTAAGGGATCAATTAGAGTTGTTAATGATCCTCCTACTATTAATACCTCTAAGTAGTCATTTGTAAATACAACACAATATGAAGATTATATGAAATTTCTTTCTTCTCTTCCATCATTCTGCTTCCTCTTCTAGGATTTCTTAATTGATAAACTCTATTAATCTTCATAGTATCAGAGTTTTGCTGAAAAAGATTCAACTAATTATGATCCTATAGTAACTTCTTCTTACTTTATCTTCTTTGATCGAGTGCTGAATTAGGGCACAAGTACTGAAGAAAAGAAAAATAAGAATTTTATCAAGATTTTACTTCAATGGCAATATAATTGAATGTCACGACCGAATTTCTCAGGTCATGATGGCACCTACAACTCTCCTGTAGGCGATCCAATTCCCGTAGCTAAGAACGGTTAGTAATATGCTACTACCTAAGCAAGAACGCACAAGAATAAGAACTAAGTGGAAGCAGATAATTAAAGCAACGCAGAAGGAAAACAACCTAGACATACATATAAAAAAGATACACCATCCCACGACCTGGTATGGGGAGTACATGAGCCATTCTAATATATATAGAGTACTAGAAGGTACAAAATAGAATATACAACTGTCTCTGAATAAACAAAAGAGTAAACAGTGCTAAAAAAAGAGATGTGGTCAAGCCCCAGTTGTCAAGAGCTCACCTTAGTCTCAGATGTCCAAAAGATGCATGAGTATCCACGCGATCAAAGGAAATAGCTCACACTAGGATCTGTACCAGGAAGATGCAGAAGTGTAGTATGAGCACCAATTGTAAAGCAACGGGTGCCCAATAGGCATCATAGGCCGTCTGAGCGCATATAAGATATAAAAACTGTAAATAGTAGATAAGAAGAAAGTAGTCACAGAAGCAAACAGAGGAAAACACATAGAAACTAGCAACAGATAGAAGAAAGGAGAATACAAGCCTACTATGCTAGCTACAAAAGATATATATATCACAAAACACAGGTGAAAGAGAAGAAGACGCACTTGGATCCTTGCAACAATAATATATAAAGAGAGTTTAAGAAGTATGGCAATATACCGGTAACCTCAAATAAAAAAAGGGAAATAAGAAGAAATAACTAACGAAAACATGCTAACAATACAACTCTCAAGATAGGAGTAATCAGAAAGGCAACCTCACAAGCACTACCATTGGATAGAATAAGCTAATCCACCAATGATCGGAAGGCCACTAACAAGTACTACAATAAGATAGAATATGCTAATCTACCTACAGTCCCAATGGGCGCCCATACACCCGAGGAACACATACAAGTAAAAACAAACCATCTGGCATCCCATACTACATGTGCATACATAGAGCAAACAACAAACAAGGGTGGATCCGAACACAATATGAATGATATGATGAAACTAGGTGTGACAGTAGTACTGTATGTACCTCTTCCGATGCTCGCACACCCAGTAGGTAGGATCCATGGAAGGATTCCCCCGTATACCCCTACTACATTGTATACCCCTTCTCCAGCACACGTAGCTCGTGGCCCCTGGTTTAGATCGAAAAGGTCTATGGAGGTTTACGCAACCACATACACAATCACAAAATCGCAAATATAACTGCCCGAAGTGTTTCTGGGTCTAAATCAGTAATAAGAATCTCAAAGTAAGTGCCCGAAGTCTATCCGGGTCTAAATCAGTAAATCATAGTCTCAAAACCCTAAAAAGGGTGCCCAGAGTATATGCGGGTGTAAATCCATAGTAAAACAAGTCTAGCGCTCAGCTCAGCCGAGTCTAGTATCATCTCAAATTTAGTAGTAAAATATGTCTAGCGCTACAGCTCAACTGAGTCTAGTATCAGTGTGAAACCCAGTGATAAAATCATCCTTTAATCTCTTTTATACTGAAAATGGGCCTTCGAGCCATGCAAAGTTTAGAAAAGTGGTGATAGTTAGGCTCGCAGCCGTAAGTAGTAGTAAATAATGTAGAAAACTCTTTGTATGATAATTATATGCCCAAACACAATCAATAGCCCAACGACTCACAATCAACTTATCAACCCTGCACAGGCTCAATTTGCTCTACAACATAGATAACCAACCTAATATCTTAAATTTACACCCGAGGCTCATAGACATTCCCAAATAACCCATCATCTATGATCTAAAGGCATATACAAAGCCCACACAGGACAACAAGGGTAATACTACCAAACTAATTCGAATACTAAAGCCAACGAAAGAAGTAAGATGGACAGAATAAATGGACAAGGTCTGGGGTGCCAATCTTGTAAACTCAACCCAAGGATGCTAGATAATGCAATTATAGCCTATATACGTAAAGTCTAAGTAGAGAAAACCATAACCTACCTGACATTCAATGAAAAGATGTTGGAACAACATCGTCCAAGCCTGAACTGCTCCTAGAAGACTCAAACAGCTAACACACTATCAAGAACATAATCTGTGCGTTAAAACAAAGCTAACGATACCCATATTGCTAAAAAATATGCCTAATCAAAAGTAGGCCTGTGGGCTCCGCGACCCGAGATCAGAAATAAAAATATAACAAATGCTCCTAACACTGCTAGGAGCTCATGCTCAAAAGTTAAACAAAAATTAATCATCGGAAGGGCTCAAAAAAGCCCATATAACCTCAAAATCAAAAAGGGAATCAATTGAAGAATTTATGGAATTTAGACAAGAAAACTTACCAATAATAAGTTGAGAAATGATCACGGACCAGAAATTAATCACCACAAGGCTTTGGAATGGATCAGCAATGAATATGGAGGTTTGGAGCTCAATTTAAATGAAGGAAAATGCTTGGGAGAAGTTTAAAATGATAAGGAGTAGAGGGCAACCTTATATGTTGTCAGCTGCCTAAGCGCAGGCGCAGCCCAGGTGCCATTGCTACCGCGGACGATGAAGTGCAAGCGCGCCCTCTGCCAAGGCTGTAAGGCACCTCAGGCGCGACACCTAGGCGTAGGCGCGGGAGTGCAGGTGCGTCGAAGGAACCCACCGCTGCGCCTTGCCAGAAGAAGACATAACCAGCTGCAACACAACCCAAAAACATCTCGGATGGAACCTCGAGAATGCATCTGGGTCCTGCAAAAGCAAAAAAACTACACTACTCAACTAAAAAAAGCATTCTGGACTTAACGAAATCAATGAAAATTGGGCCCCACGCCCAAAACCAACCTTAAGACAACTTTTCCAAAATGGAACTCAAAGGCCAAACATGAGTCTGGAAGCCTCAGAACCCGAACCAAAGGTCCCTCTAGCCCAAAGTCAACATTTAAAACCAAACACAGCTAACAGAATTTCCTTCCAAAGCCATCTTCTCCGAATATTGACCAAAGTCAACCTTCTAAGCTGAACTGGCCTGAACACATAGAAGAGGAGATAAAATCAAACCGAAAGCTCCCAGACCCTGGCCAAGGATCCAACTAGACCTAAATCCATGCTCCAAAGCTAACGGAACTATCAGAATTCGATTATGAGCATGCTTGCTAAGAATGTTGATTGAAGCCAATGATTTCCTAATTTAAAGCTCTAAATTAGGATAATGGTCATAACAACCTAACGAATGACCCAGGCACCGAACTAGCAGTCCCAACAAGTCATAGATGACTTGGGGACACTGTAGGGAAGCTCTAACAGTACAAAGAAGGAGAAGACATAAAAATGACCGGAAGGGTTATTACATCATCTGATACTAAAAAAGACTTTAATCCGCGAAAGTCAAGAAAAGGGAACACCAGAAGGCTCAACAACTACGAATACTAAGCCCGCACCACACTCTTGATCTCTCGGGTAGCCTCCTTGACCTGACAACACCCCACAGAGCTAAGCTAAAGGAAAACTACTAAAAACCTTAACTCCTTTACCAGCCAAACTTGACAACAAGCTTTAACTCAAAAAGCTCAAAAGGACCATTAACTGAACCAAACCTCAAGAAACTAAACCAGAATGCACTGACACAACACAGATACCAAGAAAATCAAGATGATCAACACATGGAACTAAAAACCTTGACCCCACAACTAGGTTCACTAAGACAGCCACCACCTAAACTTCTAACTCATAAATCCTTTGATCTGCAAAAACCCTTTTGTCTATCCTGAATCATCCGCACCTTAACCATGAAGCCTCACTCAAGTCGAGCACTCAAGCCACCCTCGAAACATTAACTAACCCACCACAGGTCTAAAGTTCCTGCTATACTCCACCTTAAATGAGGTCACCTTCATACTAGAACCCTATCTAAACCAAATTATAGTCCATGGGACTCCAACACCCAAAATACCAACTCAAAGCAAACCCTCGAGAAGTAGAGTAATCTACCCCGACTGACCATCAATCAATGAACGTATACCTATGCTAAGATTAACCTTGATACCTAAACCCAACTAAACCAAGCATTAGATCTCAACTGTAATTTGAAAACTAGGGTCAGGAATGACATGGATGAACACCCTATGTTGAAGGAGAATCTCCCAACCGTAGAACAAAACCAACCTCGCTGAACTGTGCCAAGTCTAAATTTGATAAAAGTGAATGAACTAGGGCAACCTGCCCAAGAAGACCCAAATAACCCTATCTTTTCAAGGAGTGTGGTAAGCCTACCACAAAGTCCGTAGCCATCAACTAAACTCCAACTTCTAGGAATATCGTTGCTGCTCAAAATTCTCAAAACACCATCTAGATTTATGGTTGCCTTACTAGCCCCGCCACTCAAAAAAAAGTCTATCATGCCATGAATACCAAGTCGAACCAACCTGTAGACAAAGTAAAAGATGCCTGGAGTCCAAGGCCGCCACCTAGCTATTGAAAATCTCATAATCTCTTAGCTCACCACCCTCTGGCTCAAAACATCCACTCTACTATGCCAGTACACCAGCTAACAACTCTGAAGGCATTTAACATACCAAAACTTCTAGCCCACCACTGGCAGAGCCTAATCAATGCTGGAATCCCATGCAAATAGACAACTTCTCAGATAATCAACTGAGCCAACCACCAACTCTCAGAACACAAAGGCTACCACCAATATCAAGATACCATTAAAATCTAAAGTAGCCCCACTGGCCTCAACCCGTACAACCTGATCAGAAATATCACACAACTGTTGAGCCCAACCAGGTAGAATGGACCTCAACACTGGTAAGAACTCTGCTGGGATCTAGCAAGTCAAGTCTAACCAATAGTTAGCTAAGGTCTGGATGTCCAAGGCTAACAGCCTCCCTGAAACTAAGATAAAAGCTACGCTGTCCATACTTACTGGCTTCCAGCTCAAGGATGCCAAAGCTGAAGATAACTTTCCACTAACCCTCTAATGTAAACTACTAACCCATGACTCTGAAACCCAACTCCAAATACCGATCATGCTTCTGTCAAACTATTGAGTAGACTCATACATCGCTAATGAATACTATAGAAACTAAAGCCAACTAGGCTCTTGATACATGGCTCACAAAATCCGTAGATGCTGCTGAGGCCTGAGTCAACTAAAGAATATAACAAGGAAAATTATAACTGATGCAAGAAGCCTCAAAAGTGGTCTGGGGAATGCGCACCACCTCGATCTGTACTAAAAGGAACCTAACCTCGAATCTATCTTGGGAAAATGCCACTACACTCTGTAGTTAGTCAAATGAGTCCTTAATATACAAAACCAAATCATACCCTCAATCATCGCCTCAGCCAGCTATCAGTATTCCATGCCTATAAATAAGGAGTCATCTCTCTCTTTCTGCAAACCAATGGAACCTTTTCCAAAGATACACTAGACTTGACAACCTCTTTCTCAGAAGACCTTGGAGAAGTTCTTTTAGTTCCCATACCTCTGCTGACATCACTCGATAAGGCGGGTAAAATAATAGGCTGAGTGCCCAACTCAAACATGATGCCACAGTCAAAACCTGACGAGTATAGAAACTGAGGAAAATAAAGAAAACAACCCAGATACCTGCTAGCCTCCTAAACCGGTCAAGTAAAGAGGACATACTCTAACCTCCCAAGAAAAGAAAAAACACCTGATACCCACTTGCTTGCCCAACATCACTTTCCTTATGACAAAACAACTTTTCCTCGTACATACCTACCAGTACAACCCCATACAAGCTGAAAGATTACAAGCAAACACTAGATAATGGCCTTAGCAATAACTATCGAGAACGCTCGGAGTTTAGATACTTAAACTAACTCTCGAATTGTAGCGAACACCCAAAATTAAGCTAATAAGAACTACCCACGAGTCATAACCCCAGGTAGTCACCTTCCAAAGTCAACACACCCCATCTAATACTAAAAAGAACCCTTCTACCGAGTAATCACATGCATAAGCACTATAAACTCAACTAGTACATCCAACAAGAAACAAATAGGCCGATATATATATATATATATATATATATATATATATATATATATATATATATATTTACGAAAAGGGTAGATCCACAAAGAAAATAATACCAGAATTAGCTGATGATAATAAGGACCATAACTGTAGCAATGATATCTAGAACCTCGACCTCTAGCCTATCAAGAGAGGCATCGGACTATCTGTTCTCTGGATTGAGTAGTCGATGCTGAAGGCTCGATCATCCCGCATTGGGGACACTCTCAAGAAAAGTGGCCAATCACTCCATAACCATTGCAACCCAGAGATGTCCTGCTCTGATGCACAGTGCCTATTGACTAAAGATGGATACCTGAACTTCCTGGTTGAAAGCCACCTCAAACCATGTGGAGACCACTCCTACAACCCTGCACACCACCTCTAGCCAGTGAAACTGGAGCCCTGGAAGATTAAACCTGCTGACTCAGTTGACGGGATGGCGTGATCATAGGGCAATCCCTAAAAAACTTTCCCGAACTAACTACATTGGAAATAACCTCTACTAGATGAAGTCTGACAAAAAGATCTCGCTGAGCTTGTCTAGCCACCATGGCCTACACACCCTGAATGTAAACCTTGAAAAACCTGCCATACACCATGTCTACTCTACTCAACACGCTCTGTATAACCACCCTCTAAACCCTATGGAGCCATCAGAACTAGACTGCTATATAGAAAGAAATGAATCCAATCTCTACCAGAGAACCCCCTACCTTGAGACTGAGAACCATGGAGTGTGCCTTGACAACGACACCTCTTACCACTACCTCTATATTCCTAGCGACATAACCCTATATAGCCCAAGCATGATCAACCACCTGAAGAAAAGTAGTCCCAACTGTCACCAACTGCTCTCTCACTAAACAGAGCGGAGAAATAAATCCTCCAACAAAACCCTGTCCTCTCTCAAACTCTGTAGGCACAATCTTAGCAGTGCACCTAATTGATAATGCTCCAAAGCACTCTCCCAAAGGAGGTGTTAAGATCATCATACAAAACAAATAAGTAACCCAATGAGTTTCAGTGTTGATCACACGAAGAACAATGTAAAGGCTATTGAGATAATAAAGAATTAGAGAAACTTATTGAAGTTCAAGGAGCAAAAAGAAATAAAAAGGATTGGGGGGGTTGTTTAAAAATGAGAACTATATTGCAAGTGCGAAGTTAACCAATCTCACCAATGCAAGGATCGCAAGGGAGACTTGGGAATGGGTATTACTTCAAATCTATATGATCCGTTAAAAGTTTATCAACTACTTACTAGATTAATCATGGGTCAAATGAAACAAGCCTTGGAATCTTAATTATCTACCAACATATTTTAACCATTGGCAAATATTTCTCAACTAGTTCTCTCTAACCTAGCCATGTGTTAACACGCTATTCCAATTATGGAAACACTAGAATCACTATTTCTAGCTAATTCCTTAAATGATGGTTAAAGCCTCAAGTTAGTGCCAATTAACCTTTCTCCACCTCAATTCACCATTTCAAGCCAAACCAAGAGAAGATGGGCAAGTCCAAGGGTTGATCACTCTCTTTAGAATCAATTCAAGCACAAGATTAATTAGAGAATCAAAGACCCAATTCATAAACTAGAAAATATTTAATAAATTATAAAAGCAAAAGATAAGAAATCATACCCAAATATTGTTTATCTCTAACACAATATACAAATCTCAAATCAACCCATACACCTATGAATTTTGCAATACAATGCAAGAGTTTAAGAAAAGGAACTAAAGATTTTACAATAAAAACTTCCAATCTTCACTCCAATGGTGTTGGGTGATGAACTTGCTCCCCAAGCTAGCCAAAAGTTTTTCACTCTAAGGCTAAGAATGAATTGGTTAAAGAACAATAGTGAATACTCGAGAATAATCTCTCCAAAATGGCTGGGAAGTGCTTTATGTGGATTTGTGTTTCCAAAAGTGTGATTTTCCAAATCTACCTTGTAGCTGCTGATTTTCTTTATCGTGGTTGCGTGAGTATTCTTTACTATCACGCTGGTTTGTTAATTCCTTCATCGTGGTCATGTTACATTACCTTGCGAATGCGAGGCTTTGACTTCTGATTCATCACGATCGCATGACCTTTTCCTCGCAGTCACAACACTTTGACTTTCGGTTGACCGCGATCGCATGCAATGTAGCTCGCGGTCGCGAAGAACAATTCACTGCCAGTGATCAATAACTCCAATTTTCTCTATTTTCACTTGTTTTCATCCGAATCCTTCCCAAACACTTCTTAATCACATAAGTCTGCAAAATAAAAGTAATATATGTCAATTGCACTATTTTCCATATTATATTAGCAAAAGCATAAGATTAAGAGTTAAATATGTAGGTAGAATATCAACTTATCAAACTCCCAAACTTGAACTATTTCTTGTCCTCAAGCAAACTCAGAACTCTATTTCAAAAGAGGTAAACACAAGTGCAATGACATCACTATAAATCACAGAAACTCACTTCAAGCATCAACACATGACTTCGGTTGGTATTAATGATTAGCCGATATCATATTAACTTTATCTAAACAATCGCATCCATTCAAAACACCATTTTAAAGAGAGCAATAGAACTATAAAAACAATCATGTGACAACAATCAATTCCTCAAGAGGTGACTCAAAACCACTAGTTTACCAAATATGCTCATTTGACTCATTTTCAGAATTTATCAACTTCACCAACTATCCTAATTCACATGTTTTCATAAGAACAAAAGTCCTAAAACACACTATGCACAAGGGTAACACAAGGGACAAATGCACAAACACTCATACTCACAAAGAGTTTTAAGTACTAACAAGTATCAAACCATAAGCTTGCCCTTATTTTCATTCACCACTAACTCAAAAAAACCGATTAGAGATCTCAAAGGACATTACTAAGCTTGTAATTTAGGCTTGAGAAAGGGTAGGATAAGCCTTTGGATTAAAGTGACTACATCCTCCTTGAACACTACACAACCTTTTTAATTTGAAACCAAAGCCATTTTCTTTTCCATTTTCCTGCAACATAAAGCACTATTTCACTTATTCATTTGAAGCCCCATTTTTTTATCATTCTATTCACCTAGGAGGTTTTATTTATTTTTCTCATTTTTTAAGTTCTTTTTAACTTAATCCTTTCTTTAACAAGTTCTGTTAATGCTTGCCATAAACCGCCATGTATTGCTCATTTCATCCAAGCTGTTTCTCAATCACCCCCAAACTTAGGCTTTTAGCCTCAAATTCACATTTGTAGAGTTCAAAGAGGGAAGGTTCAAAAGATGGAAGGTTCAAAAGAGGGATTCATTTTTAAAATGGTTCAAGGCTTTTAATGAGGTTGCCAAAGAAAGGGTATTAAGCTCAAATGGGGTTACTAGTGATACATTTAGTACAATGGTAGGCTTTTAAGGCTAAGTAGGCTTCTAAATATCACAAAGAGGGCCTATGATAATTTCTCCAACCAAAAGAAATCAAGACTAGCATTGAAAGACTAACAAGGCAAGTTCTAGTTGACACAAGCAAGTACAAGAATTATTCAATGAAATCTCACCACACATGGCATGCAAACTATTTAAGATGGGTCAATTTCACTTCCTAAATAAGAACAAATAGATCCACATTTACATTTCCAATTATTACCACTAATGAGTTAAGAGTCACAAAAAGATTAAAGGAGTTATCACTAACATCATTCTTTGCCATGCAACTTTGCACAATTTTTTTTGGGTGGGTATGCTCCAACTTAATTTACATGCGAGACTAACTCTATTAGTACCAAAAAGTCATTGTTCCTAATATCTCAAAAGATGACGATTTTCTCTTAAGAAATACGTCACCCTATCCATCATCGGGCCAAATCATACATCCAAATTGACATGGTTACTCAGCCTTCACCACAACACATAACCCAAAACACAAACTTCACTACACTTGCACATGCATTTCGCACGTGCCAATGTATGGATCACATGTGCCAATACCCATGCCAGGCAGTGTAGGTGTCCCTTCTGCCCAACATGTGTGAAGCACGTACATTTTGCACATTAACATTTGCGGCTCGCATGTGCGAGGCAGTAAGTAGGCAAGTTTAACTAGCCTAACAGGTACACAAACTTTCCCTGCCCCTAAAACATCCCACTAAGTGATGATTTCCCTTAAGAATGTCATCACTCGATCTATCATTGGGAATCTTCACTCAAAAGCCTACTACACAAGAAATTAAAAAAGAAGCTAAAAGTAAAGAAAACTGAAGAACTAAACCATCAAATTCATCTATAGAAACTATAAAACCCGACAAGGGAATACAATATCAAAACAAACCCGACAAGGGCGCACCAATATCTAAATATCAAAATAAACAAGCCCAAAAAGGGCACAATAATATTCAAAACAAATAAAATAGGCTAAATAAAGTGCAATACTAACACACCACCCCCAACTAAAATAGTGTAGTGCCTTTACTGCATCAAAACAAAAGATAATTTTGAAGGGGATCCCTGAAGGGTATCACTTTGAACTAGAGCTACTAGGCCCAGGAAGGACCCAATTTTCCTTATCAGCATCATCCTTCTCCTCATATCTGCACAACTTCTTCAAAGTGCTCATCATCTTGGTGAGAAATTTGCTTTGCTTCCTATCATGCTCCTTTTGCTTATTCTGGCGCCTCTCAAATGTTGCAAACCTTTCTTTGGTATATTGCTGCTTCTGCACTACACTAGCTAGTGTAGGACCACTAGGAGTAGCAGAATATGATAGACCAAGTGTCGGTGTGGTTGAACTCTCTCTCGGGCCTGAAGGTAGGCTAGATACAATCTGACGAATCTGGGCATCCATGCCATAGACCTAGCTGGATATGTAGAAGAGTATCAGGGGCCCAATTATTAGTGGTCCAATAGCCTCTACAACAACTGCTGACTTAAGTACCTTGCTAAACCCGGAGAATAGACCAAATAACGATGATGCCACATTAATTTTCCTCTTCTTTAGTGCTTGCTTGGCTCCCCTTTTCTTTAATGGATGGATCATCTTTCTGAGCTTTCTTTCATTTTTTCCATCTCTGTCCTCAACTCCGGCTTGGTAGAATAAGTATGTGATTAAAGAAGGAAAGAACAAGTTTTTTCTACCTTCTAGCATAATCTATTGAATCTCTTGCACAATCAACTTCCCCACATTCATAGGAAGGCCCTCCATCATAGCACAAATAATAATCGCTTTCTCAGGTGTCATATCAGATTTATTTTTAGATGGAATGATTCGGGCACGAATGATAGAAAGCCAAGTTTGGGCTTCAAGAGTGAACTCAAAAGACTCAATCCTCATATTTAAAACCATCCATTGTGGAACCATGCCATTATGTAACTTTTGTGCAAACCAATCAGTCCCCAATTCCTTGGTTCGTGCTTTGAATGTTGCATTATCAGCATTTGGGAGGTTGTAATAGGCATTGATCAACTTCAGATCAAATCAAACTAGCTTGCCTCAAACAGTGAAAACTAAGTCATTAGAAAAGTCCATCTCGGATACATTAGCATAGAATTCCCAGACTATAGTGAAGTTTTCCTTGATAGGCTTGGCTACAAAGCACATCCACCCACTTGTGACCAACTTTCTATGAAAGTCAGCCCATTTATCTTCCGAACCATCCAACAAAATGCCTATCTCCCTTGTGATGTTTTTCATCAAGTGAAGATCATATAATTGGGAGCATTTTAGGGAGATTTAGGTTCCTAGATCAAAATACTCCTCTTTGGCTACTTGGTCGACATCATCTTGTGTAATTTCATTGAATGCCGGAGCCGTTTTCAAGCTATAAGTACCTACACAAGGAGTAAAAATATCAAACACTAATATCAACATGTAAAACAATGTTTTAAGATATGATTAGGCCAAAGAAATGAGCCAAAATGAGTCCGAAAAAGGCTGTGCAAAACTACTATTTTGGATTGCTAGTGATGCTGCCAGCAATTGGTCATCGCGATCGTGGGATTTTTCATCGCGATCGCGAAGGTCATTTTTTCTGCCCAAATTTTTTTTAGTTAGGCATTGCATCAAACAGGTGCTTTGCACTCTTTTGCTCCACCATTTTAACACCCCATTGGGGACAAATTTTATCCCAATAATAGCATACTAACAAGATTTATCATTCTCAATCATCCTCACTCAAAAATTACACGCTAAAGTCCCCCGATTCACCATCTTTTAGAAAGCAAAAATTCACAACCACTTGGGATTTTTTTTTATTTGAGAAGAAGAAGACTAACCAAGTTTTAAGGCCAATTTTTGTGTGTGAAATGTTTCTTTTTGAAACTTAATACCGAGAGGTTGCCTGATTCCTCGCGGTCGCATGGACTTTTTGCGTGATCGCAATGAATTAAAATCTCATAACCCCATGCGATCGCGATATGTCCACGCAGTCGCAAAGAGGTACTGAGATTTTACTTCATCGCGATCGCGATGATTTAGTGAAAGATAAATTTTAGAATTTTTCCCAGTTCACTGTTTTGTCACGCGATGTCATGTGCGACCCACAAACCTCCAAGTGCAAAATGCGCCTATTTCGCACGTACTCTACTTGGCCCTCAAAATTATGGATTCATCTACCTTCCTTTTGCACACCTAAAAGAAATGAAAAAGATACCCAAAGTGAAGTAAAACATAATTTTTTTTTCCAATTGATGTGTTGCCTCCTATCAAGCACTCAATTTAATGTTTCGGTGCAACACAAGTCATATCACCATCTAGATCTCTAATTGGAAGATTTGAACCTTCGAACAAATTTTGAATTAAACTTCTGGTGACAATCAGGGGTGAAGGTAAGAACATGAGAAGGCTACTCTCTTGGTGTAACATTTGGCACTTTTTCGCAGTCAAGTGAGGAAGGTTGTTTTTCCTTCTATCAACAACAAACTTAAAAATGACTACACCTCGATCTTTTCCTCTTTCAAAGTCCTTCATAAGCTTGATTACTTTGACTTTCGTCCATTAAACCAATCTTAATATTGAAAAATGGTTGGATTGAGATTTGGGTGCCTCCGCTCTCAAATTTGCCTAATTTGTGACATCCGCACTTTCGAATGAACTAGAGTCTTTCAAAATGAAATGTTGAACTTTGTGTTGCATGTATAGTATCATTCTTTTGATCTTGGCATCTTGATTCATGTATGAGATAGTTGGTTGCCATAACACCTTTAATTCATGAGAATCCCATGTATCCTCCTCTTCAATGGAGAATAACTCAAACTACTACCCACGATCATGCATATTTCAATGTTCAAATTCCGGATAGCAATTTCAAGTAACCTCTCTTTTTGACTTCTCTTGGCATGCCTTTTGAGAAATTTCTCGAACATTGATAGGATTCTTTCATATTGTTCCCCATAGGCCTCAAGTTGGTGAGCTCGATTTAACAACCATTCTTCGCTCACTATTTCACCCAAGTTAGGTTTTTCTTCTTGTTGGGGTTCAAGCACAACCTGTACAAACGCACTCACAGAAAATTCCATATTTTGAAGATCTTCATCAATGTTCAAGACATGCTCATTTATTAGGATTGTAGTTTCTTCTTTAACAATATGATCAAGAGGAGTGGATGAATCCACCATATTTAGTTTAGCACAATTTATCTCATCTTCCTCTTAGCTCTTTCATCCAAGCGGCTTTGTTTATGCGGCCACGAGAGTTTGGAGCATGGCATACATACTCTCTAAAGTGGTATTGTGTTCTTCGCTTGCGAAATTAGGTCTCCTATCAAGGTCACAAGCACCACTAGCACCATTGTTAGCATAAGAGGGGGGAGGAGGACGATAATTAGGGCAATTTCCCTAATGTCCATCATAACCACCACATAAATAGAAATTATGCCCATTATAGGAGTGGGATGGTGAATACCTCCCTCTCCTAGGGCCAATTCTACAATTTTGCCAATAGTGGGGTCCTCTATAATAACAACAAGGATCATTATAATAGGGGTTGCAACCACCACAACTTCTAGCATTTCAGGATGCCATAGATCACTAAATCAACAAAATGACACTAGCTAAAACAAAAATAAATATTCACAAATTTGAACTAAAGTAAGTAACCTCAAATTCTAAACTAATTCAATATGCCAAATTGTTCCCTGGCACCGACACCATTTTTGACAATGCTCAAAAGCACTCTTCCGAAGGAGGAATTACGATTGTCATACAAAACAAATAAGTAACCCAACGAGTGTAGGGGTAGATCCCACGGAGAACAATGTAAAGGCTATTGAGATAGTAAAGAATTATAGAAACTTATTGAAGTTCAAGAAGCAAAAACAAATAAAAAGGATTGGGTGGTTGTTGTTTAAAAACGAGAATGATATTGCAAGTGCGAAGTTGACCAATCTTCCCAACACAAGGATCGCAAGGGAGACTTGGGAATCGGTATTACTTCAAATCTATATGATCCATTACAAGTTTATCAACTACTTACTAGATTAATCATGAGTCAAATAAAACAAGCCTTGGAATCTCAATTATCTACCAACACCTTTCGACCATTGGCAAATATTTCTCAACCAGTTCTCCCAAACCTAGCCAAGTGTTAACAAGCTATTCCAATTATGGCAACACTATAATCACTATTTCTAGCCAATTCCTTAAATGAGGGTTAAAGCCTTAAGTTAGTGCCAATTAACCTTTACCCACCTCAATTCACTCTTTCAAGCCAAACCAAGGGGAGAGGGTAAAGTCCAAGGGTTGATCACTCCCTTTAGAATCAATTCAAGCACAAGATTAATTAGAGAATCAAAGACACAATTTATAAACTAGAAAAAATTTAATAAATTATAAAAGAACAAGATAAGAAATCATACCCAAATATTATTTATCTCTAACATAATATCCAAATCTCAAATCAACCCGTACACCTATGAATTTAGCAATACAAAGCAAGAGTTTAAGAAAGGAACTAAAGATTTCACAATAAAAACTTCCAATCCTCACTCTGATGGTGTTGGGTGATGAACTTGCTCCTCAAGCTAGACAAAAGTTGTTCACTCTAAGGCTAAGGATGAATTCGTTGAAGAACAATAGTGAATACTCTAGAATAATCTCTCCAAAATGGCTTGGATGTGCTTTATATGGATTGGAGTTTCCAAAAGTGTGATTTTCCAAATATGCCCTGTAGCTGCAAATTTTATTCATCGCGATCGCGTGACATTACCTCGTGATCGCGAGGCTTTGACTTCTGGTTCATTGTGGTCGTATGACATTTTTCTCATGGTCGCGAGGCTTTGACTTTTGGTTGACCACGATTGCATGAAGTATAGCTCGCGATTGTGAAGAACAATTCACTGCTAGTGATCATCAACTCCAATTAGCTCCATTTTGACTTGTTTTCATGGGAATTCTACCTGACATCCGACGAAAAGCTACTGGAATGATGTCGTAAGCTCAAACTGCTCTGAGAAGCCTCAAACGACTAACACACTATCAAGAACGTAATCTATGCATTAAAACAAAGCTAATGATACCTATATTGCTAAAAGCTTAGCCCGATTGATATTTTGGTCAAAAGCAGGCCAGTCGGCCCTGCAACTCGAGACTGGAGACGAAAATACAATGAATGCTCTTAAAACTTCCAAGAGCGCATGCTCAAAAATTGAGAAGAAATTGATCATCGGAAGGGCTCAAAACAGCCCATAGAACCTCAAAATCAAAGAGGGAATCAGTTGAAGAATTTATGGAATTTAGACAAGAAAACCTACCAATAAGAAGTTCAGAAATGATCACGGACCAAATATTAATCACCACAAGGGTTTGGAATGGATCAACAATGAATTTGGAGCTTTGAATCTCAATTTCAATGGAGGAAGACACTTGGGAGAAGTTTAAAAGGAAAAGGAGAAGAGGGCATCCTTATATGCTGTCAGCCGCCTAGGCGCAGACGCGGCCCAGGCACCGCATGTGCATTATCACCACAATGAGCGATGAGAAGCAGGCGCGCCCTTTGCCAAGGATTCCAGGCACCACAGACGTGGCACCCAGGCATAGGCGTGGTAGCGTAGGTACCGCTAAGGCACCCGCAACTGCACCATGCCAAAAGCAGCCACAACTAGTTGTAACACAACCCAAAAACATCTCGGATGGATCCTCGAAAATGCATCTGGGATCCCGTGAATGCAAATGAACTATGCTACTCAACTAAAAATGGCATTCTGGACTCAACAAAATTGATGAATTTCCCAATGGAGATTGATTTAATGAAAAGTGGGCCTCATGCCCAAAATCAACCTTAAGCCAACTTTTCCAAAATGGAATTCAAAGGACAAACTTGAGTCCATAAGCCTCGAGACATGAATCAAAGGTCCCTATAGCCCAAAGTTGACATTCTAGAGCTAACAACACTGATATAATTTCCATCTGAAGCTGTCTTTTCCAAATATTGAACAAAGTCAACCTTCCAAACCCAACTGGCCTAAAAACACAGAAGAGGAGATAAAACCAAACCGAAAGCTACAGACCCCAGACAAGGGTTTGACTAGATAAAAATTCATACTGCAGAGCTAAAGTCAACGATTTCCTAATTTAAAGCTCTAAAATAGGAAAATGGTTATAATGACCTAACGAATGGCCCGGGCACTGAACGACCAGTCCCAGCAAGTCATAAATAACTTGTATCCACTATAAGGAAGTTCAAACAGTACAAAGAAGGCAAAGATGCAAAAACACCGAAAAGGTCGTTACATTGTATGGCAATGTACATGCATATCGAGTTTCATCTACAACTCCCAATCTCAGTGGAATTCCTACAATGGAAAATAATATTCAAGCTGATTCCAGTGCTAAAATAATATCAATCATACAAGCTCCAATAGTCCATAATTATCTTTTATATAAAAGTAAGTGAAAATTATATTGTGTGGAGTAAATCAATGAGGATTGTAACACCTCAAACTTTTGGACTAAGATGTGAATTTCTCTACATATGGAATTATATATGAACCTGGTGAATTTAATTTTACCTAGGTGTAAAGGTCAAGCCTTAAGTGTGGGAAGTGTTTTGAATGTGAATTAAGGTCCTAAGTAAATTCTAGTACAAAGTTGGTTCGAAAGCTTCCTTACCGATGAAGATTTTTCATGAGTTTGTGTAAGGTCCAAATTCAACGAAGAACAAATCTAGAATTATAAAGTGTTGATTGGTGAATTATATGTATCATTAGATTTCTTCAAATATAGTTTTTAAGGCATCAAACTATTCATCAATCCAAGTTTTGTACAAAAAGTTGTGTACATTTTAAGAAGGGTTGACAGTGGTGCTCATCCACGGGCTCGCAAAGTTAGTAAGCTAGCATCCCAAGGCAATATCGCATGTGGAGAGATAGAAAAGTGAGGCCAAAAGCATGCATAAGAGTGCACATCTACATGCACAATCAAGGCAGACACGCCGTTGGACACACAAAGTGTCCTCCATGGGTTGCGATCCATGCAGACCTTTTTAAGTGCATTTTCCTGCAAATTTTCAGCAATTCTCTAGATTTTAAAATCCTAGATCGACTATTCTCTCTTCTCCACTTTATTCCATGCTAAGGTAATTCTCTCCTATGTAATTCTAAGTATTTTCAAGTACTTCTAACATCCGAATATGGATTCTTGTGCAATTCTATACCATAATCTGAAGGTTTTCAAGAAAACTCATATCAAGATTTCAAGAATGAATTTTTTGGAGTTCTTCTTAAAAGCTATACTTCTCCTTCAAGTATTTTGGAGAAAATAAGGTATATAAGGCTATCTACTCTTGAGTATCCCTACTGATTTCTATCTTCCCTAAGTTGAAGGATTCTTGTGATAAGCTAGGGTTCGGGTAAAATCTTATGTTCTTGATATTTCTTGATTCTTCAAGTGCATTCCATGATATTCCTTATAAATGTTTCCTTTTCCTATATTTCATGGTAAACCTAACCTATATGTTTTCTATGGATCCTTGTACATAAATTCAAGAATTTATGAATTTTATGAATTTATGAAGTTATGTAATTTGTGAATTTCATGAACCCTATGAAACCTACTAGTTTATGATACTTTTTTTGAAGTTAAGAATCCCATGAATCTTATAAAACTTATTAACTTACGACTTCCCTTGAATCCTCTGAATCTTATGAATCACAAATTGTGCACTTCTTTGTAATATAACTTCCATGAAGTTTAGTTTGAACTTCCTTATTTATGCGCCAATTTGATGGTGTGAACCCTCCATGACTTATGATAATTTTTTTTCTAATTTATGATATAACTCTCTTGACTATGCTTTCAATATGATCATATGATTTTCTTAACCATAAACTAAATTAAAACTATGTGAACCTTCAAAAATCTTGATAACCTCCATAATGTCATGAAATCTTAATGACATAATGATATAATCTTTATGACTTCTAACATTACTAAACTACTTCAAGAATTCCTTTATGAACTTATGATATAATTTCCATAACTAGGGGCGGAGCTACCCTTGCCCGAGGGGTGTCAAACGATACCCCTTCGCTGAAAAATTACACTATATATATAGATTAAATATTCATATTATACTTATAGATATAAATGTTGACATATCTTATAACAAGTTCGAGGCTAGCATAGTGGCTAAGGGTCTGCAAAAATTCTTCAGGCTGTCTGTTCGATCCCTGCTCGCGACAATTTTTTTTAACATCAGCCATTTTCTTTTCTTTTCCTCCCATTTTTAATAACTGAAGTCGTTATTAAAAGTACTAGTACTAATTTTCACCATTTTCCTCCAAGTTATTGTAACTTGTAAGTTTGTAACTATAAAAATTAACTCCTCAAATTTTATAACTATAAGACTAATCAGTACAAATATATTTTATTTAAAGATTGGAGAGTTTGTGTGATTAGTTTAGAATGCCCAATACTCATGATTTCAATTAGAAAAAGCTTTTATGTATTTCTAATGATGCTATTATAAAGATATTTCAAAAGATAAAACCTCGTCGAGTATGATTGTGATAATGTAATAAGGTTAAATTATTTTGTCGACCTTTTCATTTTTTTAGTTTTTATATGCTGACACCCCTTCATATAAATTTTGGCTCCACCAATGTCCATAACATAATCTATGCTAAAAATAACATGAATCTTTGAGAACCTTTTCACTATAATATTGCAACAACCCATATCTTATGAACTATGCTGAACGACATAAAAATTTCATAATCTTCATAATGCTATAAAGATTCATAACTTATGAATATGACATAAAAGTGCTATCTTCCATGAATCACATACCAAGCTAATGTATGGTTGAATATATGAACATGAACCCAACATGGTTAACTTATTATCATGAGCCTTAAGTGGCTAACTTATGAATATGAGTCAAAAAGGACAAGAATGGAAATAATATGATCTAAAGGGAGTTAGATAATTAATTGAGAAGGTGGCCGTCCAAAGGACGAACGCTTGAAACTACATTTGCCGACATGGTTATAGATCATTCCATATCATTTGGATGACTCTTTCATGTTTTCCTCAATGAGGATAATTATGCATACTTTTCACACTATTATATATAGAACATTCCAATCCATGCAGTAATTGTGGTTCAGTGCCTAGTCGATCGGGTGTTGATCAAATCCATATGGATCATGGTGTATTATGTATTTATGTTATGTCGATTATGCCATACACTTTCAAATTAAATTAAAAACTCTCATGTAAGTTCCCATCCCCAACAGTTAATGATCTATGCATATTTCTCTCCCATGATAAGTTTTCATAAACTTATTGTTTCAATTTCATGTTTATGCTATGTCATGTTCAATCCTGCCATTTTATATACCATGCATTCTATGTACTTATGCCATTCAATGCTATATAATTTTATGATACAGACTCAGGTACTCATGCACATGCTCTGTCACGCCCCGAGGTTACCCCCTAGATGTAACATAGGACTTGGGACCATAAGTGCCCCAAGCTAACCCTTGGTCATAGCAATCTCAAGCATAACAAAGATAAGCAAAATCATAATAGATAAAGTCAGAATAGCAATAATGGATGATCAAGTCAAATAGGAATACAAGATCCATAAAAAGACTCAAATACTGTCTATGTCTGAAAAGCCTCTACTCATGACAAAAAGAGATACTAGGACAAGAACCTAGCTAACTTGAAGTACCAAAATAAAAGCTAACATAAACTAAGAACATAACTGGCCCTCGACCTAAGAGGACTCACCAACACCTAACTGGGAAAGTGGCTTGGGAACTCTAGCCACGAATCTGAGAAGGGACACCTGAGTCTGCATCATCAAAGGATGCAGCGCAAAATATGCGTCAGTACTATGGAATGTACTTAGTATGAGAGTGATGCATGAATCATGATAAAACAGTTTAAAAACATGCTTAAAGTGATTTATTACATAAAGAGAAGGACATGAACAAGTAATAAGATAAGAAGCATAAGTCATGAAAAAGGCTTAAGTTTCAAATTTAAGATCATATAACTTCATAGCGTAAAATAAGCATGTGGGAGTTTCTCTTAACCGACATTAAACCATGTTGAGCTACATGGAGTCCAGTGTCATTGTACTACATCGAAAAAGGTTGTCCTAACCTGCCAAAGTTAGAACCATTTCATACTAGGATCCTGTCATCATAAGCCTCGCATGGGAAATCTACGGTGGCACGTAGTTCTGGGACTAAGGGTACTCTCACCCGGTTCAACTTGGTGCTAAATACTACTCCTAAAACACACACACACACACACACACACACATATATATATATAACATGAGCTCACATACATGTGGCACATCAATGCCAAAATTGTTCATAACATTTTTCATACCCCGGATTGTCATACTACTCATGAATTAGGGTTTTGAAATCGATTCATGAGCATTGATAGAAGATCGGGTGTCTTATCTTGCATCATACTTCATAACATAGAAATACTTTCATACTTCATGACTTGTAAAATTTACATGGCTCTAGTTCAATTTTATATTACGTATATTTTCATAGAACATAGGAACTAGGCATGCACATTCTTTAAAATCCATAAGGAATATGCTATCAAAATCCAATTTGCTTAAATCAACTTCATGCATGTAGAAATTTCCATGGTTAAACCTCAATTCATGAAATAAGAGTTAACATGTAAAAACCCATGTGAAATCATGTAATTTAATAGTAATTTCATAATCAAATCATGAGAAGATCATATTTAACAAAACCCATAAGAATTGGATAAGAACCCTAATTTGAAGATCATGAAATCAAAATTGAATTAGGGGTTTTGGGAACAAGGGTGAAAGGAACCCATTGTTGATTACCCACATACTTTGATTGAAGATAGCCCACTTGAATTGGAAAGACTTAGGAGACTTGAACTTGGAGTTTGAGACTTGGAGCTTGAAACCCTAACTTGAAGCTTGAGGAGATGGAACTGTTTTTTCTTCTTTTGAAAGTTGATTAAAAGAATGGGAGAGAAGTTAGGTCAAGTGGAAATAAAATGTCTCCTAAATAGGCTTAAAATGACTTAGTGTAGGATTTAAAAGAGTGAAAAATTACTAAAATACCCCTGGACTTAAACTTTGAAAAAGCTGTTAAAAGGGTCGGCTTCAGGTCCCACGGGTGGAGTCTACGACTCATAGACCTAACCACGACCCGTGGTTTCTTCTCATGGAAGCTGCCCAAGATTTCAGGCTTCTGAAGGTTTTCTACGACTCAACAGGATGACTCGTGGAAGCTTCCACGAGTCGTAGAACAAAGTCGTGGAAATCAGGGGACTTGACCACTCTCTGTCTGAGTTCCATGGTTTGGTTCAACGACCCATGGAAACATTCATGCGTCGTGAAACTAACTCATGGTTCTCAGACCTGAGGAGGGTCTGCTGAACTGGAATCACAAGTCACTGCCACGACTCGTGGAACAACCCACGACTCCTGGACTTGACCCGGGATTTCTGGAAGTTCAAATTTTCTGCAAGTTCTGAGTTTTAAAAGCTGGGTCTATTTTTGAGGTGTTACATTATCTCCCCCTTGGGATCATTCATCCTCGAATGAAGACTAAACAAGGCAAAATTGAAGAGAAAATAGCCCAACCAGCAACAAAACATGGAAATCAAAGAGTAAGCATAAAAACTAAACTTTTCAACTTAAAATATGACTGAATTAACTTTGAAGATATGAATACATTCTAGGATCGTGAGAGAAACTACTAGAATAGAATCTGAGGGACACACTAAGGATGGAACTACTAACTCAAGCTGAAAACAAATCGGAAGAAGAAGGGTGAGGGTACTTGGCCTTCATGGATGATTTTGCTTCCCAAGTAGCCCCTTCAACTGAGTTGTAAAAGCTGAAGTTCTATCGTGGTAACCGGCTTCTGACTGCAATAAAAACTGAGTTGTTTTCATGAGACACGTATGCATGCTGAAAATTTTAAAAAATGACCAATAGGACAGGAACTGGATATCCAACATGATAACTAGCATGGGATGAGAGTAGGAACTCAGCAAAAACTCATAAAGAGCAACATACTCTAGAAATTTCTATTAACCGAAAGGGACACCAGACTGGGAGAAATAGATATACGGGAAAGCTATTTTCTCCTGAACACCACTCCTACCATTTGCAACTAACAACCTCAACAACGCACATAAATGTACTAAGGCCTGAATCTAACTACCCAATTCTCCATGTTCAAACCTATCTCGACCAGATCTCTTGCATCTTGAATGTCTTCTAAGGATAGTATTCCCTCTTATCGTAACAACCGACTAACCTAAGGCTCCCAACCAAAGGGTCACCAGTTGCATAAAACAATTATCCACATGTACTCTATCACGATGTTCAAGCTTTTAACTGTGGTCACCTATGGTTTCGTAGCTTACCCTATTTAAGACTTCTCTCCTCTTTCCTATCATAACTAGGAATCACAAACTTAAGAACTTCTACAGAGGGACATACTAAACTTTCTCATCTAACTATTTTGCATGAATAATCCTTGCCTCATAATTCACCCACACCTAAAAGTCAAGGTGGAACAAGTACACTAATAAGGAAAAGGAATTTGTTACCTCCCATCTAGGCTACTACAAGGCCTTCTCCCTTAACGCTTATCACAACATAAACCAGGATCATTAAAAGAAAAGAGTAGGAGCAGGAGCTTCACGAATGAAGGATTTCAAATTGATCTTGACTTAACTTAGCATGATCTAGGCACTCAAGGTGAGGCTTTGGGAGTTGAGACCAATTGGCATGAGTATTTCACATACTGGGCATTTAAGGCATGAATGGTGGGGATCACCATACCTCATCATCAAAGGCAAAGGTCAAGGGCTTTAGAGCAAGGAAATCATAAGTGCGAACCATTTTAAGAATCAGGTCTGAGCATACACATGACGTAGAATGATTTGATTTTCCATTAAGGCATGTATGAGGACTGAACTGAGTAAATAGGACTGAGCGTACTGAGAGGTATGAGTTTACATAGACAAAAACCTCAAGGCATAAAGATGGAATTTATAGAATCGCAGGATAAGAGTAGAATTGTTGTCTGAAGTGATCACTTGCCATTTTAGAATCTGAACGTGAGCATGAATCTGAAATAGGACTATGGCACTGACACACAAGGCATGAAAAAGGTATCATAATGGCAGAAGTACACTTAGGATGCTAGGATGGAAGTAAGATTCTGCCTCCCCTCTTGACATTGTTCTAACACCCACAAGCATCGCTACCTGAGCCTCCAAAATCTGACCAATTCTACATCTCACGATCTCCCTCTTAGGTTCATGATACCCTCCTAAGTCTATGGACCTCTCACCAACCTCTAAAAGGAACTATGATCATTTTACCCTAACATAACATACACTACTCCAGAATCTAGCATGAATATCCACTTCCTTCTATAGTCTAAGACTCTCCTCCTCCTAAAAGTCTAGGCCTCAACCCTCATATCCCCACTTAGTTCTAGTTCAAGAAAACTCAGAACCAAACAAGAATAGGGGCCTGGGGACTATGGATGCATACAAAAAGAAAATCTAGTAAAGTACCTGATTCAACCTCAGGAAAATACTCTGACCTGGATGGCTAGTCAATGAAAGGAATTGGTTTTGGAGCTGAACATCACCGTTTCTCCGCTTAGATGAGGGTCAATTCCTGATCATATGGACTAACAGACCACACCTAAAATACCCCTCATTACCCGTAAGGCACTCACCTAAATGAAACTTACCACAACTACTACAACGAGGGTACCTCAAGGTCTTCGGAGCCCTATGGTGACAAGACTGAGATTCAAGGGCAGGTGTGCTAACTGAAGATGAGGTTGGTCTGGATGACCTCTGCTGAGAAGATGATTGTTTCCGTGTTCTGGTTTTCTTGTTCTTCCTCTTCTTTAGTTTATCTTTCTCATTCAACTATGTTGTCATGGCTTGAGACAACATACAGATGGCATCACAAAATTCTGCATTCGTAATTTCATGATTTGGAGTGGTTGGATTAGCATTCCTTGTAGGGTTTCTTCGCGGAGAAATTATCTGAAATATGTACGGAATGGATTAGAAGGGTAAGTAGAGTCAAACTCTATCACACAATAGTGAACATGAAGAAGTGAAGTTTTTCCTAAAATACCTCGCAACCCCTCTCTCATCAGTGTGGCACGCTTCACACCCATGAAAGAGACTCTACTTAGTGAGGCTTTCAGACACCCTAGGACTCTTGAACCTGAGGCTCTGATACCAAGTTTTTCACACCTCGAGGTTACCCCGTAGACGTAACACGGGACTTGGGACCACAAGTGCCCTAAGCTAACCCTTGGTCATAGCAATCTCAAGCATAACAAGGATAAGTAGAAGCAGAATAGATAAAGTCAGAATAGCAATAATGGATGATCAAGTCAAATAGGAATACAAGATCCATAAGAAGACTCAAATACTGTCTATGTCTAAAAAGACTCTTGACAAAAAGAGTTAGTAGAACAAGACCCTAGCTAACTCAAAGTACAGAAATAAAAGCTACCATAAACTAAGAACATAACTGGCCCTCGACCTAAGAGGACTCAGCAACAGCTGACTATGAAAGTGGACTGGGAACTCTAGCCACGAATCTGAGGAGGGACACCTGAGTCTGCATCATCAGAGGATGCAACACAAAATATGCATCAGTACTATGGAATGTACTAAGTATGAGAGCGATGCATGAATCATGATAAAACACTTTTAAAACATGCTTAAAGTGATTTATTACATAAATAGAAGGACATAAACAAGTAACAAGATAAGAAGCATAAGTCATGAAAAAGGCTTAACTTTCAAATTTAAGATCATATAACTTTATATCGTAAAATAAACATGTGGGAGTTTCTCTTAACCGACATTAAACCATGCTGAGCTACATGGAGTCCGGTGTCATTTCCCAACACCGAAAAAGGTTGTCCTAACCTTTCAAAGTTAGAACCATTTCATACTAGGATCCTGTCATCATAAGCCTCACATGGGCAACCTACGGTGGCACGTAGTTCTGGGACTAAGGGTACTCTCACCCGGTCTAACTCGGTGCTATATACTACTCCCAAAACATATACATACATATAACATGAGATCACACACATGTGGCACATCAATGCCAAACTTGTTCATAACATTTTTCATACCCTGGATCGTCATACTACTCATGAATTAGGATTTTGAAATTGATTCATGAGCATTGATGGAACATCGGGTGTCTTATCTTGCATCATACTTCATATTATGGAAAGACTTGCATACTTCATGACTTGTAAAATTTGCATGGCTCTAGTTCAATTTCATATTACCTATATTTTCATAGAACGTAGGAACTAGACATGCACATTCTTGAAAATCCATAAGGAATATGCTATTAAAATCCAATTTGCTTAAATCAACTTTATGCATGTAGAAATTTTCATGGTTAATCCTCAATTCATGAAATAAGAGTTAACGTGTAAACACCCATGTGAAATCATGCAATTTAATAGTAATTTCATAATCAAATCATGAGAAGATCATATTTAGTAAAACCTATAAGAATTGGATAAGAACCCTAATTTGAAGATCATGAAATCAAAATTGAATTAGGGGTTTTGGGAACAAGCGTGAAAGGAACCCATTGTTGATTACCCACATACCTTGATTGAAGATAGCCCACTTGAATTGGAAAGACTAAGGAGACTTGAACTTGGAGTTTGAGAATTGGAGCTTGAAACCCTAACTTGAAGATTGAGGAGATGGAACTCTTTTTTCTTCTTTTGGATGTTGATTGAAAGAATGGGAGAGAAGTTAGGTCAAGTGGAAATAAAAACCCTCCTAAATAGGCTTAAAACGACTTAGTATAGGAGTTAAAAGAGTGAGAAATTACTAAAATATCCCTAGACCTAAACTTGGAAAAAGCTGTTAAAAGGGTTAGTTTCAGGTCCCACGGGTGGAGTCTATGACTCGTAGACCTAACCACGACCTGTGGATCATTCTCGTGGAAACTTACCAAGATTTCAAGCTGCTGAAGGTTTTCTACGACTCAACAGGATGACTCATGGAAGCTTCCACGAGTCATAGAACTAAGTCGTGGAAATCAGGGGACTTAACCACTCTCTGTCTGAGTTCCACGGTTTGGTCAACCATGACCCGTGGAAACCTTCACAAAACTGACTCGTGGTTCTCAGACCTGAGGAGGGTCTGTAGAACTGGAAAATCACGAGTCACGTCCATGACTCGTGGAACCACCCACGGCTCGTGGACTTGACCTGTGATTTTTGGAAGTTCAAATTTTCTGCAAGTTCTGATTTTTAAAAGCTGGGTCTATTTCCGGGGTGTTACATGCTCAGATGCTTCATATAAGTTCTAGTATTTCAGCTTTAGGTAAGCCTTCTCTATTTCTAGAGGTCTTGGTTTGTAGAGTAGTTAAGTAGGGTATTTTATTTACATAAAGGTAGACCAGAGTCCTTGTCCCATCAGTCAGTACTCAGATATTCAGCTTAGACGCTTCATAGATAGATAGATAAAAGTTAGTAAATTCAAGACATGTATTCAGTTTATGTATTGACTCATACATCATCTTTCTAAATGTATGTTAATGGAAAAGGGTTATTTTTTAAATATCGTTTATGTTTTCCACTTATGTTAGTGTATGCTCATGTATCATGTCATATTATGGGTATGCTCAGGCCAACAATGACCTCAGGTGTTGGTCATGCCCAGGGTCTAGTGTCGGGGCATGATAATTGCATTGTTAGGGAGGAACAAATTAGGGTTTATTAATGGTATTTGGAAGAAACAATATTTTTTGATAGAATTATAGAATTAGTGGAAGGAGGTGAATACCATATTATTGTCTTGGCTAATGAATGCAATAGCTAAAAATTCATTGGTGGTATAGTGTTTGCTTCTAATTCTCATGCCATATGGCATGACCTAAAAGAAATATTTGGTAAAATTAATCATTCAAGAACCTTCAATTTATATCAAGAAACAACAACAACAACATATCCAGTGAAATCCCACAAGTAGGGTCCTGAGAGGGTCGAATATACACATACCTTACCTCTACCTTGTGGAGGTAGATAGACTATTTTCAAAATACCCTCGGTTCAAGTCCAATAAATCTAACTAAAAAGAAAAAGAAAATAGTGAAGAAAATATAGCAACTAGTAAAGAAAGCAACACATATCCTACAAGAAAGGAACAAGATGGTTCAAACAAGATTGATAGAAGGTGAGGATGATGTCCCTATCATGGGTTGTGGTTTCATATTGGGCAAATGCTAGGGTGTCGTCATTAGGTCCAACGATAGAGGTAGAGGATATTCAGTATGAGTTAGAGGGAATGGGGCCAGCCCAGTATCAAGAAGGTTTTGTAGCTACACTAATTCTACAAGATACTTTGGTTTGAATTCTTGGTTTTATGGTGGGTATGCCATAGGTCAGAACTTTTCCTGGTACTCCTAGTGGCTCACATATTTGAAACAAGGCTCAGACTTCATCCGAGGCAGTAGCACGGGGTTGAAGAGTACAACCTACTACTGTGGCTCCCTGATTAGAGGTGTTGCCTATTTTGTTGGTTGCTTAGCCTATTGTAGCTAGGCTGGTTATGTCTTCTAAGGAGAATAAGATTTTTGGTATATTCATCAGGCCCTATGAGGTTTTCTGGTGCTCTGAGAGAGGATGCTAATGAGTTCTTGATTAGTTATCAGGAGAGGTTGCATAAACTTAACTTGGTAGAGCCGCATGGGGTTGATTACATTGTATTTTAAATATATGGTTCATCAAAGCAGTGGTGGAGATATTATATTACTTGTAGACCAACCGGGTAACCTCTGATGACTTGGCCTTAATTTTCTGAGGCTTTCTTTAAGAAGTATATATTGTGCACCACGAGAGAGTGGTTGAGACATGAGTTCACGATGTTAGAGCAGGGCTCTATTTCTGTTTCTGAGTATGAGGCATGTTTCCATGAGTTGGCTAGACATGCTACTATAATTTTGCCTACAGTGCATGAGCGGGTTCATATATTTTATAGAGGGTTGATTCTACCTATTCGTTTGGCTAAAGAGAAGTTGATGGCTTCAGGGGCTACATTTCTTACTAATGTTGATTCTGTCCACACTATTGAGGGTATTCATTTTGAGGCCTACGGAGGCAATGACAAGAGGCCCTACCACCAAGTTAGATTCAGTGATTCATAGTCTAGAGATATGGATTTCTCTAGTAGAGGTCACCCCTCATGCTTCTAGTGTAGTAGGCACATTCAAGTAGTATTGAAAATTATCGAGGGTAGTCAGCAGGGCTATTCAGGGTAGAGCTATAAGGGTAGCCAAAGTTTGGTTTGGACTTCACATGGTGCACATTTAGGGTATTTGGACCATCGTGTCTATTCTAGTTCAGTCAGGCTATCGCAGTAGGGTGCACTTGGTAGGGGATGTTATGAGTGCAGTGAGTTGGGGAACTATGCTAGAGATTGCTCCAGAGTCAGGAAAGGAAGAAAACAAAGTCAGTGGGTTCATGCCCCCAAGGATCTAGTGTCACTGGCCAAAGGTGGTGCGCAAGGCAGTAGCGGCGGTCCCCAGGGTGCTTGAGGTAATCTTCAGTTAGGTTGATCAGGTGTTTATGGCAGACAGAGCCACATGTATGTTTTTTTTTGGGCTGGCTAGACGATGAGGCTTTAGATGATTTCATCACTGGTACGATCTTCATTTGCCATCAGTCCACTTTCATATTATTTGATCTGAGGTCTACATTCTCATATATCTCTGATTATTTTTCTACTCATCTATATTCTATATGTAAGTTGTTACATATGCCTATGCATGTAGCAATACTAGTAGGAGATTCTTTATTTATGGAAATTATCTATCAGTCTTGTGCAGTGACTATCTTGGGGTATGATACTTGGGTAGACTTGATTGTACTAGATATGGTTGATTTTGATGTTATTCTAGGCAAAGATTGTTTGTCTCCCTATCATGTGGTCATGGATTGCTTTTCCAAGACTGTTACTCTGCAAATGCCTGGTATCCCTCCTATTATATTGAAAGGTATCGATAGCCATGTGCCGAGGGGAGTTTATCTTTATAAAGATTCTAGCGATTTGTTGAGAAGGGGTCATTGGCTTATGTTGCTTACGTCCATGATACAAGTGCCATCACACATGCTATTAAGTCAGTTCATGTGGTTTGAAAGTATTCAGATGTGTTTCCTACCAATCTACTAGGTATTTGTCCTGATTGTGACATCCACTTTGGTATTGATAATAAGTAGGGAACTCAACACATTTTTATTCCTCCATATTGGATGGCACCTGCCGAGTTGAGAGATATTATAGAGCAACTTTTGGATCTTCTGTGTAAGGGATTTGTTAGGCCTAGTGTGTCTCCATGGGGTGCTGCTATTCTATTCATGAATAAGAAGGATAGTTCCTTGCATATGTGTATTGACTACAAGCAGCTGAATAAGGTGACCACTAAGAACAGGTATTTGATGCCGCATATTAATGATATGCTTGACCAACTACAGGGTGTTGAAATTTTTTCTAAGATAGACTTGAGATCGGGTTATCCCTAATTAAGGATTAAGGCTGCAGACATCCCAAAGACTGCTTTTAGGACTCAATACGTCCATTATGAGTTCCTAGTTATGTCTTTTGGGCTGACAAATGCCCCAACAACATTTATGGAGTTGATGAAACTTGTGTTCTGAGCCTACTTGGAATCCTTTTTTATAATTTTCATCGATGACATCCTGGTTTACTTGAGGATTAGGGAGGAGCATGAGCAGCATCTGAGAGTGGTGCTTTAGATCTTGTGAGATCAATAATTGTATGCCAAATTCACTTAATGTGAGTTTTGACTTGAGTCTATGGCATTCTTGGGGCATATGGTGTCCAAGGATGAGGTTATGGTTGATCTGGAGAAGATTGCGGTAGTTCATAATTGGGCTAGGCCTACTTCTCCTACTGAGGTTCACAGTTTCATTAGTTTAGCAAGTTCCTACAGATGATTTTTGAAGGGGTTTTCTTCTAAAGTGGCACCTTTGACTAGATTGACTAAGAAGAATGTCCCTTTCCAGTAGTCTAATGAGTGCAAGGGGAGCTTTCTAAAGCTCAAGGCCTTATTGACTTTATCTCTAATTCTGAACGTTCCAATTGACGACCAGGGTCTTACCATTTATTGTGATACTTCTGGAGTTGGTCTGGGTTGTGTGTTGATGTAGTAGGGCCAAGTTATTGCATATGCTTCTAGACAGTTGAAGGTTTATGAGAGGAACTACCCCACTCATGACTTAGAGTTAACAACGATAGTCTTTGCATTGAAGATTTATAAGCACTATATGTATGGGGTACATTGCAAGATCTTCACCAACCATCATAGTCTTTAGTACATATTCATCAGAAGGGCCTTAATTGGAGACACGCAGGTGGTTGGAGTTACTGATGGACTATGATATTTCTATTCTCTAACACCTCGGCAAGGCAAATATCGTAGCAGATGTCTTAAGCCCAAAGGTAGTTAGTATGGAGAGTTTTGCATTCTTGGCAGTTAAGGAGTGACCTTTGGCTTTGGACTCCAGTCTTTAGCTAACAGGTTAGTTAGACTTGATCTTTCTGAGCCTGGAAATACTTTCGCTTGTGTTGAGGCTAGATCTTCATTGTTAGACAAGATTCGGGCACAACAGTTTGATAATGCAAAGTTAAGGATCTTATGAGATAAGTTGTTGAGTGGAGAGTCTAGGAAGAAGACCTTAGATACGGAGGGTGTCCTGAAGATTGAGGGTCATATCTGTGTTTTCAGAGTTAGAGATTTGGTTATACTGATCTTGGAGGAGGCCCATTATTCTAGGTATTCCATTCATTCAGGGGTGGCTAAGATGACTTGAGGCAGCACTATTGGTGGTGTGGGATGAAGCAGGATATTACATATTTCATGTCTAGGTGCTTGAACTATCAACAGGTGATGTACGGGCACCAAAGGTCAGATGCTTTTACCCAAAGGCTAACCATTCTTGAGTGAAAATGGGAGCGGATAGCTATGGACTTTATAGTAGGCTTTCCACATACTTTTTGGAGATTTGATACTATTTGGGTTATCATGGATAAGTTTACAAAGTCTGCCCACTTTTTTCCAGTTCAGACTTCGTACATTTTAGAGAGGTTAGCTCAGATCTACATCCGTGAGGTTATCTATTTCCATGGGGTGACTATTTCTATCATTTTCGACCGTGGTACTCAGTTTATTTTGGGTTTGTTGAGGTTGATTCAGAGAAAATTAGGTACCCAAGTTGATCTTAGAATGTCTTTTCACCTGAAGACTGATGGTTAGTCATACCATACTATTCTGGTTCTGGAGGATATACTGCGGGCTTGTGTAATTCATTTCGGAAGTCAGTGGGACCAGTTCTTAGCCTTGGCAGAGTTTGCATATAATAATAGCTACCATTCTAGTATTTAGATGGCTCCATTTGAGGTGTTGTATGGTAGGCGGTGTAGGTCTCTGGTGGGTTAGTTTGATGCTTTCGAGGTTAGGCCTAGGGGTACTAATTTGTTGCGTGACTCTAAGAATAGAGCTCGAGTTATTCAGGATAGACTTTGTACTGCCCAGAGTAGGCAGAAGAGGTATACTGACCGAAGGGTGTGTGACCTAGAGTTAATTGTTGGTGACAGAGTCTTCCTTTGGGTATCACCTATAAAGGTCATGATGAGGTTCGAGAGGAAGGGAAAGCTTAGCCCTTGGCTCATTGGGCCTGTTGATATTCTGTGTTACATTGGGGAGGTAGCATATAAGTTAGCCTTGCCTCTTGGTATTTTGAGTGTTCACCCTGTTTTCCATGTTTCCATGCTGAGACAGTATGTTCCGGATGAGTCTCACGTGCTTCAATGAGATTTGTTTTAGTTGGACGAGTCTTTGGCTTTTGAGGAGGAGCCTGTTGCTATTTTTTATAGGCAAGTTAGAAACTTGAGGTCTAAAGATATTCCTGAAGTTAAGATTCAGTGAAGGCACCATCCAGTCGAAGAGTCTACTTGGGAGATCGAGATCGAAATGTAGTCCCGATATCCTCATATTTTCGAGCCTTCAGGTACCTTCCTTTTTCTATCTTTCAATGACAAAAGTCCTTTTAGTAGTGGATGTTGTAATTATCCTCGTGGTCATTTTTGTATTTTTATGCCTTTTTATCATTTTGACCTTTTCTTTAGCTTTTACATTTTTTGGTTGACTTGCTGGGTTGGGTGGCATGCTTCTCGAGGTGTTCTGTTAGTTTTAGGAGAGTTTCCCTATTCTGAAACTCTTAAAGTTAAAATATTTGACTTTGGTCAACATTCAAAGTAAAAGGGCTTGAATGATAATTTTTGCACTGTTGTTAGCTCGAGAATATTGATTTTGGACTAGTGGGACCTTTGGTTCAGGTCCGAGGCTTGCAAACTCATTTTGGGCACTAGGGTGGTTTTTAGGCAAAACCGGCAAAGTGTTGACTTTAGTCAACATTTCATCAAGATGACCTTCATTAATCATTTTGATGATTCCGTTGAGTACAGAATGTTATTTTAAGTTGGGTAGCATGTATGGTTTTTATTCACGGGATTCTGAATGAATCACGAGGGTTCGTTCGGGGATATTGTGGCTTGTTGAAAGTTGCTAATGCTGCTGATGCTGGTGCATCCGCCCTTACAGACCTTGGCTCACACCAGCAGAGCGACACCTATGGACTACCAGCCCCACAAGTGATGGCTGGTGACATCAGCCAGCTTTGCTCCTCCGGAGCTTGGCCGCTTGAGCTAGAGGAGACAGTTGACCTCCATTTTTATGGGTCTTTCTCCGCTCTAGCAGGTTCACACCTGCGATGAATTTTCTGCAGAAGAAACGATCGATGTACATTTAATGTACTTTCTCCATTTGTCTAAGTCCCTTTAAACATTTCACCATTGAATAGAGCTCGGCTAAGAGTAAAATTCTCCATTCTACATTGTTTTAGTGTGCAATTGAGGTAAATTTCTTTCCCCTCTCATTCTATTGTATGTTTGGTCTTTAATTCCACCTTCCGTTTTCATTTTGGGTCTCAAATTGCATGATCTCTTATTCACTTTAAAGAGACCTTTTCAGACTATTTGAGGTTCGAATCCACTTCCATTTCCTCCCAAAGTTAGGGCATGCATTCCTCACCTCATAGGAGTTTAATTGTGGTTTTGTTCCATTTTCGTTGATTGCCCCCGAGGGTTGATTTCTTACCTGATTTCTGGCCTGAAATTGTTGTTCCCGTCTTGACTCATATAATTTATTTATGATAGCATAATAGTGATCCAAGGTACTTCGAAAGGGAAAGGCACCCGAGTGACAATTCACAATTGCAGTTCAGCCCTGAGGTAGGTTAAGGTTTATTTCTTTTAGACTTAGCTCAATTAGATTCTATATTTTATAAGTTCCATGGTATTTAGGATGCTTGTATGTTAGAATTAGGCTCTATGATCCTTACTTATAAATTGGCCATTTTCGGGACCTTAGATTAGTACTTTCGCCTTAAGCCTTAGTTTAGTTTGATTTTAGTCTTATTATGATTAGGATAGAATACTTAGTAGTAGAATTGAGGAGGATTTCATGGTAGAGTAGACTATTACTATTAGTTTATTATTGTTTCTTTATTCCGCTTTAATTTCCATTTATTGTGAAATTGTGGGCTCGAGGTCATGGTTTTGGACTGAGCAGGACTCCAGGTCAATGTATTTTTTTCAAAGGGTGGTTTACCATGTTTGATGAATATGTTCATGGGCTTATATGATTTCTTGCAAAGGCACGCATACATCCATGCATTCATAAACATTTATTATAGTCCAATTGAAGGAAAAATACTGGTTTTTTGGATTTAAAAGAGACTTGTACCACTTTTCAATGTGTCTTAAGCTACAAACGGATTTCTCTGGTTTATTACTGGTTTTCCTGAGATGGAAACTGTACCACCTTTTTCACTCAGTTTGAGGGATGTTCTCAGACTCTTTCTCTATTTACCTTATATTGATGAGCCTCGGTGGGCTTGCGAGATAGTTCAGGGATCCTACGAGTAGTTGCGAGACTATTTTAGAGTTTTTACTTATTGCATATGTTGGTGAGCATCGACGGGCCTACAAGATGATTCAGGGAGCCTTATTATGCATTATCCATATATGTATTGCACCATCCCATATTGCACGACATTATTTCGGTATGCTTACATTGAGTGTTATTTCCTTTACTATTATTATCTTCATCATCATTTTTTTGTAAGGATGGGGTTCTAGTGTAGTTTCTGCCTTATTATGACTTTCATGTCTCTTATATTATATATTATCTTCTGAGCTTGGTCGGCCTATGATGCCTACTGAGTACCTGTGTTTTGGTACTCATACTACATTTCTGCATCTTTTTCAGATGCAACACCTATTACGCGACACCCTCATTGACCGCCTACTTGTTTGTGGCTTGCTACTGTTCGGATGGTGGTGAGATCCTCGTATCCGGATATTTTCTTCTTTTCTTCTCATGCTCACTGTCGTTATTTTGTATTTTGGTAGATAGTAGTACCTTGTACGGCCTTATTCCAGTACAGGAGATCATGCTCGTGTACCGCTGACACCAGGTCTAGGGATGGGTTCCTATGTATATATTTCGTCTTTCTTGGTCTCTTTAGGGTCAATTTGTATATTTTATACCGTTATTTATGTATCTATACTGGTAGCCCCTTTCTTATTATAATCTTGCTTTCTCTTTACCTGGTTTTAGCTCTATTTATAACATCATATCTCGAGTTTCAGCTTGCCTACTAAGGTTTTTTAGTAGATGCCATCATCACCCAATTTTGGGTCGTGACAGGACCCCACCCAAGGCAAGCTTCTAACTAAAACTAAGCTGAGGCAACCAATTCTAATCACAAGGATACTACACAACTACGCCAAGTTCTAAAGGAGTTACTACAACCTAGACTAAGGATTCTAAGTTTTAATTCTACTCTAAGGCCCCAAAACACACTACGAATCATAAATACCTAAGGCAAGTGTATTCAAACCACAATATCTCACCATCCATTAGAAAATTATCATATGAATACCTTAATCGAGCAATGTCTAAAAGACGGTAACTTGTAACCCACCTAGAGGCTGAACACGCACTCACGAACCCACTATATCAGAGCTTTTACCTTTCGAGAAGCCTCCAACTGCAGCCACGCTATCAAAATAATAATTTATGAGTCAAAATGAGAAAGATAATACCCATATTGTGATATTACGCTCTGGGTCGAAAATTGGGCTAAAAATCACCCATGAAATCCAAAAATTAAATTCGTAGTAATGTCCCTCGGGGGACGTAGATCATATGCTAAAAATTTGAGCATGATCATCCCCCACAAACGATCCCAGATCAGGCCCCAAGGTGAATAGAAAATCAAGAATTAAAATGGAGAATTAATCAGAATTAGAGCCGGGAACTTACAAATTATAGATGAGAGAACGATCATGGACAAGAACCAACTGACCAAAAGCTTCAACAGATGATACCACAATATTTCTTGAGCTTAGAGCTCTTAAAAATGGTGGAAATTCGTTTGGAAATGGTTTGAAAATGGAGGAGGAGAAATATATACTGCCAGGAAATTGCCTTTCGCAAATGCGGGGAGGCCATAAGAAATGCGGCCTTACGTACGCAACTCTCCCCTTACCAAGCTGAAGAAGAAACAATGTCGGGGCCCCGAGACCCTTATTTTTGGATGAAGTGAAGCCGCCATAAATGTGGGCTCACAAACGTGGCCAACCCATCACGAGTGAAGGGTAAAGTTGGCTGCACCAGCTGTGGAAAAACTAGCAATTTCAACCAAGTACAAAAACACTCGAATGGAGACTCGGGATTCATTTGGAATCCCATCCATGCAAATAAAATATGCACCCCTACCGAAATTGGCATTCCAGACTCGACAAACTTAATGAAATTCTCAACGGAGATTGTTTTGACAAAAAGTGGGTCCTATACCCAAAATATCTATTTTTCACTAAAACCGACCAATATCAAAAAATGAGTTCGGAAGCTTTGGAACTTGAACCAAAGGTCCCACTATCCCAAAGTCCATGCTCTAGAGATAACTGCACTGACAAAATTCTCATCCAAGCCTGTTTAATCTGATTATTGACCAAAGTCAACTCTTTCAACTTAAAACACAAACAAACTACCTGGGAACTGAACCTTCTGTATCAGAAAGTCATAAATGACATATAACCATTGTGGGAAAGCTCAAAATACTGAAAATGCATGAAAATAGAGAAAATAATGTTCAAGGTCATTATAACATCCACAACTTATAAGTTGGTAATCTACCAACTTATTGAGCCTTTAATCATGAATTATTGTCATGTTTTGATGAGATTTAGAGGTACTTATTAGCTTTATTGATGAAAATACAGGTACTCTTGGTCAAAAGTAGAAAACAATAGAATTAGATCAAAAAGAGCTTAAAAAAGTTAAAGTGTGACAGTGATCAAAAGCAATAAAGAATCTGTCGAGAGGTGTAGACATCGTGCGATGCGCACAACAGCATGCCCGGTCTGCAACTTCCTTCATATGACACCTGACATCAGCTAGATTTACTGGTTGGCTAGAGAATAAACGTGCAACATGCACAATATGTGGTACGACCACACATCGTGTCACACATCGCGTTGCACCACGCCCGAGGGGCAAATTTTTCAACTTTTAAGTGACATTTAGGGAAGCTTCTAAAACCCAAATAGGGTAGTGTACCTGATAGTTTTTGACACATTATTGAATATTTTTTTAGCATAGAGAGGTTCCCAAGGAAGATAGAGAGTGTACTTGTATTCTCTTCATCTTTTACCTTGAGAATCCACTATTTTGTACTAAATTGATCTTGAAAAATTTAGCGGTGTTTGAATGATCACAAGGAGCATTAGGGAGGCTTAGTAGCTTGAGACAAATGCAATCCACATCTTAATCCTAGCCAACATTTTACCTGCAAGTCCTTAGTGTTTAGTAATTCTACATTAGTGGCAAATTAAATAAACGGCAAGCCTATGGATCAATGCGTGTTCACTCGAATTTCTTTGAGAGAGTGAGAGTCTTTTCGGTTCTCTTCTAATCTCATTGTATTGTGAATTGCATGTTTCTGAGTAGGATTCTCTCTTGTGGTAAGTGACATCGCATACTTGAAAAGAGCAATGAAGTCTGTATTTTAATTAAGAGGAATGAATGAGACACGTTGTGTGGTGAATCTTGAGGCAAACATTAAAGGTCCATGACAATGACTTGAGAAGCTTGAATATTTGTTTTTGAATGACAAATTACCTTGATTTGAATGACAAATGAAGTCCTTTTTCTAAATGCCTTGAAATGAGCAATTGACTTGAGAATGTGATGGTCCAAATTGTGATGAGCATTGTAGTTGAGTTCTTTTGTTTAAGTCTTTTTGTTTCTTATTTTTCTTAGTTTTTAGAATAGAGTAATCATGTGTGCACCCCATTAAGTTTTAGATCATAATTCATTCCTTACTTTGCGAGTATCTTGCTTGAGGACAAACAATGGTTCAAGTTTGGGGGTTTGATAAGTTGGTAATCTACCAACTTATTGAGCCTTTAAACATGAATTATTGCCATGTTTTAATGAGATTTAGAGGTAATTATTATCTTTGTTGATGCAAATGCTGGTACTCCTGGTCAAAATTAGAAAACAAGAGAGTTGGACCCAAAAGAGCTTAAAAGAGTTGAAGTGTGAAGGTGACCAAAATCAATGAAGAATCTGCCGAGAGGTGCAAACACTATACAATGCGCATAATAGCATGTGTGATCTGCACCTTCCTTCGCATGACACCCGATATCAGGTGGAGTTACAGGTTGGCTGGAGTAGAGACGTGCGATGTGCACAACACATGGTGTAACCGCACAACATGTCACACATCGCGTTGCATCAAGCCTGAGGGACAATTTTGTCAATATTCAAGTGACGTTTTGGGAAGCTTCTAAAACCCAAATTGGGTAGTGTACCTAATAGTTTTTGACATATTATTGAATAGTTTTCAGCATAGAGAGGTTCCCAATGTATTCTCTTCATCTTCTACCTTGAGAATCCACCATTTTTGTACTAAATTGAGCTTGGATTTGGATATTTTCATATCTATGAATGAAAATTTGAATTACCCAATTGGTATAGTCTCTTATTTCCTTCATATGAGTGGCTAATTTCCTTGTCTAGGGTATGTGTATGATGGGTATTTGAATTTTGGTATGGGTCTTGCTTAATTGTTTTCATAATTGATAAATTGACATAGGTCTATTGCATTCCTCAAGTTTTAATGCTAAAATTTATGGTTGCAAACATTGGTTGAATCTACTTAATTGTGTTCTTGCTTGAAAGAGGGGTTCATAATTCAAAAGGAATTCAATAGTGGGAATTTGAGGTTTCCACCTTAGATTGAGGCTAGAAATAGCTTAATCGATGGAAACTCTCATCTATGAGTCTAAGCTAGAAATAGTATGACTTCCCCAAGCTTTAATTGGTTGGTTAGTGTTGAAACCATGGTGCTTGAGTAGAGACCATTGGATATATGTTTGGAAGATTGAGAGATTTACAAACATGAATAAAACCAATGCTACCCATATCATTTATTGAGAATTTGCATAATTGAGCAAGTACCCTAACCCCCATTTAAATCCCATAGAAAACATACCCTTAGTCGTCCTTCTCTCTTGAACACAAAGCTCTTGTTTATGTTGCTTTCTAGTTTGAATTGCGATATTGATAATTCCCCTTTCCTTGTTCCCCCCAATTTTTACTTTTAGTTTATTGAGCATTTACTCTCTTGGTGAATATTATTTTGACTGTCTCTTGGCGAATCATCATATCCACTCTCAGTGGGATTGACTCCGACATCCATCGAGAATAGAAATTTTGTTTTGCTCTGATGATCGCTACCACCTCCTATTGGAGAGTGTTTTTTAGCATTATCAACTACTACAAGGACTTTCATTCTCAAAAGTTAAGAAATAGGAAATACCTGAAGGCTGGAATAAGCGAGGATATTGGGCTTGCATATCATGCTCGATCTCTCGGGTAGCCTCCTCGAGGGAATGATGTATCCACTAAACCTTAACCACTGGAATCTCTTTAGACCATAGCCATCTAATATCCCAGTCTAGAATAGCTATCGGCTCCTCCTCGAAAGTCAACCAATCATCCAACTGAACTAAATTCTGCCGAAGAACATGAGACTCGTCTGGAATGTAACGCCAAAGCATCAAAACATTTAATACATGGTGAATGGTAGAAAAAGCTGTAGAATCTCAAATGGCCTGATATATCTAGGGCTAACCTTGCCCCTCATCCTGAACCTTATCATTCCCTTCATAGGCGTAACTTGAAGAACACACAATCGCCAACTCTAAACTCTAAAGCACGATGCCTATGGTCAGCATAACTTTTCTGCCTACTCTGTGCTACCAAAAGTCTATCCTATATCACCCGAACTCTATCAAAGGATTCTCGCAATAAATCAGTACCCTATGGCCTGCCTCAAAAGCATTGAACCACCAAATAGGAGACCTACACAGCGTACCATACAATTCCTCAAATAGAGACATCTGGATACTCGAATAGTAGATGTTATTATAAGAAAACTTCACAATGGCTATAAACTGGTCCCACTGACTTTTGAAATCTATAACACAAGCTTGTATTATATCTTATAGAACCTGAATAGTTTGTTAGGACTGGATATGGGTCTAGGGATGAAACGTTGTGCTAAGATCAACCTAGGTACCCAAATCGTCCTGAAAGCCCTCCAAAAGTGAGAGGTGAACTGAGTACCTCTATATGAAATAATGGACACCGAAACCCCATGAAGGCAGACTATCTCTCGCATGTAGATATGAGCCAACCTCTCAAAACTATAGGAAGATTGAACAGGTAAGAAGTGATCCGACTTATAAACCCATACACAATGACCCATATATTATCAAAACCTAAAAAAGTATGTGGCAATCCAATCATGAAATCCATAGTATTCGGCTCCCACTTCCACTTAGGAATGAGTAGCCTCTGAAGCAAACCACCACGTCTCAAGTGCTCAGACTTCACCTGCTGACAGTTCAAGCATCAAGATATGATGTCCGCTATATACCTCTTCATCCCCCTCCACCAGTAATGTTGTCTCAAGTCTCTAAACATTTTAGCTGCCCTGGGATAAATATAATATCTGGAACAATGAGCCTCCTGCAATATAAACTGAATCAAGTCTCTAACCCTCAAAACGCAAATATGGACCTCAAATCTCAAAACCCCTCTAAATCTATGACAGTCTTCTTGGCCTCACTACTCAACACAAGACCTTAAGCCCACATAATTGACTATTTTTAAACTTTCTCTCTCGAATATGCTCTAACAATGTATATTGTGCCTCAACTCAAGCAAGAATCCTCTCAGGGTTAGAAATATCATGTTAAACCAACCTATTGGCTAAGAACTGGATGTCCGAGGCCAATGGTATGTCCAAAGCTGATAGGAAAGCCAAACTCCCCATACTCACCGCTTTCCAGCTTAAGGGATCTTCTACTATATTTTTCTTTCCCGGATGGTACATAATAGGTCTTTCAACAACTCTAGTCACCTGCACTTCCTTGAATTAAGGTCCTTCTAGCTCAGAATGTACTGTAGTCTATGATGGTCAGTGAATATTTCACGATGAACACCATAAAGGTAATGCCTCCAAATCTGAAGCACAAAAACCACCACCACAAACTCCAAGTCATGGGTGGGGTAGTTGAGCTCGTGCAACTTTAACTGTCTAGAAGAATATGTTATCACTCGGCCTCTTGCATCAGAACACAACCCAAATCAACACCCAAATAATCACAATAAATTGTAAACCCATGGTCTTTATCAAGAACAGTCAAAATTAGAGTTGTAGTCAATAAGGCCTTAAGCTTTAGAAAGCTTACCTCATACTTATCGGACCACTAAAACTGGAAATCCTTCCTAGTTAGTATAGTCAATGGCACTGCAATGGAAGAGAATCCCTTGATGAACCATCTATAGTAACCTATCAACCTAACAAAACTGAAAACCTCGATAGACGAAGTGGGCCAAATCCAATAACAAACTACCTCAATATTTGCTGGGTCTACCATAATTCCATTCTTAGACACCACGTGCCCCAAGAATGCCATAGACTCAAGCCAGAACTCACACTTTGAGAACTTGGCATAAAGCGATTGACCAGTCAAAGTCTGGAGCATAATCCTCAAATGTTGCTTGTACTCATTCCTACCCCTCGAGTAGACAAGGATGTCATTGATGAATACTATCATGAAGGAGTCCAATTAAGGCCTGAACACGTGGTTCATCAAGTCTATGAACTCTACTGGGGAATTGGTCAACCCAAAAGACATCACCAGGAATACATAATGGTCATAGCAGGTTTTGAAGGCTGTCTTAGGGATGTCCGCCACCCTAATCCTTAACTAATGGTAGACAGATCTCAAATCAATCTTAGAAAACATGGCTACATCCTAAATATGGTCAAATAGATCATCAATATGCAACATTAGATACTTATTCTTTATAGACACCTTATTCAGCTACTGATAATAAATACACATACGCATAGTGCCATCCTTTTTCTTCACAAATAGAACATGAGCAGCCCAAAGAGAAATACTTGGCCGAATAAAACCCTTAGCCAGGAGATCCTGAAGCTGAACATTAAGATCCTTCATCTTAACAAAAACCATGCAGTAGGTAGAAATAAATGGGTCGGGTGCCTGGCTCGACATCAATGGCAAAGGCTATATCACTCTCAGGCAGGAGGCAAAGTAAGTCAGTATAAATGAAATCTTCAAACTCACGGACCACATGAACTAAATCATGCGAAGGAATTTTGGCACTAACATCACGGACATAAGCAAGATAGGACAAACACCCCCTTTGACACCAAACTTCTAGCTTGAATATAAGAAATGATTTTTGTTGTCACGTAACTAATAGAATCCTGCCAGACAACCGAGGGTATGCCAGGCATGGCTAATCTAATAGTCATTGTTAAGTAATTCAAGATCATATAATAAGGGGATAACCAATCCATGTCGAGAATAGCATCAAAATCTACCATATCAAACACAAAAAGTCCTCCCAAGTGTCGTACTCCCGAGTAATCACCACACAAGATCTAAGCACCCAATCCACTACTAAAGAATCACCTACGAGAGTAGCTAGATGCAAAGACATATGAAAAGGTTCAATAGATAGTCCCAACCAAGAAGAAAAGTATACAAACATATATGAATAGGTGGAGCCCAGATAAAATAAGATAGATGCTGGCAGACGATAAACTAAAATCATACATGCAATTACGAAATCCAAAGTCTCTGCCTCTTGTCTACCCAGAATGACATAAAGTTATTTGCCCCCACTGCTGTGTTGAGTACCTATATGACCACTTGTCCTTCCTGACTTAGAACTACCATAAGCACCCCTACTACCCTGAGCACCATCTCTGGATGGTTGTGCTATTGCTCTAAGAGGCTGAGCAATGGCTGAAGGTTTGACCATCAAACATTGAGGACAATCTCTAGCAAAGTAACCAAACTTTCTGCAATCATAACAACCATGAGAAGCTTTGCCCTGATGTGAAGTACTTGCAAAACCAGATCGACCACAATAGCCTGTAGACCCAGAATATGAACCCTGTAAAGACTGACTAGAGCTCTGACCATTATACCCAAGTTTGTTGTAATAACCTGGGTATTTAAGGTTTTCCTTCGTCTTACGTCAAAGGCATACGAGCTTAAAATTTGAGATTTTTATTAACACCGCGCGTGTTTGGAATATTTTATTTAAATTAGAATTCGCTAAATTTTCTTTTTATTGCCTTCCTAAAATGTCTCAATTATTTTTGAAAATTTCATTAATTATGATATATTTGTGTATATTTTTATTTTATAAAAGTTTTATAGTTTATAAATATTTTAACAGAGATAGTGAGTTTAGTTATGTTAAAAAATTATTGTTATACGAGGTAAGATTTATTAAAAATATTTTTTTTATTAATTATCATGTATTTAAGAAGTTATATATATTTACCATGAAGCTATGCAATACCCGAGTGCATAAATATAATGACCCTTTGAGTCATTCTCGTGTTTTTGCCTTTCTTCTACTGTTAGAGATCGCCTATAGCGGCCCTAAGTTATTTATGACTTGCTGGGACCGGTACTTTGGTGCCCGGGCCGTCTATTTGGTCTTTATGGTCGTTTCCTTATTTTAGACCTTCAACTTTGGAAATCATTGACTTTAGTCAATATTCTTAGCTATCGTACTCAGAATCATATTCTGACAGTTTTGTTGGCTCCAAAGCGTGGTCTTTGGTCTAAGAGGACATTTGGTCGGGATCCAGGAGCTTTTTAGCTTGGAATTCTCTCTCGTTTTGTGTTTTCAGGCTAGTTGGGCTTGTTTGGTTGACTTTGGTCAACATTTGGAGAAGACAACCTTAGATGAAAATTTTGTCAACACTATTAGCTCTAAAATAACGAGATTGAGTTGGGTAGGTGGTTGGTTTGGGTCCCCGGTGAGCCAGGCTCATTTCAGGTGTTCGGTTAGTTTTAGCTAGTGTTGACTTGGGTAAATATTCCTTAAAAACTACCTTGTATGGAAGTTTCATCAATTCTATTGAGTCCGGAACATTGTTTCCACTCTATTAGCATTATTGGTTTTTGAGTATCGGGTTCTGATTGTGCCCAAAATGCCCCATTGATGTTTTAGAAATTGCAGGTTTTATTGTTGCAGGTGCATGCCTCAGGCCTTAATTGAGATCGCGAGCCCCTTCCTCACGACTTTGGTGTACCACCTATTTCCTTATTCTACGCAATCATAACATTTCTTGTCTCGACCGCGATGAAGCCTTCTCCCCCGTGTTCTTTGCGACCGCATGACTAGTCCTCGCGATCGCGATGGTCTAGACAACATGGTCCTTGCAACTGCGTAAGGTCCCTTTGTGATTGCGATGAAGGATCCCTGGGCAGTATATAAATTTTCCACTTTTTCTTCACTTCAAAATCTGGTTCCACCATTGTTTTTAGCTCCAAACTCACCTGAGCTCGTAATTGCTTCATTTCTTGGTGCCAGGGTGGGATTTTCTTGGCCTTGATCATTCCTCCATCATTATTGTAAGTTTTATCTGCTTAATGCTGTTGAATTTGCATCTTTGATTCCTTGGTTGTTCTTAGTAATGGCTGGTTGTTTTGGGTCATTACCCTTGATTAATTTCCTTCAATAATCCGAGCATGCACACATGGGAGTGTGGTGGTCATTGTGCGCTCATTCATTTTTGGCTTCGAGTTGCGAGGCCCATGGGCCTGTCGGTGACTCAAATTTTGTCCCGGCTATTATTATAGCGATATGAGTATCATTGGTCTTATTTTGATGCGTAGCTTATGTTTTTGATAGGTTGATCTCGGTTTGAAGCTTCTCGGAGCAGTTCGAGCTTAGATGATGCCATTCTCGCAGCTAGTCATTGGATGACAAGTAGGTTATGGTTTCCCCTATACAGACTCTGCGTATTTAGACTATAATGTATCCTTGGGTGGGTTGTTATAGATTGGTAACCCAGACCTTGTTCGTCCCGTTCGGTCCATTTATTTCATACGTAGATTTTAGGACTCGTGTAGTATTGTATATTACCCTTGTTGTCCTGTGTGTCCTTGTATTAACTCTTAAACATAGACAATGGGATATTTGGGAATGTTCGTGAGTCCCGAACATTGTGACCTTACTTTAGGCTAACTATATGTGTTGTAGAGTTGCTTGTGCCTTTGCAGGGCCGATAAGATTATTGTGAGACAATTTGGGCTAATCTATTGTGTGCGAGTATATCATTCATGTAAAGAGATTTTTCTACATGTTTTACCACTATTTTAGCTTTGATCCTACTATCATCAGTTTTTCTAAACTTTGCAAGGGGTCGAGGGCCCATTTTCTGTATAAATAATGATAAAACAGGATTTTGGTAATGACTGGTGGATTTTTTTCTCGAGATAAAAGTGTTAATATGTTGATTTTCTCACTAGTTTTCTTACTGATACTAGACTCGGCTATGCCGGAGTTTTAGACATGTTTTATGATGATTTTAGACCCAGCTACGCGCCGTGCACCCCTTTGAGAGGGTTATTGAGGCTTATTTATTGATTTTAGACCCGGATATACTCCGGACAACCTTCGACAGGGTCTTTGAGACTACTACTACTATTTTAGACTCGGTTTGATTACGGGCATGTACTACGAGGTTCTGAGTATTGAGCTACTATTTGAGATTTGCATGATTTTGTATGTGGTCAACGAGTAGATCTCTATGGACCATATCATTCCTAGGTTACCGGCTACGGGATGATACTCACACCAGGATGAGGGGTGTACATCAGAGTAGAGGTACACTGGTAGAGTCTTTCCATGGGTCCTTCCTCTATTGGGCCTTTGGGGTACCAGATGGGAAACATATGGGTTACTATTACATCAGATTCATCACATTATTATCATGCATATTGTATTCCTATTCAACCCTTGTTTGTTGTGTGCTCAGTGTAGGCTCCGATTGTATGGGTGGCCGAAGGGTTTGTCAGGATTTTTTTCCTCCATTGTATGGGCGGCCGTTGGGACTGTACGTAGATTATATTACAACTTTCATTTCGTAGAGCTAGTTATGACCTTGGCTTTGGCTAGAGTAGTGGTTTTGGGCCTGTTGAGAATGTAGTTGTTTTGGACTTAGATTATTGAGGGGCTAGTGGGTCCCATATTATTTGAGACATTGATTATGTAGCCTTCTGAGCGGTTGTAGGCTATTAAATCCTACTCCTTGTCGTGGTTTTCCTTAGCGAATCTGGGTACTTCAGGTTTAGTTGTTCCATCCTAGGATTATAATTGTGAGACTGTTGCACGTCTATTCTTATCTTGAAGTTGATGTGTTAAGCATGTTTCTATTAGTATGTGACTTCTAGTTGGATTGTTGGCTTGCTTTCCTTCTTTTCCCTTTATTTTTGAGGTTACCGGTATACCGCCCATCTCTTTAAACTCTTTTTTTGTATGTACTGTTGTTGCAAGGATCCTAGGTGCGTCTTCATTTCTTCTTTCACTTGTGTTTTTGTGTATGTATATCTTCTGTACTAGCATGTTATACTTGTAATTCTTGGTTGATAACTCTTTGTTCTAGCTCCTTGTTCTTCCTCCTTATTTTTCTATGACTATTTCCTTGTATTCTGCTTATTACTGCTTTTATATTTTATATGCGCTCAGTCGATAGATGATGCCTACTGGGTACCCATTGCTTAGCAATTAGTGTTCATACTACACTTCTACACTCTTTGGTGCAACTATTAGTGTGAGCTTTCACCGTTGATCGCATGGAGACTCGTTCAACTTCTGGATATTCGAGACAAGGGTGAGCGCCTGACGACCGGGGCTTTACCACATCTCATCTTTTGTACTGTTACTCTTTTTGTATTCAGAGACAGTTGTGTAGTCTATTTTATTACATCTAGCACTTGTATTCTATTTAAAAGCTCCTGTACTAAAGATATCAAGTCTTGGGGTTGGTGTAGTGTTCTTGTATATATTTATATATTCAGGATTCGCTTCTGTATTATATTTATCTTATTCTTCTTCTATTTATTTCCGCTTATCATGCGTATTAGTTAGGTAGTAGCCCATTACTAACTATTTCGGGCTAGTATCAAAGCCTAGGTTCATCGGTGTCGTGGTACAGAAGAAAGTGTCTAAGTAGAGTCTCATGGATCAGTATGTTGACGTCCATATCCTATTTGCGAGAGGATACAAGGCCATTTTCGGAAAAGTTCCATCTTTTTGTCTCCTTATCATGCGTTCCTGACCCTTTTGACTTCTAAACTTCAGTTGTTCAGACATACCACTGACGTCACTTATTCTCGGGTCTTTGTGGTGGCTTGAGCTATTCAGGGAATCCTATTGAATATGGGGGCTAAGATTGTAGCTAAATAGAAGGAATTCTACCGGGGTCCTAAGAAGGGCCCCTTCCTACCGGGTTTGGTGTATGATCTATGCAGGCGATTACATGTGCCTGAGGATGAGACCGACATAGAGGTGGATATGGATGCCTCTTCCACCCTATTCGGGTGAAACTGACTACCTCTACGGGGAAGAAGAAGAGGAAGGTGAATGAAGTAGAAGGGCTTCTGAGGGTGCTGAAGATGATGGTGATGATACTGCACCTCCTTCCCAGTCCCAGCCTCCAATTTCTAGCATCCTTATCGAGGAGAACTTGGCTACGGTCAGGAGATTTATGAATGGTACTACTGTTCGAGGTACATCCCCACCCCCTCTACTCAGGACTTTGTAGCACTCCACAGGGAGTTGGATAAGGAGAAGAAGAAGAGACGCTCGGGGATTGCATACTTGCCCGGATGTGGAAGACCATTAAGGTCATGTTCACTTGTTCTGCCCTCAATCAGGAGCTTCCCTAACTAGAGTAGGAGGACCTGCAGGAGTTTTTCTTCTTGAGTGACACCGAGGCTGAGGGACACACCCCTGCAGCCTCTGATGGTGATGATACTTCTGGCTAGAACCTACCCCCCTCTTTATTAAATTAGCACTACTATTTTCTTGGGTTTTGGCCCCGTTTGGGGCATGTACTAGACGATGTTCCCCTTTACTTTTCCCTTTTGTTTTAAGCACGTGGATGCTATCTTATACATTGCTGACCTGATATGCATACTTTATTATCTCAATTGGTGATTTATTCTTTTATATCACAGCTTACAACTTAACTATAATTTTTAGACACCCGGGAAATGGAAAGAAAAATAGGGGAAAACAGTGCAGGGATTCTGTCCCGCCCTCCCCGCTATAGCGATCGAAATGCCGCTACAACGGTACCACTATAGTAGAAAAATTCCTGCTATAGTAGGATTGCCATAGCAGTATAATTCCACTATGGTTGCCCCGACGGTAGCAGCCCAGAAATATAAAATATCTGCAAGTTTTACCCATTTCCTTTTCCCGATTATCAATGTTAACCCCTAAAATCACGTCATGGTCTTAAACATAACCCTAAGACCATACTCAGCACTGCATAATTCAAAACTTAGCATCACATTATTATAAAATCAACTATGAACTACAAGAGAAAGTTTTTCACAACAATACATTCCTGCTATCATACAAGAATGACCCATTTTTCTTATGGTTCCCAACCAAACTCGACTGTCTTGAAACCGGAGTTTCCCAATAGTCACCAACATGTTGTTCCCTTACCATCATATCCAATGGTAAGCCCACACCTAAAAGTAATACCACTTCTTCTATTAAGTTACACAACACTTATCACTAACTCAAGGTCACACAACATTAAGTTATGACTATTCCCGGACCAAAGATTTCACCATAAGATAAGCAATTTCACACGACACGATTACAGTCATACAAGTAATGCAAAACACATAATTTCATGTTTCAAGTTTCAACATAATTCAGGTCACATATTCTACTCTTTATTCTCCCCATGGATGAGTATTAGTCGATCATCCATGCCTTACCACAACCTCTAAGGCCAGAGACTAATTGGAACCTTCCCGGTTCCAACTTCTCTTGCTTGTGTCATTCCAACCGGAGTCAGATGACATCCTTTACTTTGTTGAGATACTAATTGGAATCAAGAGATACCAAGTCAACTCAACCCATACAAGTAAGTAACAATCAGCACGAAAGGAATGAAGGAAAGGAGACAATTCCTACAATGCTTCATAGCTTACCAAAGATTAGATGTGGACGTCAACACACCAATCCGCAGGACCCTATTCAATATTTGCTCTTGTACTGGGAGACCGGTAACCTAGGCTCTGATACCAATTGTCATGACCCAACTACTGGGCCATGTGACTAACTGCTCTAAGCACCTAGATAGGAGACCCCTTACCACCAGATCCAACAGGTAAATGCTGAAATTTAGAGTAAGACATAAAAAAGTAACCTTTTTAATATTGAAAAAAAGAAAGAAAACATTACAAATTTGAATATAGTAAAACCTTTTGATTTTGAATACAACCCTCCCTAGGAACTAGTCTAAATAGGTGCAAGAGCTGTACATGAGAAATTACAAGTACAAAAAGAAGACACGGCTTCCACCAAGGGTAGGAAGAGTTGAAGTTGCTGGATATCACCATCGTCCTGTACCTATGAAAAACCACTAATCCTGTAACCAGACTATACTCAAAAAGGTATAACAAGAGTAATATCAGTACACACCACACATATTGGTAGGCATCATCGGTTGACCTGAATCCACTGCATACTGTCATATAAGAAATCAAGAGAAACTATGCAATAAGATACAAATAATCCAGTCTTTCACCATTCACCGTTACTTTAGTACTATTACCTCTATAACCTGTACGTTCTGCACCAAGTCTTCCTACCTGGTTCCGCTGCCAACTCCACTAATTAAAGACTTTGGACCATCCCATCCTGGTCCAACGTAACACTAGGACTTTCCCACCATCGCACTTAACACTAGGACCTCTCAGGTCATACTTAACACTAGACTTCCCAAGTCACACTTTGCACCTAAACTTCCCAAGTCACAATTAACACTAGACTTCCCAAGTCACACCATGCACCTAGACTTTCCAAGTCATACTTAACACTATATTTCCCATTGCCACTTATTTCACCAATCTAATAGCTAAGTCAGGTCAACCACTAGGACTCAACAACCCGAATATGCCTCCAACTATACAACAATTAGACCAAATGTATTTTTTTACCATTTACAAGTACCCAAACCACCCAAGGATCCCAAAAACCATACCCACAGTGTTCAACATGGATTCTCGGTCTACACAAAGACCAAACCCATCTTTAAGTACAATTACCCAGCCTCTCATGGACCATTATGCAACAATCAACATTTGCACAATTAACCCGTTCACTCATGGAACCATTAATAGAAATACAATCAATAAGTATAATTAAACCCATAAAAGGCATTGTACCCGAGCCAACTATTATAGAACTTGTACCAAGCGTTGTACTCGAGCCAACCAATAAGTATCTCATACCAGGTGTGGTACCCGAGCCTACTAATATGTATTCTATACCAGGTGATAAACGCTCAAATCGTACTCCCCAAAGATGGAGATAATGACGATCGTCAAGCAAAACACATTTATAAGTACCCAACAGGTGTCGGGGTCGTACCCACATAGACTTGTAGATAGCACAATGATGATTGTATAGAAATGATTTCACTAAGAGAGTAAGTGTTTGAATGTAAGAAAGTAAAGGATTGGGGGGAATTGGGAATTCTATCACAAAAATCCAATTCAATGCAAGACGGTAGAGTAAAATGGATGTACCAAATTGAGTAGATGACTAGGGATGCATATCCAATGGGGATTTAATATGGGATAGGGTGTTTGTCTATTCACACTTATTCTCACTTATTGACATAGGTAGCCTTGGTCATAGGTATGGTTATTTATCTCTCGATCAACACCTATATATCCGATAAACCCTGTTCGAGCACTATCGGTTAAATCATCAAACAATAAAGATTGAGATTGGGGAGGTCACACTATCTCTAGCATAGGCCCTTAAATGGGTGATTCCATCGATATGAGCTATCTCTAGCCTCAAATCTAAATGCAGTCCCAGGTTCCCACTAGTAATTTCACATCCAAAACTATGGAATTCTCTTTCAAGCAACAACATAGTCAAGTAATGAAAATTAATATTTGCAACCACCAATTTTAGGATTAAAACTTCTCATGTCAAATAAGAAATTATAAGCAAGAATTAACAACACCCACACCCATTTGTCAAGCACCCATCATCAATACATCCCTAAACAATGAAATTAGTTGCTCATGCTAAAGGAAGAAGATATACCAAGTGGGTAAACCAAATTCCTCTACATCCAAGTGTAATTTCAATATCTAAGCTCAATTTTGTACACAAATGGTGAACCAAGAATTGGAAGAGAGAATAGATTCAAACCCTCTTCTTATTCTTGGAGAGGAAAACTTGTTCTCAAAGCTAAAATTACTCTAGACTATTTAGCATTGATCAAAACTATTTATAATTATGCCAAAAATGGGTTTAAATACTTTCCCTAAATATCACTAAATTTTTGGACAAAATTTCCTTCTGGTGGTGTGTGACGCGATGTGCAGTTTGCAAGTCGTGATGTGTGCATCGCACACCATCTTCAGTTGGACCAGTGACTTCAGCTGATTTGGAGGCCTCGTGCAAAGGAGGTGCGGTTTGCACAATGGATTGTATGCGTCGCACAACGACCATACCCCTTAGCATATTCTTCAATGAATTTGGTGGCTCCATGTGGTGTATGTGCATTCTGCACTACAGCTTGTGCGTGTCGCACGAGCGCCACATCGCAGGGCAAAATCTCTATCTTTTCTGATCACTTCACACTTCACTCCTTTTAAGCTTTTTTTAGGACCATTTCCTTGTTTTACATTGTTAATCATAAGTACCTGCATAGACATCAGTAAAGGCCATAAGAACTTCTAAATCTATTCAAAACATAACAATAATTCATGGATAAAGGCTCAATAAGTTGGTAGATTACCGACTTATCAAACCCCCAAACTTGAACTATTGCTTGTCCTCAAGCAAGATACTCACAATGCAAGGAATGAATTATGCTCTAAACTCAATCAAGGCACAAAAGACTAATCTATGCTAAAAATCAAGAAAAAGAATAAACAAAAAGACTCAAACAAGAAGACTCAACTACAATGCTTGTCTCAATATGAACCACCACACTATCAAGGCAATTGGTCATTTCAAAACATTTTTCCAAAAGGACTTCATTTCTCATTCAAAATCAAGGGAATTTTTATCAGTCAAAACAATACATTTAATCTTCTCAAGTCATTGGCATGAACCGTCAAGGTTTGCCTTGACATTCACCACACAACTTGTCTCATTCATTCCTATCAATTGAAGTAGAGACTTCAAGCTTAAGTTTGAGTGCATGATGCCACTCACCACATGAGAGAATCCCACTCAAAATCATATAATTTTAAGAAAAAAGGATTATTGGAGAACCAAGAAGACACTCACTCTCTCAAGGAAGTTAAAGTGCATACATGTCAAACCATAGGCTTGCCCTTTATGTTAATCATCACTAATATAGGGTATCCAAGCTCGAATTCGCCAAGGAGTTGCGAGTTATGATGTTTTCTAGGGCTAAGGTGAGGATTTCATTTAGTTCAAGCAACTACACCTCCCTAATGCTCTTCATTTCCATTTCAAGCACCGCTCACATTTTCAAATTTCAACTTCACCTTATTTCTCCCTCACACAACCCAAGCTTCTCCTTTTCAATCATGATTATTCAACTCCTTGTATCACCTTCATTTGGTATCACCTATTCTTGCTTTTTATTTTTGCTCATTGGATTGATGGAACAATTTTCAATTTAAACCTAAGGTGCAACCTTGCACTTGAAGTGCATTCCTTTTCTTCTCCTTATTTGATCATATACACCCCCAAACTTATGCATTTGCCTATGTTGTCTTTTCATTCCCCCCAAACTTAGGCTTTTACCCATATTTAACTTTTAATAAATTAGGGAGGAAGGGTGCCAAGATAGCGGTTTCAAAAAGGCCAAGGTGCTACACAAGGTGCCAAAGAACAATTTCAAGCTCAAAGGGGTTCACTAGGATTGATGTCATGGGAAGTCATTTGGGTGAAATGGCTATCAAAAAGGTCCTAAGGTCATCTTCCAAGCTTGGTCACACCTAGAATTTTGCCTTGAATAACATTCGGAGCATGTTCTAGATGACACACATGCATGAGAATCAAGGTAAAGCCTCACCACATAAGGCATCATGCCACAAGACTTCTTGCAATAATCTCAAAATCAATTGGGACAAATGACTTTCGACAAGATATTCTGAGTTCATTACACACTCGTTTATGAGTCAATCAATCCAAAAAGAGAGTGTGCAAGTCATAACAAGAGAATGCTTTCCTCAAAAATTCATTTCCCTTCTTCTTTTTATTTTCAAAAATAACTTGCCAAGAGAAACTTTTTGGTGGGTCCATTTCGAGACAAGCAACTATTGACTCAATTTTAAACTAAAACTTACTGTTTTCCCTTAAGAAAGTCACCTCTCAATCTATCATAGGGAAACACCAACCCAGTTTGACAAAAAAACAAAAGAAAAAGAAAGATAAAGAAAACTTTTGCTCGTTGGGAAAGAATCGTGGTATTAAGAAAAACCTTGGAGTTTATTGCTAAACTACTATTAACAAGGCGATATCCGAATAAGCACCCCCAAACACAAATGGAGCATTGTCCCCAATGATATTAGCTAGAGAAAATAGAACACTCCTTGAAGCACTTGTGCAAAATGCACTGATGCTGATGCAGCCGCACCTTAGTCCCACACACAAAATAAGTAATTTGGATTGTGATTCTGTCTGTCATTGTGTGATAGTTGTGCGACAAGAACTTTGAGGCATGAGAAACGCCCCAATGATCGCATGGTAGCATGGAATTTTGGAGAAAGCTGCCAGTTTTCTGTTTAGGAGGTGAGGAGCTGATGTGCGACGTGCACAATCGCTCATGCAATCACACAACAATCACAGGCTACACAGGCTATGGAGCCCACCATCTCACCTTTATGTTATGCTTGTGCAACCAGCTGTACGGACCACACCTTTTGACATATGATCGCATGGGGCACCGCATGTTTCAATTTTTGCTCACACATCCTTAGCTTGGTTCCCAACTACAAGACTAACAAAAACAACATACAAGGTAAAACCAAAAAGAAAGAAAAAAGATAAATACTTGGGTTTCCTCCCAAGAAGCGCTTGGTTTAATGTCACAATTCGAGGAAGGTACCTCCCACTTAAGGTTTATCTAGGCAGAGCACCTATAAGATTGCAACTTTCTCTGGAATGCCCAAGTACTTCTTCACTCGCTGCCCATTGACTTTGAAGACCGAGCCATCCTCATTTTCCAATTCTATGGCTCTATTGGTGAAGACTTGATGCACTTTAAAAGGACTCGACCATTTTGACCTTAGTTTTCCTGGAAAAAGCCGGAGTCTAGAATTGAATAATAGCACCCAATCTCCCCGATGGAACTCTCGCCTTAAGATTTTTTGATCATGATAGCACTTCATCCAGTCTTTGTAGATGGAGTCACTTTCATAAGCCACATCTGAAACTTGTCCATTTCATTGAGGTCTTCAACTCTAGCACAAATAGCTCTTTCCCAATCCAGGTTCAGCTTCCTCAAGGCCCACATGGCTTTGTGTTCCAATTTGACCGGGAGATGACAAGCCTTACCAAAGACCAATTGGTAGGGGTACATACCAATTGGGGTCTTGTAAGCTGTCCTATATTCCCATAGTGCATCATCCAACTTGCATGACTATTTAATTTGATGAACATTTACCGATTTTAAAAGGATGGACTTAATCTCTCGATTAGACACCTCAACTTGCCCGCTCGTTTGTGGATGGTAAGGGGTGGCCACTTTGTGTTTGACTCTATATTTCTCAAGTAGCACGCTAAACAACTTGTTGCAAAATTGTGATCCCCTATAACTAAATGATAGCACGGGGGTGCCAAACCGAGAGAAAATATGTTTTTTGAGAAAAGCGGTCACGCTTCTCCCTTCATTATTCGGTAAAGCCACTTCCTCAACCCATTTGGACACGTAGTCTACAACTACTAGAATGTAGGTGTTCCCATGTGAACGTGTAAAGGGACCCATGAAATCAATACCCCACACATAAAACAATTTAAATTCAAGGATAGACATTAGTGGAAGTTCATGGCATCGAGATATGAGCCCTATGCATTGACACTTGTTACACTCCTTAACCAAATAATGGGCATCCTAAATCAAAGTGGCCAATATAATCTATTTTGCAAAACTTTAGAGGCCGTGAGCATACTCCCATGGTGACCGCAAACGGGTAAAGAGTTGTATGCTCTATGAATAAGTATCATTTCAATCTCTAGTATATACCTCCGTATCATCCTATCGGCGTAAATATAAAAAAGGTAAGGCTCATCCCAATAATACTTCCAGGCGTCGGGGAGGAATTTCTTTTTCTGATTCGAGTTCAGACCTTCCAGAAGTAGATCGCTGGCTAAGTAATTAGCAAAATCCTCAAACCAAGGTGTCAAGTCATGGGAAGCAGCCAAGATACGCTCATCTAGGAATGAGTCATTGATTTCAAGATCCTCCGTAGGCCTTCCCTCTTATTCCATATGTGATAAGTGGTCGGCCACTTTGTTCTCTCATCCTTTCCGGTGCTTTAGTTCAAAGTCAAATTCTTGAAAAAGTAATACCCACCAGATTAATTGGGGATTTGCATCCTTTTTAGTCATCAAATACCTGCTAGTTGTATGGTCAATATGCACCACCACCTTAGTTCCCAAGAGATATGCTCGAAATTTCTCGAAAGCAAACACCAGAGGCAATAATTCCTGTTTCATAACAGTGTAGTTTGTTTGGGCCGTGTTCAAAGTTTTGCTTGCATAATATATTAGGTGAAAGAGCTTCTCTCTTCGCTGGCCAAGCACCACTCCTAAAGTTAGACCACTGGTATCACACTTAAGCTCAAATGGTTTTGACCAGTCCGGTGCAATGATAATGGGGGTGGAGGTTAGCTTTTCTTTCAAGGTGAGTAATATCGTCATGCATTTATCATCAAAGTCAAATTTGGCCTCGTTATCTAGTAGTTTACATAGAGGGTAACCTAACTTTGAGAAGTCTTTGATGAAGCGCCTATAGAATCTGGTGTGGCCTAGAAAACTCTGTATTCCCTTCACAAATTTCGGAGGGGTTAACTTTGATATAACCTCGATTTTGTCTTGATCAACTTCCAGCCCTTTTCGGAGATCTGGTGTCCCAACATTATCCCTTCCTTCACTATGAAGTGATATTTTTCCCAATTGAACACCAAATTCATTTCCTTACACTATTTAAGTACCTCTTCTAGATGTTACAGACAATTGTTAAGTTTATCCCCAACCATAGAGAAATCATCCATGAAGATTTCTATGGTATCTTCCACCATGTCCGAGAATATCGACATCATACACCTTTGGAAAGTGGCCAAAGCATCTCTTGGTCCTCTAGAGTAAATGAAATTTATTGTATCCGGAATAACTATCTAGAAAATAGTAGAAGCCATGGCCTGCCAACTAATTTAGCATTTGATCCATGAAAGGTAGAGAAAAATGGTCCTTTTCCATCCAAGAATTCAAATTTTTGTAGTCCATACACACTCTCTAACCGGTCACGGGTCTGAGAGCAATCATCTTATCATTCTCATTTGGCACCACTGTAATTCCACCCTTATTTGGCACGCATTGCACTGGGCTAACCCAAGTGCTATATGATATGGGAAAGACCACCCCCGCGTCCAACCACTTGATAATTTATTTCTTCACCACCTCTTGCATTGGTGGGTTTAGCCTTTATTGGTGCTCAATGGAAGGAATGCTTTCTTCTCGTAGGTTAATTTTGTGCATGCATATTCCCGGAGGTATACCTATTATGTCAGCAATGGTCCATCCTAAAGCTTGGATATGCTTCTTTAATACCTTAAGCTAAGCTTCCTCTTGCTTGTCGCTCAAATTGTTGGAAATAATGAACGACAAGTTCTCATTAGCACCCAAGTAGGCATATTTCAAGTGGAATGGCAATGGTTTAAGCTCTAAGATAGGTGGTTCAATGATTGAGGGTTTGGATGGTGGAGTTTGTCTGTTCTTTAAGTCAAGATCAAGTTTCTTTGGACGGTAAGAGTAGGAGCCCATTCCTACCAATGCACAACAAATTTCATCATATTCTTCTACCCCCTCACCATCATGATTTAATAGTAGCGCCTCCAACACTTCATCGACAAATCCCTCTCTCATTTGCAATTTGATGCTTTTCTCGATTTTTCCAATAGTTAAAGCCATTTGGTGATCACTCGATTGCCTTATAGATATATTCACATCAAAAGTGGCTTCCTCATTATTCACAACAAATTTCAACTCTCCTGAGTCTATTTTGCTCAAGGTACGCCTGATTTTTAGACTAGGTTGCCCTAAGATAATGGGTATCTAGAAGATTCCTTTGTAGTCAAACACAACAAAATCGACAGGGTATACAATCTGTCCCACCTTAATCAAAATGTCACAACAAAACCCCACGGGGTGCTTCATCGATTGATCCATCATAATGAACTCCATGTTTGTGATAGTGGGCTACCCCAATTTCAGTAGTTTAAAGGTGGCCAAAGACATCAAGTTGACACTTGCATTTTAATCGCATACCAACCTTGTGGACTTCTGAACTCCCCTCGAATCACAAACAGTGTGTACTCCTGGCATCACCGCATCATTGGTGAATTCACCTGGTAGAATTTCACTACTAAAAGAAGATAGCTGAACTACCCCAACATCCTCCAAATTGCAAGTGGTGCATAACTCTTTCAAAAACCTTACATATTTGAGCATATTGTTAAAAGAAGTACTTACAGGCACATTAATGGTGATTCTCTTCAACATAGACTCAAAATCTCTTAGATTTTCATCCATTTTTCTTGCAACAAATATTATGGGAATGGGGGCGGACATGTAGGGAAAGGTTTGAAAACTTTAGGCACCTCACTCTCACATTGAATAGATTTGGTCAAACCATTTCTCTAAGATTTCTTGTTTTTAGGCTTGCTTATTATTGGCGTTGCAACCTCAATGGGGCTGAGTAAACTCTTTATACCACTACTCCCTTCTTTATTTATGGCTTGCCTTGATTTGAATTGCGAACTAAGCCAAAACATTCTATCTTCAAGACGTTCGATGGCTATGGAGTGTGATTTCACGGTTTGGGCAAGACTTTCAAGGTCATTTCTCAACTCCTCAATGACTCTGTAGATTTCCCCAACTTTCTCTAAGACCTACACAAGCATACTTTCCATTCTAGGGTCATCATATCATTCATTCCGACCATGATTCCCATGATCACATCTGCCCACACTTTGAGAGCTATCATGGGAACCTACCTCATGGTAAGATGTAAACACCTCATCTCTACCATCATTCGAAATCTCACCATTCTCTACCAGTCTCACACCCCTGACGATGCCAATGGCGTTGATTGTTTCAACTCGGTCATTTGAGGTACTCCTCAACATAAATTCAAGGAGGGTGGAAGTGATTGATAGCTCTCTATTCCTTCATGCCTCATTCTTTAACCAATCCTCAATCTCTTTCATGGAGGTCGCACCCATTGCCCCCTCGGCTCCTAAAAATCTAATTTAAGGTCTAACAAGGCATAAAAAATCAAGTGCAAGTGGGTTGAGTGAGAAGTAATGACATTGATGCTTGAGTGATGAGTGCCTGTAATCTACCATAAATAACAAACAAAAATAAAAGCAACAAGTACTCTAAAAGTGATTTCAAATCAACAATCAAAAATAGCTATCAACTCAAGTCCCCAACAATGGCGCCATTTTTGATAAATGCTCAAATTGTACTCCCCAAAGATGGAGGTAACGACGATCTCAAGTAAAACACATTTATAAGTACCCAACATGTAAGTAAAGGATTGGGGGGAATTGGGAATTCTATCACAAAAATCCAATTCAATGCAAGATGATAAAGTAAAACGAATATACCAAATTGAGTAGATGACTAGGGATGTGTATCCAATGGGGATTTAATATGGGATAGAGTGTTTGTCTATTCACACTTATTCTCGCTTATTGACATAGGTAGCCTTGGTCATAGGTATGGTTTTTTATCTCTCGATCAACACCCATATATTTGATAATCCAGGTTCGAGCACTATCGGTTATATCATCAAACAACCAATATTGAGCTTGGGGAGGTCACACTATCTCTAGATTAGGCCCATAAATGGGTGATTCCGTAGATATGAGCTATCTCTAACCTTAAATCTGAATGCAGTCCCAAGTTCCCACTAGTAATTTCACATCCGAAACTATGGAATTCTCTTTCAAGCAACAACATAGTAAATTAATGAATATTAATGTTTGCAACCACCAATTTTAGGATTAAAACTTGGTGAAACTACTAGACCTATGTCAAATAAGAAATTATAAGCAAGAATTAACAACACCCACACCCATTTGTCAAGCACCCATAATCAACACATCCCTAGACAATGAAATTAGATACTCTTGCTAAATAAATAAGATATACCAAGTGGGTAAGCCAATTTCCTCTTCATTCAAGTGTAATTTCAATATCTAAGCTCAGTTTTGTACACAAATGGTGAACCAGGAATTGGAAGAGAGAATAGATTTAAACCCTCTTCTTCTTCTTGGAGAGGAAAGCTTGTTCTCAAAACTAAAATTACTCTAGAGTATTCAACACTGATCAAAACTATTTACAATTATGCCCAAAATGGGTTTAAATACTTTCCCAAAACGTCACTAAATATTTGGACAAAAATGCCCTTCGGGTGGTGTATAACGTGATGTGTGGTTCACACATTATAATGTGCGTATCACATACCATCTTTAGTTGGACCAGTGACTTCAGCTGATTTGGAGGCTTCGTGCAAAGAAGGTGTGGTTCGGACCTGGGATTGTGCGCGTTGCACAGTGAACGCACCCCTTAGCAGATTCTTCATTGAATTTTATGGCTCTATGCGGTGTATGTGCATTCCGCACTATATCTTGTGCGTGTCACACGAGCACCACATTGCAGGGAAGAATCTCAATCTTTTTCGATCATTTCACACTTCACTCCTTTTAAGCTATTTTTTTGGTCCATTTCGTTATTTTCCATTGTTGATCATAAGTACCTGCATAAACATCAATAAAGGCCATAAGAACCTCTAAATCTATTCAAAACATAGCAATAATTCATGGATAAAGGCTCAATAAGTTTGTAGATTATCGACTTATCACCAAGCGTGGTACCCGAGCCAACTGAATATCATAAAAAATCCAACAGTATATAAACAATGAACAAAATCATACTTGTAAACCCACAAGCAACAAAACCAAGTTCATTTCACATTACAGACACCCGGACCATTAGACATTCATAATTCTATTTCCTAAGTATGCAATGTACACACCATACTAGGCTATAGATACATGAACACACATTGCATTTGGGAAAATAATAACCATCACCTACACAGACCTTGTACATAACCCCAACCTTGATGATTGTCCAAAGGTGTAATGACCCTTATGGTCATTTACGAGTTTTCTCCTTTCTTGAACCGTTAGAACTTGTTTGTAGTGGACCCAAGTCATTTAAGGCTTGTCGGGACTGGTAGTTTGGTGCCCGGGCCGTTGTTTTGGTCGTATGATAAGTTTTGAAATCAAGCAAGTCGGCAAAAGTTATCGTAAGTTTCTTTAATAAATTTTCTGAACTTTGGGTCAAATGTCTTAGAGCTTTTCTCTCAATATATAAAGGGTTAGAAGTCCCCCGAAATACCAAATCGAAGGTCTTTGAGTCTAGTTTCCAACTCATAAAACCTCACATCCAACCGATCTTGGAGTAAAACATTATGATTGTTTTACCGCGGACTGTCTGGCAGAAACCGGGTCGCGAACCGGGTCGGGAAATCTGCCGATTTAAGCTTAATTATGAACTGTTTATAAGTGAGTATAAGCTGCATATATATAGTTTTTGCGAAGCTTAGGACGTAAGGAACAATTTCTGTGAAGGATCTACGGGCATTCGGATGTTCCTTGTAGTGGTTCGAGCTTGGACATCATCATCCTAGCAGCTTGTCGTCGGACGACAGGTAGGTTATGGTTTAAACTCCCTAGACTTATCATATATCGGATAAAATTGTACTAGCTGGCATCCTTCGGTTGGATTATTAGGTTGGTACCACAGACCTTGACTGCTTTATTCATGTCCGCCTACTTTTGTTCCTCCGTTGCTTGTAGTACTTGCCGATATGTTTTATTTACCCTTGTGGTCCTGTGAGGCCTTGTTGACTCTGGAACATAGAAGGTGGGATATTGGGAATGTCCGCGAGTCCTGGGCATAGAATTATCCTTCTAGGCTGGTTATGCTTGATGAGTAGCTATGGGCCTGTGCAGGGTCGATAGGTTGATTGTGAGCTGCTGGGCAGCTATTGTGTTTGATCATACCATTCTCATGAATATAAAGAGGTTTTATACATGTTTTACTATGGTTTTGGCTTCGGGCCTACTGGCACTATTTTCTAAACCTTGCATGGCCCTAGGGGCCCGTTTTTGATGGAAATGAATTGGAAATGGTTTGATTTAACTTGTGAATATTCTTCGGTAAAAGAACGTAAAATTATTATTTATATCACCAGTTTTACGATTAACGTTAGACTCAGTAGGGCCGGGGTGCTAGTTGAGTTTTCTTGCTACTTGTGCTGATTTTAGTCTCGATCAGACCGAGCACCTGAGATGACTTTCTACTGTTTAGACCCGGTTATTCCCGGGCACCCTTGGAGGGGTTTTTGAGATATTTTCCCACTACTTTAATCCTGGAAAGGGTCTGGGCATGCATATTCGAGACTGGGTCTCTATCTTGAACCAGGACTTGCTTCCGGATGACATGTTTTGACACTGAGTTTTAGTATGGGGTCGGGGACCTCCATGGACCTTTCCATCCGGGCATGGGGCTTCGGGCTGCGTGTGCCGGAGGAAGGGTATACGGTGGAGTAGAGGTATACGAGTAGTGTCCTTCCATGTAACCTACCTGCTGGGCCGGATCGTCACCGGAGGAGGTACATACAGGGATACCATTTCACTTGAGATCTTCATGCATCATATCATTCATTATTTGAGGCTCCACCCTTGTTTGTTGTTTGTTGATTGTACGCTCTGGTAGTATGGGATGCCGGAGGGTTTGTTTTCACTTGTTTGTGTTCCTCGGTTGTATGGGCGGCCGGGGGACTGTGGGTAGACTCTTGCTATTTACTTACAAAATTGTTCCCTGTTACGGTTAAGCATGAAATTGGTTACTGCTAGGCTGTTAGTACTTGGATTTGAGATTGATATGATTAGTTGAGTTTGATTCCTATCTCTGAGCATGCCTATCATTACTCTTTCCCTCTTCCTCTTACACTTGAGGTTACCGGTATACCGTCCATTTCTAGAACTTATTATGTATATACTGTTATCATAAGGATTCCAGGTGCGTTATTTCTTACTTTCACCTGTGCTTATGGAGTATATATTATGCTTGCTGGCCTCACATGTGGTTCAATTGATTTCCCTCTGGGCTAGTTCCTGTGTACCTTTCGTTGATTTCTGTGACTACTTGCTTCTATTCTTTCTGTTACTACGCTTTTATCTTAGATGTGCCTAGTCAGCCTATGATACCTACTGGGTACCTTATGCTTTGCATTTGGTGCTCACCCTACCCCATGCATCTTTTGGTGCAGATCCTAGCGTGGGACATCGTCGTTAGATCGCTATGATTCGTGCTTGGAGATCTGTTGGGGACTACTTCAGACTGAGGGTGAGCTCTTGGCGATCGGAGCTTAGCTTTAGTTTATCTTTTGCTTTATTTACTCTATTACCATTCAGAGACATCTGTATATATTGTTTTGGATCGTTTGCACTCCATGTATGTAGTTTTGGCTCTATACTATGATACCAGGTCTTGGGGTTTGGTTTAGTTTCCGCATAGGTATATATATATTTTTGTTATCTATTCTCTTCATCTTGTTCCCTTACTTTTGCTTATTAAATTGTTCTTCCGCTTATTTGTTAGATAGTATCCCATTACTAACTATCCTGGGCTATGGGGATTGGTTCTCCTACCGGGGGGTTGTAGGCGCCATCATGATCGAGAAATCGGGTCATGACAGCTTGGTATCAGAGCTGTAGGTTCACCAGTGTCATCGGTATAGGAGCCAATGTCTAGTAGAGTCCCGCAGATCGGGGCGGAGACGTCCGTACTCAATCTTCGGGAGGCTACAATGACATTTTAGGAAATTTGACTCTTTCATTGCTTCTGTGTCGTGCGTAGAACCCTTGAAGTTTCTGGAAATCTCATTTGTTCTACTTCATTCTTCCGCAGATGGTTCGTACGAGATCATCGGCATCAGAGATAAGCCTCCCACTCCAGCTAGGGGTCGAGGACGCCCTCGAGCAGCGGCACCTGCTAGAGCTGCTAGAGTTGAGATAGAGCCCGAGCAACATGTGGATCAGGGGGTAGCCCAGGTACCACCAGCTCCAGTACCAGCTCCAGCGCCCACTTTTGTGCCAGCTCCATCCGCAGCACACTCTCCAGATAATCAGGGATTACTATTACAGCTTTTGGGTATGATTGGAGAGCGACCTTCTGAGGTAGCACACACATCCGCTCAGGGGGCAGCCCTGGGTGCACAGAGTTCAGGAGTGCAGCCTTCTACTGCAGCTCCCCGTGTGGAGGTCATTCTGGTTCCATCAGTTGCACAGCCTCTTGCTCCTCGCCCAGCTATGACAGAGCCCGAGCAGAAGGCGTTGGGTAGGTTTTTGAGGTTAGCACCTCCGAGGTTTGCTGGTACTTCTGGACAGGATCCACATGACTTTATTACTACCTGTGAGGAGATGTTGCATCATTTGGGTTCGTTGGAGACTCACGGGGTTGGTTATACTACCTACCAGTTGGAGGGCCCAGCAAAGTTATGGTGGAGGGCCCAGCGAAGTTATGGTGGAGGGCCCAGGTTGCTTGTAGACCACTATCGTCACCTCCTTTGACCTGGTCTGAGTTTTATAAGGCCTTTATGGCCAAGTTCTTGCCTCAGAGTGATCGTGAGCGTCACAGGAAGCAGTTTACTCACCTTATTTAGGAGTCTATGACTGTCTCAGAGTATGAGACCCGTTTTAATCAGCTAGCACCATTTGGAGCTATGATTATTCCTACCGAGGCAGATAGGATTCGCAGATTTGTATAGGGTTTGAGGCCAGAGATTAGGCAGCCAGCTGAGATATTGATTATCGGTGGTCGGTCATTTCAGGCTATCGCAGACTATGCCCGTACTGTGGAAGACTTACAACGACATGATCAGTGGTCCAGAGATAAGAGGCCTCGACATCAGAGTGGCTACAGTGGTTCCAGATATGGTGGTAGAGGTTCTGGCTAGTGGGGCCGGGCTTATCAGCCACAACAGCACCAGGGTCAATCCAGCCGACCAGTTCAGGCTTCCCTTCAGACTTTCGGTAGTACCCAGTTCTAGCAGGGTCAGAGCAGCCATCAGGGCTATAGCGGCCAGTCTTCGAGAGGTACAGTTTCTGGGGCATCAGGCCATGGTGGTCATACAGGATCTGCTGGTTCATCTCGACCAAGTAGGCCGCCAGGGGCTTGTTTTACTTGTGGTGTGATTGGTCATTTTGCTAGAGATTGCCCTCAGCAGGGTACAGTTCAGTTGGCCGAGCCTTTAAGAGTAGTTCAGCCTCCGGCTAGAGGGGGTGGTCATCAAGGTAGAGGTGGTGCTCCGCACGGCAGAGCAGGTGGTAGGGATGGCGGTTGGGTAGGTGGATGTCGTCATCAGTTATATGCGATCCTTAGGAGACTAGAGGCAGAGGCCTTAGATGCTGTGATTACAGGTACGATTTATGTGTGCCATCAGTCTGCTATGGCTTTATTTGATCCTGGATCCACTTGCTCATATGTATCTGCCTAATTTGTGCCTTGTTTGGGGTTGGCTAGTGAGCCATTATCTGTTCCTATTTCTGTTTCGACCCCAGTAGGAGATTCTTTAGTAGTGGATCGGATTGTGAGATCTTGTACGATATCTATTGGTGATTCAGAGACTTGGGGTGATTTGATGATCCTTGATATGCTAGATTTTGATGTGATACTGGGCATGGACTGGTTATCCCCTCACCATGCGGTTTTGGATTGTTATGCCAAGACCATTACCATAGCTGTGCTCGGTGTATCCCCGATTGTGTGGCAGGGTTTTGTTAGCCATGCACCGTCTGGGATCATCTCTTGTCTTTGAGCTAGGAAGTTGATTTCCCGTGGGTGTTTAGCTTATCTAGAATATATCCGAGATGCTAGTGCTGACCCTACGTCTCCTAAGTCTGTTCCTGTGGTTAGAGACATCCTTGATGTGTTTCCTACCGACCTACCAGGCCTTCCACCTGAGAGAGATATTGATTTTGCTATTGAGTTAGAGCCGGGCACCAGGCCCATTTCTATTTCTCCTTACCGTATGGCTCCGGCTAAGTTGAGGGAGCTTAAGGAGCAGCTCCAGGATTTTTTAGCTAAGGGGTTTATTAGACCGAGTGTGTCACATTGGGGTAATCCTGTTCTCTTCGTGAAGAAGAAGGATGGGTCGATGCACATGTGTATTGGTTATCGACAGCTGAATGGGGTGACAGTGAAGAATAGGTATCCGATGCCGAGGATTGATGACTTGTTTGAGCAGCTTCAGGGTTCAGTCGTGTTTTCGAAGATTGATTTGAGGTCCGGCTACCATCAGTTAAGGATTAGGGCGGAGGACATCCCTAAGACAGCATTCAGGACACGTTATGGCCATTACGAGTTCCTGGTGATGTCTTTTGGGTTGACTAATGCCCCCGCAACCTTTATGAACTTGATGTACAAGGTTCTTGGCCTGTATTTGGACTTATTTGTGATAGATTTTATAAACGACATCTTGGTATACTCGCACAGTAGAGATGAGCATGAGCAGCACTTGAGGGTTATACTCCAGACTTTGAGAAATCATCGGATTTATGCCAAGTTCTCAAAGTGCAAGTTTTGGCTTGAGTCAGTTGCATTCCTAGGGCACGTGGTGTCTAAGGATGGGATTAGGGTTGATCCGGGAAAAATTTCAGCGGTTTGTGAGTGGCCTAGACCTACTATTGTTACTGAGGTTCACAATTTTATTGGGTTAGCAGGTTACTACAGACGCTTCGTTCAGGGATTTTCTTCCATAGCAGCACCCTTGACTATGCTGACTAGGAAGGATGTCCCATTTCAGTGGTTGGATCAGTGCAAGTATAGCTTTCAGAGGCTTAAGGCCTTATTGACTTCAGCTCCAATTTTGACTTTGCCGATGAGGGTCAGAGCTTCTCCGTGTATTGTGATGCTTCTGGGGTTGGTCTTGGTTGTGTATTAATGCAGCAGGGTCGAGTAATAGCATATGCGTTGAGGCAGTTGAAGGTTCACGAGCGCAACTACCCCACTCATTACTTAGAGTTGGCAGCGGTAGTTTTTGCGCTCAAGATCTGGAGGCATTACCTGTATGGAGTTCACTGTGAGATCTTCACTGATCACCATAGTCTTCAGTATATCATGAGTCAGCGAGCTGAACTCGAGGCAGAGGAGATGGGTCAAACTACTGAAGGACTATGACTTCACTATTCTATATCATCTGGGCAAGGCAAATGTGGTAGCGGATGCCTTGAGCCGGAAGGCAGTGATTATGGGTAGCCTATCTTCTCTTTCAGTTTCAGAGCGACCATTGGCCTTGGACATCCAGTCCTTGGCTAACCATTTTGTTAGGCTTGACTTGTCGGATACTAGCAGAGTTCTCGCCAGCGTTGAGGTTCGTTCTACTTTGATTGATTAGATTTAGAGCCGTCAGTTTGAGGATCAACAGTTGTGTGACCTTCGTGATCATGTTGTTCAGGGTGAGACCAGTCGGGCTACTCTAGATTCAGATAGGGTTCTGAGGTTTGATTGTCGCCTTTGTGTTCCGAGGTTTAGTGATTTGATTCAGTTGATACTTCATGAGGAACATTGTACTAGATACTCCATTCACCCTTGCACAACAAAGATGTATAGAGACTTGAGACAGCTTTACTGGTGGAGTGGTATGAAGCGGGATATAGCAGATTTCATATCTCGGTGCTTGAACTATCAGTAGGTTAAGTTCTAGCACATGAGACCTGGTGGTTTGATGCAGCGACTTCCCATTCCTTAGTGTAAGTGGGAAGGGATTACTATGGACTTCGTTGTTGGTTTGCCTCGTATTTCTCATAGGTTTGATTCCATATGGGTGATTGTTGATAGTCTAACTAAGTCTGCACATTTCTTGTCGGTTCAGACTTCTTAAGGTGCAGAGATGTTAGCTCAGATCTACGTTCGTGAGATTGTTCGGTTGCACGGGGTCCCAGCTTTTATCATTTCAGACCGCGACACTCAGTTCAGATCTAAGTTCTAGAGGGCTATTCAGCGAGATTTGGGTACAGAGGTTCAGCTTAGTACTGCTTTCCACCCTCAGACAGATGGTCAGTCCGAGAGGACCATTCAGGTCCTGGAGGACATGCTTTGGGCTTGTGTTCTTGACTTTGGAGGTTCGTGGGATCAGTTTGTGCCCTTGGCTGAGTTTTCTTATAATAATAGTTTCCATTCGAGCATTGGCATGGCACCTTTTGAGGCCTTGTATGGTAGGCATTGCAGATCGCCAATTGGTTGGTTTGATGGTTCTGAATCCAGGCCACAGAGTACAGATTTGCTTCGAGATTCCTTAGACCGAGTCTGAGTGATTCAAGATAGACTTCGGGCAGTCCAGAGTAGGCAGAAGAGCTACGCTGATCGTAGACTTCATGCCTTAGAGTTCAGTGTTGGTGATTCGGTATTTCTCCGTGTATCGCCCATGAAGTGTCAGCTGCACAAGTCTGAACATTAAGAATCTGGCTCCGTAAATGTGATTCCTGATAAAGAATGGACTTGGAATCTATGGTTTTGCCCCTCTTTATCCAAAATCTCCACTCCCCATGGCTCCCAAGCTTTGGATCAACCTAGGAGGATTTTTGGAGTAACCCTCATTTTTTTCCAATTGAAGAGAAGAAGTCTAAAATATCAAATCGCATTTCATCTACTGCCTCCGTCATTTCGCTATAGCGGCCGGCTGACCATTATAGCGATGGTGCTATAGAGGTAAAATTCCCGCTATAGAAGAAAGACATTATCCCGAACGAATTTCAAAATCTGAAATTTCCATCATGTCAACCCCACATAAATTAATCTTCTTTTAATCATTCCCGAAGTCCGCAATAAAGTGATTTTAAAATAATAACATGATAGGTCATTCTAAAGGCGTGAGACCTTTCCACATGGTCGAGCCTATGGCATTAGGAGGAACTATAATGCATGAGTATTTTTTCACATGGTCTTTTTTGTGTATTGCTCTTTAGTAAGGCATGAGTTCTTTCCGTAGGTTAAGCCTTGTATTTATGTTGTTTATCTTGTATTACACTCTTATATTAAGATTGTTCTAATTAGCTGTATCTTGAGTTTCAGAGGCAATGTGTGGCTGAGGTTATGGTTGTTGTGGGGCCTAGAGTAGGGGAAGGTAAGTTAGTGTCAAGCTGATGTTTTATCTCATCAGGTTTTGACTGGGATATTAGTATCATTTCTATTTAAACTTTTTTCATATAATGGTTTCAGTTTTGGGTTATGTTGCTTCTTTTTTTTCTGTTGCCTTACATTTTCAATATATTCTTTCATACTAACATCCCTATTGCCTGGGGGCGCTACATTAATGCCTGGAAGATATCAGGTAGATAATGATCCTTATTGCATGTGGTCAAGTTCAGTTGATGGTTGGTATGCTCTGTTCTTTTCAGAGTTGTTGAGTGTAGGATCTTCTATAGTTTTATATTAATGGGTCATCGGGGCCCTGTCCTAACTCGTGGTTAGTGGATTTGCATCTTAGAGGCTTGTAGACATTTGGTGTGAGTCTGGTAGTTTGTTGTGGCTTAATTGGCCTTGTATTATACTTTTTCATGTTCGAGTTTTTTTTATTGTGTTTCATTTTATTTGGCTTGGCCTTAACGGCCTACCAATGTTGTTTGTTCTGTTTCTATTGGTTCGCTAGATCAAGTGAGGCACAGGTGCTAGTCGCGCTCTACTAGATTTGGGGCATGATAAACTTGGTATCATAACAACTTCGTGTTCTAGAGATTCTACAAACTATGTCTAGTAGATTCTTGCTTATAGGTGTCCTGTGCACCACACTTATAATCAGGAGGCTACAAGGCATTTAGGATTGGTTTACACTTCTTTCATCTTTCAGATCGTTCTATAAAGATGAGTCCTAGGAGTTGAGTTATCATAATTGTGTGATTGATATTCATAATTGTAATACCTCAGCAGACCTTATGAAAAGGTCGATCCTGATTCATGGTGTCATAGCATTTCCGAGGATGGGGTGTTTCCTTTGAGGTAAGTTTCTATTCCAGTTATGAGTTTGTGTCGTCAATTTTCATGTGTGGTTCAATAAGTTTATGATATCTTATAGTGGCCTTGTGTGGCATGTTACTTGTTTTCTTGGTTGTTTTACATGTGTGGTATAGTCTGGTTATAGGTGAGGTTCTGCTGGAAATTTTAGAAGTTCCTAGTTTTACTCGTGCGTCATATGTAACATTCGAGGCAATATGTTCCTAAGTGGGGGAAAGATGTTGTCACACCCCGAGGCTACCCCCTAGACGTAACATGGTGCTTAGTGTCACAAGTGACCCCAAGCTAACCCATAGTCTGGTATATCTATACAATTTATGATGAAAACATATACTGTGCGGAAGCTAAAAGCAGTTTAATATCTTAAGTGGGAAAGAGCCCAAAACATCTGAATATATAAAGTATATATAAAGTATAGTGATAACTGAAAACAACACTAATAACTCAATAGATGAATCTAGTCTATGTCTGAAATCCTCTAACTGATGGGAGTTGATGGGACATGCCCCCATCTAACTCTAAAAATCTGAAGAAAATGAAATAAGAAAACAGAAAGATAAAGCATGTCTATCATCCTCGAACTATGAGGACTCACCACTGAAGCTGCTGAGTAGGACTGGAAGTCGATCTAAATGCGGTCTGGATGCTGAGTGCCTGAACCTACATCATAAAATGGTTTAGCACAAAAGTATGTGTCAGTGCTTTGAATGTACTGAGCATGCGGGATATGGGCTAAGCTGAATAACATAATAACTGAACAAGGATATATATATATATATACTGAAGCATAAACTTAAAGCTAAGTTGGATACAATAACCAAGTACTAACATAAATATAATATACTGAACTGAATACTGAAACAGATACTGAGTACATGGTCAATGCAGTATGAGTCTGACTGTAGGAGATACTATTAACTGACATACCCCAAGCTGAGCTAGCCAACCTGTAACCCTAGAAGGAAGGGTATTCATACCTTGCTAAGGGTACAAACAAGTCTGAAGTGGATCCACTAACTGATGTCCCCGAGGGACAGAGGTGTGCAGCCTAACCTGACAGTTGACCCCTCTTTACACCTATGGTAGCACCGTAGTACTAGGATTAGGGGACTGCTACTAAAGGTCTTAGCCTGATTTGATAGCTAAGCCTTCATCCCATCATTTGCTCGGTACTAACTCTACTCCCAACGGAAAGAAAGCAATGAAATGCAAGCTGAAAGACTGGATAACTCAAATACTAACAATTATCTGAGAATGCACATATATGTATACTGAAACAAATGGTATTCTAATACTGAAACTTTTTTGGGCCCACAGTTTAGTCAGCTAGTATATTTTAGTGGCCAACTCGGTCGAATAAGGTATCCAGTGCCAGTCGCACCTCCCTAAGGGATAGGCCAAGTACATCCCCGTGAGGTGCTCCAGTGCTATTTTTTCGAAAGAAGAATAGATCCTTACACATGTGTATTGACTACAGGCAGCTAAATAAAGTCATGATCTAGAATAAATATCCTCTTTCGCGGATTGATGACTTGTTTGACCAGTTACAGGGTGCCAAATGCTTTTCTAAGATCGACTTGAGATCTGGTTACCATCAGTTGCGAGTTAGAGGTGTTGATATTCCAAAGATAGCTTTCAGGATGAGGTATGACCACTTTGAATTTCTTGTCATGTCCTTTAGGCTTACTAAGGCCCCAGCAGCCTTTAAGGATCTTATGAATCGGGTCTTCAAACCGTTCTTGGACGTATTTGTGATTGTGTTTATTGATGACATCCTGATATATTCACGGTCGGAAGCCGAGCATGCGAACCACTTGCAAGCTATATTGTAGACTCTCCAGGACCACAAGCTGTATGCTAAATTCTCTAAATGTGAATTTTGGCTAACTTTTGTAGCTTTTCTTGGTCAAGTTATCACCGGCGATGGTATCAGGGTTGATGGCCAAAAGATTGAAGCAGTGATGAACTGGCCAAGGCCATTGAATCCAACAGAGGTCCGTAGGTTTCTAGGCTTGGCAGGATATTACTAGAGGTTTGTGGAGGGTTTCTCCTCTATCACCGCACCACTTAGGAAGCTGACACATAAGGAAATTAAGTTTCAGTGGACTGTGGCATGCGAGCAGAGTTTCCAAGAGGTAAAGACAAGGCTTACCACATCTCATGTCTTAACTCTTCCGGATGGAACTGAGGGTTATGTTGTATATTGCGATGCCTCGAGAATTGGCCTAGGTTGTGTTCTTATGCATCATGGCAAGTTTTTCGCATACGCCTCCAGACAGAAGCAAAAACATGAGAAAAACTATCCTACTCAGAGCCTTCAATATTTATTTAAGTAGAGGGAGTTGAACCTACGATAGAGGAGATGGCTAGAATTGCTAAAGGACTATGATGTTGATATTTTATATCATCCCGGCAAAGCTAATGTTGTTGTTGATGCGCTTAGATGGATGTCCATGGGAAGTTTAAGCCACGTTGAAGCTAATAAGGTTGAAATGACCAATGATCTATGCCAGTTAGCTAATTTACTTGTGCGGTTATTAGATGAAGAGGGTGGAGGCGTTGTTGTTTAAAATATGGCAAAATCTCCCTTTGTCACTGAAGTGAAAGAGAGACAGCACGAGGATCCTGAGATAATGAAACTGAGGGAAAGGATTCCACAAACGTAACAACCTTTATTTGAGCTGAGTGGAGATGGAGTCCTTAGATACCAGGGCCGCTTATGTGTACCGATAGTAGGAGAGCTCTATGCGAAGATTCTTTCGGAGGCCCATTATTCTAGATATGCAGCTCACCCTGGAGCGACGAAGATATACCGGGACCTTCGACATATCTTTGGTGGAATGGCATGAAAAGGGATATCGCCGAGATGGTAGCCCAATGTCCCAATTGCCAGGAAGTTAAAGCAGAACATCAAAGGCCTGGAGGCCTAACTCAATATATCAAGCTTCTGTTATGGAAATGGGAAATGATAAATAAGGACTTCATCACTGGTTTGCCTCGCACACCATGGAGGTATGATTCAATTTGGGTAATTATTGACAGGCTAACAAAATCTGCTCATTTCCTGCCAGTTAAGACAACATATTCAGCCGAGGATTATGCCAGGCTTTACATTCAGGAGATTGTGCGCCTTCACGGAGTCCCATTATCCATTATCTCTGACTAAGGGGCTCAGTTCAAGGCACACATCTGTAGATCCTTTCATAAGGGTCTAGGCACTCAGGTAAATCTAAGCACCACTTTTCATCCAAAGACTGACGGACAGGATGAGCGTACTATTCAAACTCTCAAGGATATACTACGTGCCTGCGTCTTGGATTTTAAAGGAAGCTGGGATGATCATCTACCCCTTATTGAGTGTGCTTATAATAATAGCTTTCAAGCTAGCATTCAGATGGCTCCTTATGAAGCACTATACAGACGAAAGTACAAGTCACCGATTGCTTGGTTTGAGGTCGGGGAAGCAGAGCTGCTAGGTCCCAATCTAGTCCAGCAGGCGATAGACAAGGTAAAGCTTATTAGAGATCAGTTGCAGATAGCACAGAGTCGACATAAGTCTTATGTAAATGTTTGATGGTGAGACTTAGAGTTTGATGTAGATGATTGGGTTTTCCTGAAAGTATCGCCTATGAAGGGCGTCATGCGATTTGGCAAGAAAGGGAAGATTAGTCCCAGGTATGTCGGGCCGTATAAGATTATTCAGAGAATCGGTAGGGTATCGTACGAGTTTGATTTTCCTTTGGAATTAGATGTCGTCCATCCCGTGTTTCATGTATCTATGTTGCAAAAGTGCATCGGAGATCCTTCGCGTATTACACCTATTGAGGATATTCGTGTTGTTGAAGACTTGTTTTATGTTGAGGTATTAGTGGCTATTTTAGACAGACAGGTCAGAAAGCTTCAGACTAAAGAAATGGCCTCCGTTAAAGTGTTATTGTGGAATAACAACGTCGAGGAAATGACTTGGGAAGCTGAGGAGGAAATGAGGAAGAAGTACCCCCAGGTATTTACGACTTAAGGTGAGTCGCATTTTAATAATTGACAATTATTCCTTTGTAGCAACATACTTGGATTTTAATTAACTTGAAAGGGCAATTTATATGTCTTGTCACGAGATAGCTATACGAAACATTGTAGTTGAAATTTTCAGAATTGGATTTAAGATTTGTAAATGTAGAAAATATAGCCTCGCAAATGACATATTAGCGGAAAAGAAATGCAACCAAGGAATACTTTTGATCCATTCGCGGATGAATGTTCTTAAGGGGGGGAGAATGTGAGACCCCATATTTTTTTTTGTATAATATACATAGTGTGACGTGCGTGTATGAGGTGTATATGATTTGGTGTGGATGTCAGGAGGATAAGATTGCAAATGGGTAGTGATATCAAAGAATTAAACTATGTCTTAGTTCAAGGAGAGCCCTTAGACAAAAGTTTGAGTTAAACAAAGTGCCTCGTGTACCACCTTGCTTGTTTGGAAAGTTTAAACTAACCTGTAGCTTCGGGATGAGACTAAGAGTATATTATATGCTAAGAAGGATGTGTTATGAGGTATTATAATCGCTCAATGTCGTACGTTAAGTTTGGAAGTCAAGAAAGTTGCGAAATAAAAGTCGACAAAAGTTACTGTAAGTTTCTTTAATAAATTTTCTGAACTCTTTAATAAAGTTTACAATAGTCATAACTCTTTACTCCGATATCGGTTGGAACCGGGTATCGAACTGGGTTTGGTCAAGATTAGAATATATATCCCTATTGACGTTTTAAGTTGTAAAAACACTCTAACAACAGTTCTGAAATAGGGAGAAATATAGGAGAGGGTTTCAAGACAGTTCTTGAGTGATCAAGCTGAGTTTTTGTGATTTCTATCGTTAAAGTTTGCCCCCGTGCCTAGAATCGTGATCTCTACGCTTGGCAACTGTTTTCCCCTTCAAAAACCACATTTTGAGCTAGTTTCAGCAGATAGGATTTGGTATTTCCTACTGGGTTTTCAAGCTTTACACTTGGTTTGCTAAGGTAACCATTTCGAGGCTCTTTTATGATCATTTTTACGAAGTTCTACGGACGTTTCATCAAGTTATGATCCTCTGGAAAATCTGCCGATTTAAGCTTAATTATAATTTGTTTTTATGTGTGTATAAGCTGCGTATATAAAGTGTTTGCGAAGCTTAGGACGTAAGGAACAACTTCCGTGAAGGAATTACGGGCATTCAGACATTCGTTGGAAAGGTATGTTAAGGCTAAGCATTGTCCTTCCTTTAAACACAAACTTTAGAAAATTCCTAAATCGTCAAATGCGATATTTTACTATTCTAATGCTAGAAAGACCTTCTGTGAAAGGCATTGGGATCGCAACTGAAGTACTTTCGTGGTATTATTATGAAGATATTCCACTCATTCGGTTATATAGATATTCGACATTTATATGTCATTTTGTCAGCTTTCTTAACTATATGTCTATATGTAGGAGTTCTTGTTCTTCTTTGAGTGTTGTGATTTAAAATTATTGCAAAGGAACATTAAGAATTCACAACCAGCCCTCCTTCCTCGCTAAAATTTTTTATGGAAAGCTTTAAAATAATAATTCGATTTTCAAAACTCTCAAATGTAACTCGTATGTTTAAACTACCAAAGATTCAATTTTTGAAATACCATTTTTTACAAACTATTAGGGAAACATATATAAAGGCTAACTGAAGTACCTTAAGCTCTTTATAAACATCCTCAGGTTTAATTTACCTTTCCAATATTTAGTTAAGTGTTCAAATTTCTTCTAATAGCACATAAGGTTCTACGAGGCATTTACATGTTATACGAAAGTAATTACGAGATTATGAGAATAAGAGTACGAGCAGGCCAAGATTGGCAACATAATTATGATGATATACATGAATTATGCATCCATGACATGACATGATATGCATCGGACTCTCGAGCTATAATCGGGAGGTATGGGGCCTATCGCTTATATTTATACATATGAGACACAGAGGGCCACGAGTTGGCAGATATGATCCCGGTTAGCTATCGGAAGACACCACCATTGCTAGCACTTTGTTCTTTACGACATGCATTTGCATTTATCTATATGTATTCACGACATACGATTACGCGAGCATACCATGCATATTTAATTTCTATAAGGTCAGATGTCAGCCATGGAGGCTATCAGAGTTTCAGTTTCAGGTGGTATCTCAATTACTTTTTTTAGCAGCTATTTATGATTCTACTCTCTGCCTTACATACCAGTATATTTTTATTCATACTGACGTCCCATTACCTGGGGATGCTGTATTTTGTTTCGTGCGTGCAGGTCCAGGTAGGGATTCTGATCGACCCCTCTGCTAGGATTCGGGGTTCAGCTTTGAGTTGGTAAGCTCCACCGCTTCCTAGGGCTATCAGAGGGTGTTTACTTATGTTGTACATTTTGGGTATAGTCGGGGCCTTGTCCCGTCCGGTGCTTATGACACTCCTTGAGGCTATTGTGGACATGGTATTCTAGGTTTCTTTTTGCAGCTTTCGGTCTCCAGCCCCATAGGTTTGGCATGTATATATATGTATGTATGTGTGTATTTAGTTGCGGCCTCATTGTCCAACTAGTACTTTATTATTTTTGGCTTGTCTATCTTTGTCTATATGACTTACTGTCATTCAGGTAATGACCTTATCGGTCCAGGCTTGGTATTTCAGATGGTATGCTGCCTGACATTTTTGGGCCGAGAGTTTAGTTAGCTAGTATATTTTAGTGGCTAACTCAGTCGAATAAGGTATCGAGTGCCAGTCGCGCCTCCCTTAGTTTGGGGCGTGATAGAGTTTGTCAAAGACTATGATATGAATGTGATGTACCATCCGGGTAAGGACAATGTAGTGGCTGATTCCCTCAGCAGACTGTCCATTGGTAGTGTGTCACATGTTGAGAAATAGAGGAAAGAATTAGACACGGATGTTCACCGGCTTGCTCGCTTAGGAGTTTTCCTCATGGACACGTCAGATGGTGGTGTGATAGTCCAAAATGGGTCAGAATCTTCATTGGTAGCAGAGGTTAAATAGAAATAGGAGAGTGATCCCATTTTTCTTCAGTTGAATGGTGCAGTTCATCCGCAGAGAGTAGAGTTTTTCTCCCAAGGGGGAGATTGTGTGCTTCGCTACCAGGGTCAGTTATGCGTACCGAATGTGGGCGATTTAAGGCAGCAAATCCTTACCAAAACCTATAATTCTAGATATTCTATTCATCCTGGTGCCACTAAAATGTACCGTGATCTACGGAAAGTCTATTGGTGGAACAACATAAAGAAGGACATTGCAGATTTTATGGCTAAGTGTGACAACTGCCAGCAAGTGAAGGTAGAACATCAAAAACCAGGAGGTGTGACTCAGGTATGAGCAGTCCTACTTGGAAGTGGGAGGCGATCAACATGGATTTCATTATGGGTTTACCTCGTACTCGCAGACAGCACGACTTCATTTGGGTGATAGTGGACAGATTCACTAAGTCAGCTCACTTCTTGGCTGTCAAGACTACAGACATGGAGGATTATGCCAGACTCTACATTAGCGATATAGTCAGGTTGCATGGGGTTCCCTTGTCTATCATATCATATAGGAGTCCTCAGTTTACATCTCATTTCTGGAGATCATTTTAGAAAGGTCTTAGTACTCAGGTAAATCTCAGCAAAGCATTTCATCTGCAGAAGGATGGTCAGGCAGAGCGCACCATTCAGACCTTAGAGGATATGTTGAGAGCTTGCGTGATCGATATCAAGGGTAGTTGATATGATCACCTAACTCTTATAGAGTTTTCCTATAATAACAATTTTCACTCCAGTATTCAGATGGCCCCTTATAAAGCATTGTATGGGCATAGATGCAGGTCACCGGTTGGTTGGTTTGAAGTAGGTGAAGCAACCTTAATTGGTACAGAATTGGTTCATGAGGCTATTGAGAAAGTTCAGCTCATCAGGGAAAGGTTAAAGACAGCTCAGAGTCGTAAGAAATCCTATGCAGATGTGAGGAGAAGGGACTTAGAGTTTGAGATTGATGATTGAGTCTTCCTAAGAGTGTCACTCATGAAGGGGGGTGATGAGATTTGGATAGAAAGTAAAGCTCAGTCCTAGGTATGTAGGTCCTTATAGAATCATGAGAAGGGTTGGTAAAGTGGCCTATGAATTAGAGTTGCCAGTAGAACTGCAATGGTTCATCTAGTCTTTCACATTTCCTTGTTTAAGAAGTGTGTAGGTGATCTGGCATTGATAGTGCCTTTAGAGAGTGTGGATGTAAAGGATAGCCTCACCTATGAGGAGGTCCCAGTTGAGATTCTTGACCGTCCGGTTCGTAGGTTCAGAAATAAGGAAGTCGCTTCAGTAAAGGTGATGTGGAGGAATCAGTCCATAGAGGGAGATACTTGGGAAGCAGAAGCAGCCATGATGACTAAGTATCCTCACCACTTTCCTTTCGATTCAGTTTTATCTTGAGGCAATAGTTCCTCTTCAATTTCTTAGTTTATTCTTGTGCAATTCAGCCCAGTGCCTTGTTCCATCAGTTATCCTTGCATTTCAGCATATTTGCATGTTCATGGAACACAGTTCAGTTAGATATCAGTTTCAAGTAACTCAGTTGGTAGGGATTGCAGCTTCTTCCCTCCAAACTCAGCTTATTTAGTCTTCATTCGAGGATGAATGATCCCAAGGGGGAGATACCTTTAACACCCAAAAATCGGAACCAGCTACTGGACTGTACTCAGTAGGAAAATATCAAAAAAAATTAAGTTTCTAGGGACCACGGTTAAGATCATGGACCGTAGTTTGGAATCACGATTTGTCGTCTCAACCATAGTCCCACTTTCTAGTAGGCTCCCAGTTCAAGTCTCAGGAACCACGAGTTAGACCACGGACCGAGTTTATAACCATGGTCCATCTTGTTACTCATGGTCTCCCTTAATCAGAGGACCCTTAGTTCAAGGCTCAAATACTACGAGTCAGGTCACAGACCGTACTTCAGAACCACGGTCCATCCTTTGACTCGTGAAATACTCAGACAAGACTAGAGTACGAGGAACGATGAGCCATATGACGAACCGTTGTTCAAGAATACAGTCCATCCTATGGAGTCGTAGTTCCATCATATCGGAGAACCCCCAAGACTCCTGGGCAGGACCACAACTAAGTTGATGAACCGTCGTCCAGGACTACGATCCGTCAACAAAACCGTGATCCCTGAGTCACGATTTTTGGCAGAGTTTTTTTAAAATTTCCTTGGGGCATTCTAGACTTTTCCTACTTCTTTTAAGGCCTAATTTATTAGCCAAAAACTACCTAAATCACCTATTCTCCTAAAATCACCAAACTTATAAAGGAAAAGGGAGAAAAGAGGCGATAGTTTTCTCTCAAGAACAAGCAGAGGTCTTCTTCAAGTTCAACCCCAAATCCAAAGGATTTCTCCGTAGTTTCTTCTCCAGCTATGTGGGAATTCATCAATGGGTTCCTTTCACCCATTGAGTCCCTAGTTTCAGCCAATTCTTCAGTTCCATGAATTTGTTCAGACCTAGGGTTCCTAAATCTTAGGGATTTATTGTAATTCATATTTAACTGCTTATATTGATATCTATTTCATGTTTCCTGGGAGAGTTAGTATAGTCATAGGTCAGGACTCAGAAACCCTAGCTTGTCTTAATTTTAGTATTCATAAATTATACTTGCTAGGAACATAATTCAGATAATTATGTCGGGCAACATAAAATCTGAAATACCAAGCCTGGACCAATAAGGTCATAACCAGAATGAAAATAAGTCATATTGACAAAGATAGACAAACCAAAAATAATAAAGTAGTAGTTGGACAATGAGGCCGCAACTAAATACACACATACATACATATATATACATGCCAAACCTATGGGGCTGGAGACCGAAAGCTGCAAAAAGAAACCTAGAATACCATGTCCACAATAGCCTCTAGGAGTATCATAAGCACCGGTCGGGACAAGGCCTCGACAATACCCAAACTGTACAACATAAGTAAACACCCTTTGATAGCCCCAGGAAGAGGTGGAGCTTACCAACTCAAAGTTGAATCCCAAATCCTAGCGGAGGGGTTGATCAAAATCCCTAACTGGACCTGCACGCACGAAACAAAATGCAGCGTCCCCAGGCAATGGGACGTCAGTACGAATAAAAATGTACTGGTATGTAAGGCAGAGAGTAGAATCATAAATAACTGCTAAAAAAAATTAATAGAGATACCACATGAAACTGAAACTTTGATAGCCTCCATGGCTGACATCTGACCTTATAGAAATTAAATATTCATGGTATGATCGTATAATCGTATGCCATGAATACATATATATAAATTCAAATGCATGTCATACAAACCAAGTGCTAGCAATGGTGGTGTCTTCCGGTAGCTAACCAGGATCATATCTTCCAACTCGTGGCCATCTGTGTCTCATACGTATAAATATACGCAATAGGCCCCATACCTCCCTATTATAGCTCGAGAGTCTAATGCATAGCATGTCATGTTATGGATGCATAATGCACGTATGTCATCATAATTATGTTGCCAATCTTGGCATATTGGTACTCTTATTCTCATAATCTCGTAATTACTTTCGTATAACATGTAAATGCCTCGTAGAACCTTATGTGCTATTAGAAAAAAATTGAACACTTAACTCGATATTGGAAAGGTAAATTAAACCTAAGGATGTTTATAAAGAGCTTAAGGTGCTTCACTTAGCCTTATGTTTCCCTAATAGTTTATAAAAGAAGGTATTTCAAAAATTGAATCTTTGGTAGTTTAAACATACGAGTTTAAAGGAGATCGTGAGTTTAGTTATATTAAAAAAAAATTATTATATGAGGCAGGCTTTATTCAAAATATTTTTTTATTAAATTGTGATATATTTAAGAAATTTTATATATTTTATCTGGAAGCTATGCAGTACCCGAATGCATACATAATGAGATTAAAATATTTTGATATTATAATCCCACTTCCACGTGGAAGTGGGTAATTGTAGCAGCAAAGATTATGTGATAGACACTAATCATTTCATAAAATTGCCAACAACCTTTCATTTATATATGTGTGTAAGTGTTAGTTGTTTTTCAATTACAAAATTAAACAATTTACTTTTTTTAAAATGTGTTAAGTTCGTCAATAAAATCTTCTTCAACTATTTTATTCTAAAAAACATAAATAGTTCATGTAATACATGTATATGTGTAATGACCCTCCCGGTCATTTTCCTATTTTTTATATTTTTTCTATGTTTCAAGCTTTTCCTTAGCGGCTACAGGTCATTTATGATTTGTCGGGACTGACGGTTCGGTACCCAGGCCATTCGTTAGGTTCTTATGAATATTTTCCTATTTTAGAATTTGAACTTAGAAAATCTTTGACTTCGGTCAATTTTCTTGATAAACGTGCTCAGAATTAAATTTTGACAGTTCCGTTGTCTTTGAAACGGGAATTTCGGTCTAGTAGGACCATTAGTCTGGATCTGAGTGCTTTCGGTTTGGTTTTGTGTTGCTTTCTCTGTTTTCAAGCCAGTTTGGTTGGTAGGATTGACTTTGGTCAAAATTCAGAGAAGACGACCTCGAATGGAAATTCCGTCAATGCTGTTTGCTCTGGAATGTCGACTTTGGGCTAGAGGGACCTTGGGTTCAGGTCTCGGGGCTTCCAGACATGTTTTGAGGTATTGAGTTATGAGTCAGTTTTGGGCACGGGACCCACTTTTTGTTAAAACAATCTTCTTTGGGAGTTTCGTCGTTTCTATTGAGTCCGAAATGCTATTTCTGGTTGGGTAGCCTGGTTGGTTTGTGTTCACGGAGTTCCAAATGAATCTCGAGGGTCCATCGGATGAAATTTTGGCCGTTGTGAATTGCTAGTTGCTGCTATAAAGGTTGCATACCAGTTGGTCATCGCGATCGCGAGGTGGCCTTTGCGTTAGTGATGGTCTAGTTTCATGACCATCGCGATCGTGTGGGTTGCCCTTTGTGACCGTGATGAAGCAAGCTGAGACCCAGCCCATTTTCCTCTTCGCGAATGCAGGGCTGGACCGTCATGATCGTGATGGTCTAGCCAGCATTCCCTCGCAAATGCGTGAGGTCCTTCACGATCGCGATGAAGGACCCCTGGCAGCTATTTAAGCTGCCAATATCACTTTCTCCTTCATATTTTCATTTTTCTCTCATTGATAAAGCTTCCAAGCTCCGGTTTCAAGCCCTTTGCTCAGTCTACTTCATCTGGTAAGTCCCCTCTACACCTCTCCTCCCGTCTATCATTTAAATTCTCGTTAAAAGACCGTTATCCCTGTTGTTTTTTTCCCTTGTATTAGTAGCACTTCGGGGCTATTTTGGGCCATTAAACGAGCCCCGTTTGCGCTCATGTTTTGAGCATGGGTTTCTTAACTCACCGCAACCATAATTGTGAATTTTATTTTTTGTTTCATTGCGCGGGCCTCGAGTCATTTATGATTGTGTTCATCGATGACATTCTGATTTATTTGAGGAGTCGAGAGGAGCATGAGTAGCATCTTAGAGTTGTACTTTAGACCTTGCGTGACCACCAGTTGTATGCTAAATTCACTAAGTGTGAGTTTTGGCTTGAGTCTGTGGCATTCATGGGGACCATGGTATCCAAAGATAGGGTTATGGTAGATCCGCCGAAGATTGCAACAGTTTGTGGTTGGGTTAGGCCTACTTCTCCCACCGAGGTTCGCAGTTTTGTCAAGTTGGCAGGTTATTATAGACGTTCTGTGGGGGGATTTTCTTTGATAGCAACTTTATTGACTAGATTAACACAGAAGAATGTTCCCTTACAGTGGTCAGATGAGTGTCAGGCGAGCTTTCTGAAGCTCAAGGCCTTGTTGACTTCAGCTTCGATTATTACTCTTTTGATCGAGGGTTAGGGTTTCACCGTATATTGTGATGCTTCAGGTATTGGTTTTGGTTGTGTGTTGATTCAGAAAGGCCAGGTTATTGCATATGCCTCCAAACAGTTGAAGGTGCACGAGAGGAACTACCCCACACATGACTTGGAGTTAGTGGCGGTAGTCTTTGCATTGAAGATGTGGAGGCATTATCTTTATGGCGTGCATTGTGAGATCTTTACTGACCATCATAGTCTTCAGTACATTTTCAGCCAGAAAGATCTAAATTTGAGGCAGCGTAGGTTGTTGGAGTTACTGAAGGACTATGACCTCTCTATTCTCTCTCATTCGGGCAAGGCAAACGTGGTGGGGAATGCCTTGAGCCGCAAGGTGGTAAGTATGAGTATCTTGGCTTTCTTAGCGACAAACGAGCGACTTTTGGTTTGGGACATCCAATCTTTGGCTAACAGGTTGGTTAGACTTGACATTTCTGAGCTGGGTCATATTCTTGCTTGTATTGAGGCTAGATCTTCCTTGTTAGAGCAGATTCAGGCATAGATGTTTGATGATGCAAGGTTGAGGATCATTCATGACAAAGTGTTGAGTGGTAAGGCTAGGAAGGAAACTTTTGATTCAGAGGGTATTCTGAGGATCGAGGGTCGTATCTGCATTCCTAGAGTTGGTGACTTGGTCAGATTGATATTGGAGGAGGCTCATTGTTCTAGGTATTCTATTCATCCCAAGGTAGCTAAGATGTATCGTGGCTTGAGTCAACACTATTAGTGGTGTAGGATGAAGAGGGATATTTCAGATTTTGTATCTAGGTGCTTGAACTATCAGCAGGTGAAGTTTGAGCACCAGAGGCCAGGTGGTTTATCTCAGAGACTACCCATTCTGGACTGGAAATAGGAGCGGATTTCTATGGACTTCTAGTCGGTTTGCCACATACCTTACAGAGATTTGATTCTATTTGGGTTATCATAGATAGGTTGACTAAGTCTTCTCACTTTCTGCCAATTCAAACTTCCTACAGTTCTGAGAGGTTGGCTCAGATCTATATTCGGGAGATTGTCCGTTTGCATGGTGTGCCAGTTTCTATCATCTCCGACCGATGTACTCAGTTCACTTTGCACTTTTAGATGTCTATAAAGAGAGAGTTGGGTATTAAGGTTGAGCTTAGCATCACTTTTCATCCGCAGACAGACGGCCAGTTAGAGCGTACTATTCAGGTTCTGGAGGATATGTTACGAGCCTATGTTATTGATATCGGGGGTCAGTGGGACCAGTGTTTAGCCGTGGTAGAGTTTGCATATAATAATAGTTACCATTCAAGCATTCAGATGGCTCCGTTCGAGGCTTTGTATGGTAGGTAGTACTGATCTCCATCATGTTGGTTTGATGCTTTTGAGGTTAGGCTGTGGGGTACCGACTTGCTTCGTGATTCTATGGATAGAGTTTGAGTTATTCAGGAGAGACTTCGCACTGCCTAGAGTAGGCAGAAGAGTTATGCTAACTGGAGAGTTCTAGATCAAGAGTTCATGGTAGGTGACATGTCTTCCTTTGGGTATCGCCCATGAAGAGCGTGATGAGGTTTAGGAGGAAGGGTAAGCTCCGTCTGAGGTTTATTGGGCCATTTGAGATCCTTCGTCATGTTGGAGAGGTTGCTTATTATTTAGCCTTGCCTCCTACTCTTTCCAGTGTGCATCCTGTGTCTCATGTCTCTATGCTACGACGGTATATTCCGGATGAGTCTCACGTGATTCACTTAGAGTCTCAGTTGGATGAGTCCTTAGCCTTTGAGGAGGAGACTGTTGCTATTTTGGATAGGCAGGTTAGGAAGTTGAGGTCCAAGGATATTCCATCATTTAAGGTTCAGTGGCGGCATTGTCCTATCGAGGAGGCTACTTGGGAGATAGAGACTGACATGCAGACCCGTTATCCTTGTATTTTCGAGTCTCCAGGTACTATCCTTTTTCTAACTTTCGCGGACGGAAGTTCTTTTAGTAATGGATGTTGTAATGACCCTCACGGTCATTTTCCTATTTTTTTTCTTTTTTCATGTTTCGAGATTTCTCTTATCGTCTACAGGTCATTTATGACTTGCTGGGACTGACGGTTCGGTGTCTGGGCCGTTCGTTAGGTCGTTATGACCATTTCCCTATTTTAGAACTTGATCTTAGAAAATCTTTGACTTCGGTCAACTTTCTTAGTACACATACTCAGAATCAACTTCTGATAGTTTCATTGGCTCCAGAACGGAGATTTTGGTCTAGTAGGACCATAGGTCTGAGTCTGAGTGCTTCCGGTTTTTTTTTTGTGTTGCTTTCTGTGTTTTCAAGCTAGTTTGGCTGGTAGGGTTGACTTTGGTCAACATTCAGAGAAAATGGCCTTGGATGGAAATTTCTGTCAGCGTTGTCAGCTCCAGAATATCGACTTTGGGCTAGAAGGACCTTGGTTTAGGTCCTGAGGCTTCCGAACTTATTTGAGGTATTGAGTTCCGAGTCAATTTTGGGCATGGGGACAACTTTTCATTAAAATGATCTCCGTTAGGAGTTTCGTCATTTCCATTGAGTCCGAAATGCTATTTCTGGTTGGTAGCATGGTTGGTTTGTGTTCACGAGGTTCCAAATAAATCTCGAGGGTCTGTCGGATGAACTTTTGGCCTTTGTGAATTGCTGGTTGTTGCTATAAAAGTTGCATCATGATCGCGAGGTGTCCATCGCGTTCGTGATGGTCTAGTTTCTTGACTATCACGATCGTGTGGGTTGCCCTTCACGACCACGATAAAGCCAGCTAAGATCCAGCCTAGTTTCCTCTTCGCGAACGCAGGGCTGGACCATAGCGATTGTGATGGTCTGGCCAGAGTTCCCTCGCAAGGGGTCCTTCACGATCGCAATGAAGGACCCTGACATCTATTTAAGCTGCCAATATTGTTTTCTCCTTCATATTTTCATTGTTCTCCCATTAATAAAGCTTCCAAGCTCCAGTTTCAAGCCCTTTACTCAGTCTACTTCATCCGGTAAGTCCCCTCTACACCTCTCCTCCCTTCCGTCGTTAAAATTCTTATTTAAAGCTCGTAATCCCCGTTGTTTTTTTCCCTTGTATTTGTAGCACTTCGAGGCTGTTTTGGGCCCCAAAACGAGACTCATTCACGCTCAATAATTGTGACCATAATTGTGACCAAAACGAGACTCATTCACATTCCTTAATCCACCGCGACCATAATTGTGAATTTTATTTTTTGTTTTATTGCGTGGGCCCTGAAGGTCATTTTTTTACTCGATTTTTGGCGCGATTTTCCATATATCAATGTGGGTGTCGTTCTTCTCATCATGAAACCTAGTTTATGTTCTTGATAGTGTGGCAGGTTTCTAAGGCTGTTCAGAAGTGGAAGGCACACGAGCTACAATTTGTGTTTGCAGTTCGGCCCCGAGGTAGGTTACAGATTACTTTCTAGACTGAGTTTAGTTAGATTTTATATATCATATGTTACTAAAACGTTAGGTTGGACTTTAGGTGGTATTAGGCTTAAATCTTGTGATTTATATTATTATGGCCATTTCGGATCATATATTAGAATTTACTCATGATATCCTTAGTCTAGGAGCCCGTAGTATTGTTATGCCTAGCGTAGAATCCTTAGTATGCTTTTAGGAGATTTTAGAGGTAGAGTAGATGCTCGTAGTGGTCTCCGTAATAATTTTCTGCTATTTTCTCTTTAATTGTTGGTTGTGTGTAACTGTGGGCCTGAGGCCATAGCTTGTATTTGTACTGAGTTTCCAAATCAGTTCTCTTGTTTTGGAGGGTATTTTGTCATGTTTTGCCTTGTTGTGTGCTACTTTGTCTTACTATGGATACTTCATGCTCATACTACATTGCATATTATCGATACGAAAAAGGAAGGTTTTCGAGGCTTTTGGATTTAAAACTGGAGATTTACTATTGATAATGTGGTTCTTTGATGTTTGAAGAGTTATACTGGGTTTACTACTGATTTTGGAAAGGAATGGAAAAGTTTTACTTTTATGCCGGTCCAAGGGATATACCCAGGACATTTCTTCATTATTTTCAAATATGTCTACTTATAGTCCGATGCGGTATTTCAGACACCCAATGTGTTATTCCGGGCCTTATTTTCATTCATGTATATACTTATAATACGATATGGTATTTCGGACCCCTGATGTATTATTCTGGGTTTTTACTCCCTATATGAACACATACATATATATGCATAGTCCGATGCGGTATTCTGGGCGCCTGATGCGGTAGTCTGGGTTTATACTATTATGCATTCATACATCATATCATATCTCATAGCATTGCATCGACTTGGGTGTACTTGGATTGTCAGTTGCTTGTATTGATTTTATTATTATTGCCCTCTTGTTGGTTAGGATATTTCTGTTTTCAGTTCTACAACTAGATTTAGGTGGATCCCTGTATTTTGTGTACTTTCCTTTAATTTATTTTATATATTATTTTTCTATGCTCGGTCGGCCTATGATGCCTATTGGGTACCCGTTGTCTTGGTACTCATACTACACTCTGCATCTTTTTCTGATGAAGCACCTAGTACGAGCCACCCTCATTGACCCTCTTGTCGTTCGAGGCCTGTTGCAGTTCGGATCGCGGTGAGCTTCCGACTCTTTTGGAGACTTTAGATGCTTTCCATTTTGTATATTCTATCTATATTTTTGTATTTTGGATAGACACAGTCTGTCGATAGCTACTCCTTGCTTAGTCGCTCTTGAACTAGTGATACCAGGTCCGAGTTGGTCCTCGTGTTGTTTTGTCTATTCGGTCACTTTAGGGCCATCTTTTGTATATTTTGTATGTTTGTATGTATATATGCTATTGGCCCTATCTTTTCATTTATATATTCCGCTTTTCTTAGTTTAATTATTATTATTGTCTTTCACATCGCTGGATTTTGGCTTGTCTACTAGGGGGTTATGTAGACGCCATCATGGCCCGATTTTGGGTCATGATAATATGTATATAGCACGTGAAGAGGAAATTGTAGAGAACATATTTTTGATGATTTATTTGATTCTCAAAAGAAAATTGATTATCTAAATCAAATTATTTGAGCTTGGATTTTAGGTATGTAAAGGTTGTTCCTTTCTTTTTTGGAATGATTCCATAAGATATATGATTTTTGGGTCCAGCGTGCTATCAAATAGTCGATTGTTAAGTTTCTTTAAATCGTTATTGACGTTATTCGTGTTAGGAAATCATGCCCCGTGACATTGGTTAAGTGTTAAGTCGAAAGTAAGAGGTTGTGTAAATATGGTTGTTATTATCGGATTACAGTCATTGTCAGGTTTATTATGGTATTACATTTGTGTTGATGGTTATGGTTAGTTATGTAGCCTGGGATCAGCTATGGATAAATGTGGTTAGCTGGTAGTGTGTCATAGGTTGTAGAGCTCGGGTGGTGGCCTTGTGGTGATTGTTGTAGGCTATTGGGTTGAGTTTGTATTGTATTGTATTATGTGTTACATATTATATTATATTTTATTATATTTTTTGATTGTGATTGCCTAGAGGGATCAATTATGACCTGTAAGGTGCGAGACCTTTCTGCATTGTCAAGCTCGTGGCTTTATGAGGACTTGTAAGGCGTTAGACCTTTTAACATAGTCCAGATCGTGACATTATGAGGACCTGTAAAGGATGAGTATTTTTCAACATGAACTTCTTTGTGTATTGCTCTCCCATAAGATGTGAGTTTGTTCTGCAGGTTGAACCTATGTATTATGTTGTTCATCTTGTATTGCACTTATATGTTATGATTATTCTGATTATCTTTATCTTGAGTTTTAGAGGCGATGTGTGGCTGAGGTTGTGATTGTTGTGGGGCCTATGTATTAGTGTCAGGTTGACATTTTATCTAGGATCTTCTTTAGCTTTATATAGGTAATGGGTATGTCGGGGCCCTGTCTCGACTCTTTGTTGTTGGATTTTCATCTTAGAGGCTTATAGACATCTGTTGTGGGTCTGAAGTCAGTTGCGGCCTTATTGGCCTTGTGTTATACTTTTTTATATTCAAGTTTGTTTTTATTGCATTTCATTTTGTTTGTCTTGGACTTAACATCCTACCAATGTTGTTTGTTCGGTTTCTGTTGGTTTGCTCGATCAAGTGAGGCACCAGGTGCTAGTCGCGCTTCACTTAACTTAGGGCTTGACAAACTTGGTATCAGAGCAATCATGTCTTAGGGAGTCTACAGGTTGTTTCTAGTAGAGTCTTGCTTATTAGTGTGTTGTGCATCACACTTATAATCAGGAGGCTATAAAGCATTTAGGATTGGTTACACTTCTTTCATCTTTTAGATCCCTCTATAGAGCTGAGTCCTATGAGTTGAGTTATCAAAATTGTGCAATTGAGATTCACAATTGTAAGACATCAGTAGGACTTGTGAAAAGGTTGATCCTTATTCATGGTGCCATAGCATTTCCGAGGAAGGATTATTTTCATTTGAGTTAAGTTCCATTCTAGTTATGACTTCGTGTCGTCGATGGTCATGTGGGGTTGGATGAGTTTTCGATACCTTATAGTGGCCTTGTGTGACATGTAGCTAGTTTTCTGGGATATTTTACAGGTCTTGTATAGTCCAGTTATAGGGGAGGTTCTGCTGAAAATTTTAGAAGCTCCTAGTCTTACTCGTGCGTCCTATGTCACATTCGAGGACGAATGTTTGTAAGGGGGGAACGATGTAACAACCTGAGTGTTTAAGGTTATCCTTCGTCTCACGTCAAAAGCTTGCGACCTAAAATTTGAGAGTTGTATTAACACCACGCATGCTCAGAATATTTAATTTAAATTAGAATTTGCTAAAAAAATATAGGTTTTTCATTGTCTTCCTAAAATATCTTAAGTATTTATGAAAATTTTGTTTATTACGATACGATGAGGCTCCTCTCCATTTTTCTTCTCTCATTTTTTCCTAATTTCTTGCTTGGATTTGGGACATATGGCATAAGTTAAAATTAATAGGCAAGATATAATTGACTAAATCAAGACTTAACCATGGTTTAAATAATTAATTCCTTCTTTTTAGTAACATTTTTTTCCAATCTTTTTTAACAATTTCTTTTTTAATTTATACGATATCTCTTTTCCATGTATCAATGCTAGACTTCCTTTTTTTAACAAATTTTTAACTTTTTTTCCCATGTCAAAATATCAACTCAAATAAATTAAAAATAGATTGTAAGTTATCAATTAAAAAAAAATGGAAGATAATCAGACGCAATAAAAAAAAGTAGGAAGAGAGGGATTTAAAAAACAATTATGGACAAGATAATATATTTATCCATGACTGTGCGATTACTATAATTTTTGAAAGTAAATATATATAATTATCTAAATCATAATTTGGGTCTGGATTTAGTCAATTAAATCTTACCCACTGATTTTATCTTATGTCATATGTCCCAAATCTAAGCAAGAACATGAAAAAAATAGAGAGAAGAAAAATAGAGAGGAGCGTGATATCAAAGAGTTCGATTATTAAATGTTAGATGTCTTTAAATTATTATTGTTATTATTTATTTTAGAAAATCATGCCCGGTGACATCGGTTTAGTGTGAAGTCGGAAGTAAGAGGTGGTGCATATATGGTTGTGATTATCAAATTACGATCATTGTCGAGTAAATTATGGTATTACAATTTTGTTGAGGTTTATGGTTAGTTATACAGCCTGTGGTCAATTATGGATATATGTGGTTTGTTGGTAGTGTGTCGTAGGTCGTAGAGCTCTGGTGGTGGACTTGTGTTTATTGTTGCGGGATGTTAGGTTAAGTTTGTATTTTATTGTATTATGTGCTGCACATTATATTGTATTTTATTAAATTTTGTGATTGTGATTGCCTAGAGGGCTCATAATGACTTAAAAAGCGTGAGACATTTTCACATGGTTGAGCCCGTGGCTCTACGAGGAGTTGTAAGGTGTGAGGCCTTTCTGCATGATCGAGCCCATGGCATTATGAGGACCAATAAGGCTTAAGTATTTTTTTGCATGATCTTTTTTGTGTATTGCTCTCCCATAAGGAGTGAGTTTGTTCCACATATTGAGCCTATGTATTGTGTTGTTCATCTTATATTGCACTCCTATGTTATGATTGTTATGATTAGTTGTATCTTATGTTTTGGAGGCAATGTGTGGCCGAGGTTGTGGTTGTTGTGGGGCCTAGAGTGGGGGAAGTTAAGGTAGTGTGAGGATGACATTTTATCTATGCAAGTTGTGACTGGGATATTGGTATCATTTCTATTTAAACTTTTTTCATATTGTGTTTTTAGTTTCGGGTTATGTTGCTTCTGTTATTTTATTGCCTTACATATTCAGTACATTATTTTGTAGTGACGTCCCTATTTCCTGTGGGGCGCTGCATTCATGATAGCATGATATCAGGTAGACAGTGATCCTTATTGTGTGTGTCGAGTTTAGTTGATGGTTGGTATGCTCCATTCTTTCTCGAGTTATTGAGTCTAAGTTATTCTTTATCTTTATATAGGTAAAGGGTACGCCGGAACCCTGTCCTGACTTATGGTTAGTGGATTTTCATTTTAGAGGCTTATAGACATGTGTTGTGGGTCTGGTAGTCAGTTGCGGCCTAATTGGCCTTGTATTATACTTTTTTTATATTCGAGTTTATTTTTATTGCATTTTATTATGTTTGGATTGGCCTTAACGACCTACTAATGTTGTTTGCTCAATTTCTGTTGATTCACTCGATCAAGTTAGGCACCAGGTGCTAGTCGCACTCCACTGGACTTGGGACGTGACACTTGCTACCACATGAAAGATGAAGTGTGCCTGCACGGGCGTACTAGGATGAAAGTACTGTTGCTGCTGACCCCTACCAGAGAAACCTCTACCTCAGAACTTTTGTAACACCTCAGGTGTTTTAAGGTTGTCCTTCATCCTGTACCAAAGACTTACGAGCTTAAAATTGAGAATTTTATTAACATCGCGTGTATTCAGAAATATTTGATTTAATATTTGAGTTCGGTAAAAAGTTATATTTTATTGCCTTCCAGAAGTGTCTTAAATATTTATGAAAATTTGTTTAACTACGATATATTTGCATCTATATTTATTTTATAAGAGTTTTATAATTTATTAAAATTCTAACGGAGATAGTAAGTTTAGTTATGCTAAAAATTATTATTATATATAGTAGGTTTTATTTAAAATAATTTTTTATTAACTATGATATATTCAAAAAGTTATATTTATTTTATCACGAACATATGCAATAATCAAGTAAATAAACAATAGAATAATTAGGAATGGTAGGGAGACACCTCCACTTCCACGTGGAAGTGGAGGGAGGGTGCATCATGTATTTGTATCAAAGGTGGCAGCACTTGACATTTCTCTTACCCATTTTTATAGCAACAATTGTTAAATCATTTCTATATATATCACTATTGTCTTAACATCAGTAGAAGTTCGAGCCGTTCTTTATAAACAGTGATGATTATCATCACTTGATATTTTTTTTAATGAACCACAATTAGCTGCACTCAACTTCCACATAGAAAAATGATTACATTCTTACACGACCCAGATCGTCGTGAGTGGCACCCATTCAATCCTCGAGTGAGCGAACCATCAATGACTCCAAAACTTAACCATTCTAACAGCTCAAAACCAATGTGCAAGAAAATAAACTAGCAATAATCAACCAAATCAACACTAATATAAATAAACCTGTGAAATCCCTCCCTAGAACCTGAAAGTCACCATACCAAAACATCTACCAAATCTGTCTAGAATATGGGGATGCAACTCCAATGTAAGTGAGCAGAGTTTAAGCCCGAAATAAATGGGCTACAACTAGTACGAAAGAAATCAAGGTAGCTCGATCGAAGCAGCTCACCCTTGATGTCTTGATGCGTTAGGCTTATAGGTGAGGTCATGCGTCAACCGTCGGAAAATTGCCTGTACTCACAAAAAGAAACACAAGTGCAGGATCAATACACAACCACTGTGTACTGGTAGGATAATCAGCCAGTTCCAAATAGCAATATATGAACAGCACAATAGTCAAGTAAGAGTACAGGAAACATGTAAACAAGCTACAGGTGTCCCTAACTACAAGTCTCTTCCTAGCTTGTCCCCACATGTAACCCACCCTTATAACCATTATCAATAATCAAATGAAATCAGTAATTATACCATTTAACATATCCCGGGCCCACCCTGGGATCCTCCTAGGCAACACTTAAGTGTTAAACATGCAACCCGATCTACACCAAGATCAAACTCACAGACCAATAATAATAACCCGACCTCTCAAGGACCATATGCAATATCACCAATCATAAATATAGACCGGTCTACTTATGGAACCAAAATCAAAATGCATAATATAAAAGTAAACCCGTAGCAGGAGTGGTACCCGAGCCAACCAATAGTATCCCGTACTAGGTGTGGTACGCGAGCCAACTGTTAGTATATCCCGTACCAGGCGTCGTACCCGAGCCAACCGTTAGTATATCCCATACCAGGCATCATACTTGAGCCAACCGAATGTCACAGAAATCCACAGTCACAAACAATGAACAATCAACACTTTTAAACCAACAAGCAATAACACCTAGTTCGTTTCATCAGACTGAAAACATGACTTTTGGACATTCCTAAACCATTCCCTAAGTAATACAACTCATACAAATACTTAGATGAATGTACACAAACATACAATGCATACATGAATCAATAACCATCACCTACCTCGAATTAGTCCAAGCTCTACTCAATCGGATCTTTTCCGTTTCCCAAAGTTCTTGTCGGTTCTTGGTCTAAACAATACACAATAACCAAGAATCAATCTTTATGTCCTACAATTTACCCGGAATATGCAAAATTCTGAACCCCAGGCCACCTATCATCGTTCCACCTTTTTTCCAGGCATTCCAACCATTAATTTACCTAGTTCTACTATTTTTATGGATACATTTAGGGAATTAAAATCACATGATCATAATATAGAAGAATTAACAACAACCAAGAACTTCTACCCTTAGAATCCCTCTTTGCCCCCCCAGATTCCACCATTCCTAGGCCATCTTAAACCTTTCCCCAAGTCTACTCCTAGCAATTCATAGAATAGTAAAGATAGTACGGAGTTTGGGGAGTAGAATCCTTACCTTTCGGATGAAAAACAATGGAAAACGGAGGAAAATCCCCCAGAATCGCCTTGCCCTTCTCCCAAAACGTGTTGAAGAAAACTAATTATTTTTGGGGAATGTTTCCGCATTAAATCCCATCACACTCCTCTATAGCAGTCCATTCTGCTATAGCGGTACCGCCTTATCGGAGACGACCGCTATGGCGGAGGCTGACCGTTGTTGACTTCTTCTACAACAGTAATTGTTCCGCTATAGCGGAGGCTGCCATGGCAGAGCGATAGCGCTCATCACCGGCAGTAGCTTGAGAATTCCCAGAAATACCCCAAAAAGGGTCCATTTTACAACACACTTAAATCCCTGACATTCTGGAATAACTCCTTCGCATCAACGTCGATACCGGGAGTTCTACTTACCCGAATTCAATTCCAAAAAGTCCCCCGGACTCCTTTATGTCTTAGCTAAATGGAAAACTATATCAAACTAAGACACTTTACCCAATCCTTACCCGGATTACCCCAACCCATGTCTCTCTCCAAAACGGACCAAGAATAGCCTTGCCCAAAATTTCAAACTCTCAAATTCGGAGTTTTCTAACTCTAAAAATTGGCATGAGTGGTTTACCCATACCGATAGACACGGTCATTACAATAGATACCAATATATCCATTATTCATCCCCGAATGATCAATCCAAAATATATGGAAAGTAAGAGAGAAAAGAGTAGTACATGTATCCTCAACCAAGTGAGTGTACTTGTCTCGCATATCCTTCTCGGTTTCCCAAGTGGCTCCTTCAACTGGACGATGCTTCCATTGAACCTTTACCATACTGATCACCTTTGTCCTTAACTTCCAGGAATCCCTATCAAGAATCAAAACTTGTTCCTCTTCATAGAGAAGATCCTTATCAAATAACACTTCATCCCACTTGATAATGTAGTCCCTATCCCCATGGTATTGCTTCAACATGGATACATGGAATACCGGATGGACACTCGACAAACTGGGTGGCAGTTCTAATCTATAAGCCACTGGCCTTACAATCTCAAGAACTTTGAACGGACCGATGAACCGAGGGCTGAGCTTGCCCTTATTACCGAGCCGCATAACTCTCTTCATCGGTGACACTTTCAAAAGAACTTGTTCACCAATATTGAAATCCATGTCCCTTATCTTGCGATCCGCATATTCCTTCTTCCTGCTTTTGGAAGCTAGCAACTTGGTTTGAATGCCTCTTACATTTTCTTGTGCTTCTCTTACCAAGTCCATGCCCAAAGGCTTTACATTGCCTTCCTCAAACCATCCAATAGGCAATCTACAACCTCTCCCGTACAGTGCCTCGAATGGCGCCATGTCGATACTGTAGTGGTAGCTATTGTTTTACGAGAACTCGCACAATGGTAGAAACTAGTCCTAATGACCCCCAAAGTCAATCACACATGCTCTTAGTATGTCCTTCAAAACCTTAATCGTCCTATCTGAGTGACCATCAGTCTGAGGATTGAAGGCTGTACTAAAAGTGAGTTGTGTACCCAACTCTTCATGTAAATTACACTAAAACATAGAGGTAAACTGCTTACCACTGGCACCCTATGCAACCTCAAGATCTCCTTCACGTAGATCTTAGCCAATTGCTGCGAATTGAAATCCACCCTGACCAAAATTCAATGAGCTGACTTGGTCAGCCTGTCAACAATGACCAAAATAGAGTCATACTTCCCCAATTTCTTGGGAAGACCCACCCTGAAATCCATGGCTATCCTCTCCCACTTCCACGCTAGAATGGGCATCCTCTGAAGTTGTCCTGCAGGTCTTTGGTGCTCATACTTTACTTGCTGACAATTTTTTCATTTGGACACAAAATCAGCTATGTCCCTTTTCATCCCGGGCCACCAGTAAAGCCACCTCAGATCCATGTACATCTTGGTTACACCCGAATGAATTGAATACCGTAAGACATGAGCCTCTGCTAACACTTTTTGAATGATATCATCAACCCAAGGAACATAAATCCTTCCTCTGAAATTTAACATGCTGCTAGTATCCAACATGGCATCATATGAATGCTCAAATCGTGCTCTCCAAGTAGGAGGCCACATCGATTGTGCAGCAAAACAAAATTTATAAACCTAATGAGTGTTGGGGTCATACCCAAGGGACTTGGGGTAGCTATATATCAATTGTAATGGATTGAGTTCAAGGTGAGAGTAATTTCTCAAAACAACAAGTAAAAGGATGGGGAAATTGGGAATGTTTTCACTACAATCGCAATTCAATTTAAAAAGCAACAAAACTAAAGCGGATGTACCAAGTCGACTAGACGACTAAGGATGTATATCAGATAGGTCTTTGGTTATGGGATAGGGTGATTATAAATTCATACATATTCTCGCTTAATGACATGAATAGCATTAGTCATGTGTAAGATTTTCTTATCTCTCAATCAACGATCTTATATCCAATGATCTCGGTTACACCATCATCGATTTGATCAATAAACAACCAATCTAGCTTGGGAAGGTCACACTATCTCTAGCTTAGACCCTTAAATGGGAGAATCCGATGATAAGAGCTATCTCTAGCGTCAAATCTGAGTGGAATCCCAACTTCCCACTAGTAATTTCACATCCAAAACTCTGAAATTCTTTCTCAAGCAATCACATAGACAAGTAATTAAAATTAATGTTTGCAACCACCAATTTTAGGATTAAAACTTGGTGAAATTGCTAGACCCAAGTCAATTAAGCAATTATAAGCTAGAATAGATAACACCCGCACCCATTTCTTAAACACCCATCATCAATACACCCCTAGACAAGAGAATTTAGCCACTCATAGTAAGAGAGAGAGATACCAGCTAGGTAATTCAAAATCCCTTCCATTAGAGCTTAATCTCAGGTTCTAGATTCAATTTGAGCACAAAAGTGTTAACCAAGAGAATTAGATTGAAACCCTCTTCTCAATGGAGGTGAAAAATTTAGTCTCTAAGCTAAAACTCTTCAAAATATTCAGAATGGTAAAAGTTATTCACAATTGTGCATGAATAGGCCTTTTATAGTGTTCCAAAACGTCACTAAAATTAGGACAAAAATTCCCTTTGGGAGGTGTGCGGCGCGACGTGCGGTTCGCTCATTGTGATGTGTGCGTTGCACACTGCCTCCAGTTGAACCAGTGAATTCAGCTAGAATTGGGAGTTTCGTGCGAAGGGGGTGCGATTCGCACCTCAGGATGTGCGCGTCGCAAAGTGACCACACCCCTTTACAGACTCTTCAGTGACTTTTGTAGCTTCTACGGAGGAGGTGCATTTCACACCTCCGCCAGTGCGTGTCGCACGGCCATCACATCTCTGGTCAAAATCTTCAGCCTTTCCGAACACTTCACACTTCACTCCTTTTGAGCTCTTTATGGGTCCATTTTCTTGTTTATCATCATCTATCAAAAGTACCTGCATAGACATCAATAAAGGCCATAAGAACCTCTAAATCTATTCAAAACATAGGAATAATTCATGGATATAGGTTCAATAAGTTGGTAGATTACCGACTTATCAAACCCCCAAACTTGAACTACTGCTTGTCCTCAAACAAGATACTTACAAGACAAGGAATGAATTATGCTCTAGGCTCAATCAAGGAACAAAGGAATAATCTACACTAAAAATTAAGAAAAGGAATAAATGAAAGACTCAAACAAACGACTCAACTACTATGCTCATCTCAATTTGGACCACCATAAATTCAAGGCAGTTGATCAATTTAAAACCTTTTCCAAAAAGGCATCATTTCTCATTCAAAGTCAAGGGAATTTTGCCATTCAAAGCAAGACATTTAAGCTTCTCAAGTCATTGGCATGGACCATCAAGGTTTTCCTCGATATTGTCCACACCACTTGTCTCATTCATTCCCCTCAATTGAAATAGAGAATTCATGTTTCAATTCGAGTGCATGATGTCACTCACCACAAGAGAGAATCCCACTCACATTCATTTAATTCACAAAACACGGGATTATAGGAGAACCAAGAATACTCTCACTCTCTCAAGGAAGTTCAAGTGTATATGCGTCGAACCATAGGCTTGCCCTTCATGTATATCGCCCGCCACTAATGTAGGGTAGCCAAGATCGGAATCACCAAGGACTTGTGGGTTACGATGTTGGATAGGGCTAAGGTGAGGATATCATTTGGATCAAGTGACTACACCTCCCTAATGCTCTTTGTTCTCATTTCGAACACCGCTCACATTTTCCAATTTCAACTTCACCTTATGCCTCCCTCACACAACCCAATATTTCTCCTTTTTACTCATGATAATTCAAACTCCTTATACCACCTTCACTTGGTAGCACCTATTTTTGCTTTTCAATTTTCTCATTGGATTGATCTTTTGGAGCAATTTTCAATTCGAAATTAAGGTGCTACCTTGCACTTGACGTGCATTTCTTTTCTTCTCCTTATTTGATCACATGCACCCCAAACTTAGGCATTTTCCTATGTTATCTTTCGTTTCCCCCCCCCCCCACCACCACCACCAAAGTTAGGCTTTTAGCCTACGATTTATTTTTTAAGAAATTAGGGAGGATGGGTGCCAAAATGGAGGTTCCAAAAAGGTAAAGGTATTACAAGGTGCCAAAGAATGGTCATAAGCTCAAAAGGGGTTCGCTAGGATTTGATGTCATGGAAAGTCATTTGGGTGAAGTGTCTGTCAAGAAGGGCCTAAGGTCATCTTCCAATCTCGGTCACACCTAGAATTTAGCCTTGAATCACATTCAGGGCAAGTTCTTGATGAAACTTATGCTCAAGAATCAAGGTAAAGCCTCACCACACAAGGCATCATGCCACAAGAACTCTTTCATTAGTCTCACAATCAATTGGGGCAAATGATTTTTGACAAGCTATTCTGAGTTCATTACACACTCATTTGTGAGTCAATCAAGCCAAAGCAAGAGTGTGCAAGTCATGACAAGAGAATTCTTTTCCTCAAATATTCATTTCCTTTCTTCCTTTTATTTTCAAAACAATTTGCCACAATTTTTTTTTTGGTGGGCCCATTTCGAGACAGGAAACTACATACTTAATTCTAAACTAAAACTTGGCATTTTCCTATAAGATAGCGCCCTCCCAATCTATCATAGGAAAACACCAACCTGGTTCGACACACAAAAACAAAAGAGAAGAAAAAGAAAATAATCAAAACTCTTGCTCCTTGGGAAAGAACCGTGGTATTAAGAAAACCCTCAAAGTTTATTTCCAAATGACTATTAACAAGGCGAAATCCGAATTGCACACTCATGATTCATTTAAAAAAAAGCCTCGGCGTAGGCCTTTAGCGCATTTGCAAAGCACGGGTAGTAAGACAATGGAGCATGTAAGACCAACCCGGCACACAATTTCAATCAGCAAAAATCAAGCCCGGCAAGGGCACAAATAAGCTCAGAATAAAAATAGAACATAATAAAAAGGGTCCGGCGAGGGCAATGTCAACATAACAAGCATCACGATAGTTACAGGCTCGCCCAAACTTAAATTAAGCATAGCCCCGATACACAAAAAGATATACAAATGAAAATGAGTGCCAAAAACTCCCTGAATAGGTTAATGATGATGATGATGCCTCTTTGAGTAGAACTGATATGGTGGTCTAGGAGGTTGAGGTGCCGATGGAGATGGTGGTGCCGGTTGTTGTATATATGCATATGCAAGATCTATCTGAAAACCTGCCAATGGTGCTATCATAGGAGCCCATGGTAGCTTAAGGGGACCGAATGGGTCGTCCACATACCATCTGTCCTCTGCAGTCATCAACTCCTGATAGGACGGAATACTGCCCTAGCTAGGCCTAGGTGAAGTCCTCCAACCTGGAACAGGTGAGTCAGGAGGATCCGAGTATTGCTGGATCAAGCACTACTTCGATTTTGGATGCACATTAATTGTTAGATTGAGTCCACCACGTGCACCAATCATTAGGGGGGCTAGCAGCTCTTTGGTATGGTGAGGAGTTTAGGGCTGGTAGATTAAGATCCCAATTTGATTTATAATACAGGGCCACTTTCTTGAGTTCCTCAACCCCCACTTCTATGGTGTCCACTCTAGCACATAGATTTCTCACTCTTGACACTACCGGTTTCAAGGCCGACTTGATGGCGGATTGAAGTATGGTCGGAATGTCTTTGGCCAACCTCTATTGAATCTCCTCATTCTTGTTAGTAAGTAGACTCAGTTGTAGCGAGTTACCTGAGGAGGAGGTGGTGGTCTGAGATGCCCCATGAACCATGCTCGAAGTGCCCTGAGACAAGGGTGAACTCTTTTCTTGATTATGCACAATGTTGTTGGCTCTAGACATGGGTGTGGTAGCATGTGAAGGTTGATCAAGATGCCTTCTTTTGACATGTGGGGAATCTTTATCCCTCTTTGTGTCCAAGAAAACCATCCCCTTAGCTTGACTATCCTTGTCAAATGCTCGAAACAAAAGACACCCAATTTGGACACATAGAAGAGTTATAAGCACGGGGAAAGCCATGGATGTGGAGTCACGGCACTCCTTTCTCTTGAGGTGTTCAGTGATAATCTCACCTTTATTCAAAAAGAGGCCTCTCATGATGTATGCAAGGAGAATTCCCATCTCTATGGTTACTTTAGCTATGTGGCTAGTCGGGATAAGTCTTGTGCTCACAAAGTCAAGCCACATACGTGCTTCGAATTTGAGATCGGAGCGATGGATTTGTCCCTTGGAGGTGGCCCACAATGGGTTTCCTTCAGCAATCACACCCATTCATATTCATCATTCTTTCTGACCACACATTCAAAGTACCTTGATTCAGGGATTGGTTTGTCATCCCATATGGCAGAATGAATGGCTTTAGGGGTAATGTTCACGTTTTTCCCTCATACAAATACTGACTTTAGGCATGGCAACTTTCTTAGCGAACCTTTGTGATTTAGCTCATTGAGACCAGCTCGGTATGAGGCCTAGAATTCCCGCACCAACTCAGGAAATTAGAGGCCCGGTGTATTGGCAAAGTGTTCCCAAGGTCTTATGCGAAATTTCTTTGGCATATTCAGGATTTTCTCTTGGAACTCTTCTACATTGAACCCCTTTTCCTCAAACAATATGCGATTCTGGAATTTGAGATAGTAGGCCTCCACTCTTATGAGCCCAAAGTAGACTCCCAACTCGATGTGCTTAACCTCTTGTATAGGAACAACTGCATTTGGAGTGTGTTTCATGGCACGACTCTTTTGATGGTTCCTATTGGAAGACATAATCTTGTGGATGGGAGTTAGCAATATGCAATATGACTATATACACAACTAAAAGAAGTAAGGAATTCAGTGAAGTGGAAAAACAAATAGGGGTCTGGGGCTCGTGCGAACCACATGAGAACTATACAAGGTGTGAATCTGGTGCGGTTCGCACCTAGACAAGTGCGCATCGCACCAAGATCCGCCTCTCATAATAGTGATTGGTTCTTCATCTTCAATAAGATGTGTTGCCTTGTGCACACTGCACATCAAGATATATGTATCGCATGTGAAACGCACAATGGCCCAATCGGAGTTTTTGGTTCCTCGTGTTCTTGTGAATTCCACATGTGTTCCGTAGAGCAAGATGTGCTTAGGCACCTTGCACTATTCAACAAACTAGGCAACGATAACCCAGGGGGGGAAAGTAATATCATGATCACAACTTCCGGGTACTCAGACTTCCCCGAATTTCCATTATCACAACAACAAGCAAGAGAGGAACTCAACGACTTCCCTTAAGATAGGCATTATCATGTCTATCATTGGGAACATCAAGCCTTTTCTTGCAACAATGGATATCACAATTTTAGCTATAATTAACCCCCTCCCTACACAAGACCATATGCCCCAAATATAATGCACAACAAAAACCATGGGTATACAATCAGCGAAATTCAGCCTTTATAACAATTTTCAACAAAAACCTTATGATAAATGATGATTTTGCCTGTAAGAACGACGTCACCCAATCTATCATCGGGACAAATTATTCATTCATCATAAGAGGGTTACTCATACTTCACTCCAACACATAATTCAAGGCTGAAAAATCACTATCAATCAACATGAATTAACAAAATTAAGGTTCTACAGAGTTGACACGTAGAAATATCGTCAATACAACTTAGAAATGGGGACCCAAAATTTTTGGATCTCACCCAAAATCAACATGGCAATTATACTAAGCATGCTTCACACTATGAGTTCCCAACCTTCATAAAAACAAGTATTTAACATCGGAGAACTTACCACAAATAAAGATTAGGAAGAGAGGAGTGAAAATTAAAGCTTTTTGCTCTTCAACAATGGTGACCCACGAAGCCTACCCGAAGATATGACGTCAGCAATGGTGATGGAGTGGGGTAGATAGTTGGGTGAGAGAAGAAGAATATTTTGGGGAAGTTTGATGGATTTGGCAAAAGTTTTGGGAGAGAATTTTGGGAGTTGGAGAGAAAAGATGGTGGAAGAAGAAGAGAAGAGGTAGTTTAAAAGAAAAAGAAGAAGAAAGGTCAACCAGGTAATCTCTGAGGTCGGGTCGGTCAATGGGTTAGGTCAATTAAATTTCACACTTACCGTTTATGCGCTGCGACATGTGGTTCGCACCAGATAATGTGCGGACCATAAAGGGTATCACACATGCCCCTTTTTCTTTCTAGGATTGCCCAGGCATCTGTTTCACCATGCGACAGAGGTGCGAAGTGCACTTAGGCATGTGCGGTCTACACAGCCTAGTGCACGTCACCTCCAATTTTTCAGAATTCTATCAGTCATCTGTTTCACCATGCGATAGGCTGTGCTACACACATACATGCTTGTGCGGTCTACACAGTCCACCGCACGACCCCTTTTTGCCTTGCTTTCCCTTGTTCAATTTTTCACTTTATGAACTCCCTACAAATCACTAAAACCAAAAATGGGTGAAGAAATTTAAAGAAAATACTCGGTTTTCCTCCCAAGGAGTTCTTGATTTTACATCGCGGCTTGATAATAGTACCTCAATTCTTAACCGTTGTCGGAAGGCATGTCAATCCGGTTGGCGTGGCCCCATCCTCAGAGGTGAAACTACTCCATCAATATCTTAGAGATGTCATTAAGTTGATCATTTGGCAATGAATCAAATGCGGGCGTCTTTCCCAATTCACACTCTACAAGAGCATCATTCCACTCCCCCTCCGATTCTATCACCAATATTACTCTCAAATCATCCAGAGGTCTCGTGGGTTGGCAAACATTTAACTCACTACCTCATCCCCTAATCAGAATTTGAGTTCACCGAGTTCTACATCAATAAAGTCCCTCCCTATAGCCAATAATGGTCCTCCTAAAATAATGGGCACCTCCAAATCTACCTCACAGTTCAAAATGACAAAGTCCGTAGGAAGAATTCGTTTGTCCACCTTTACCAATACATCAAACAACATTCCTACATGGCGCTTAATAGACCTATCGTTCATGAGTATCTGCATAGAAGTAGGTTTGGGGATACCCAATCCTAGCTTTTTAAAAATCACAAGGGGCATCAAGTTGATGCTTGCCCCCAAGTCGCACAAGGCCTTTTGGAATACAAACAATCCAATTGTACATGGTATGGTGAATGCACCTGGGTCTTCTCTCTTTATAGACACATTGCTAGTCATTACTTCACTACAACTATATGACATCTCAATCGTGCCCATGTCCACCACCTTTTTCTATTTAAGTAATTCCTTCATAAATTTGGAGTATCCTGGCATCTGCATTAGAGCTTTGACCAAAGGAATGTTTATCGACAACTTGCTGAACATGTCAACAAACTTGCTAAATTTTTATTCTTCCTTCTTCTTATTTAGCCGATGAGGGTACGAAAGAGGTCCTTTAGGAGTTGTGGTAGGTATGTTTTGCACAAGAGTGGGTCTACCTCGTCATCGATGGTTACTTGGGGAGAGGACTCTACCTATTCTTTATCTTCATCACTTCCAGCACTTTCTGAGGCACTCGATGCACCAAGTTCTTCCCTTACCTTTGGAGTTTTGACCACATTATCATGCACCACCTTTTCATCTTTGTCTCTTGGATTCTTGCCTCCTTCAGGAGTAGGCTCCTTTGGTTTCACAACTTGTTCTACAACGGGTCCTCTTTTCTAACCGGTTTTTCATCCACTGCTAGTAACGATAGCCATGATGTGCCCATCATTTGGACTTCAAGTTGTTTTATGGAGGTAGAATTAGAGCTCACAGTCGTATAAAGTGTTGAGACTTTGCTTTTAAGCTCATGCACCCCGGTGTGTCTTGTGTCCACTTTTCTAGCACCAAGGAAAACATGTCCTCTAACTTGGAATGCCTGGGCTCGCTTGTGGTTGGTTGATAGAAGGAATCATCTTTGATTGGGGGAACATAAGGGCTTCGATAGTTGTGTTTCTCACCATACCTGTCCCGATCATTTCTTATCCAACCTTGATTCTCTTCCCTCAGGAGATAGTACCCGGGATGAGAACCCGCCGACACAAAACATAGCTTACCATCAACCTCAACCATGCACTCTTCACCATTAGCTTGTATCTATGACGCATTCATAGTATTCACCCCATTTGCACCAATTACATGACATGCCAAGAGATTGATTTGGTTAATCATCTTGGTCATTGTTTCGTTGTGGATTTCCCCTCTTTTTATAATCTCGTTTGCCAAGATGGATGGGGATAATTCCGAGATTGGAAAATCCGTCTCTCGTGTGTACCAAGCTTGGTTGGTTTTCTTCATCCGTTCTAAGAAAGTCAAGGCAACGGGAAATCACATATACATGAAGGTGCCACCTCCAAGGTTGTCAGCCATTTTCTTGTTCAAGGAGTTCAATGATCGATAGAAACTTTGAAGCAACACATTGTCCGATAACTCATGATTTGGACATAAGACAAGCTTCTTCTTGAAGCACAACCAAGCCTTATGTAAGAGTTCATCCGAGAGTTGCCTAAAGTTGGTAATCTCGTCTCTTAGTTGCATCATGTGAGATGGAGGAAAGAATCTCAAAGTGAATGCTTCAACCAACTCGGCCCAAGATGTTATAAACCCGTCTGGCAATTCTTCCAACCACGATGTGGCTTCCCCCGTCAAGGAAAATGGGAATAGGCACAATCGAATGGACTCCTGGGAGATGTTTTGAATAATATATGGTTGCAAAATCTCCCCGAAGTTCCGAATATGCCGGTTGGAATTATCATGTGCTGCTCCCTTCATTTGGATTAAGTGGAGCATGGTGCTAGTCACATGAAAAACAACATTTCCTACCATAGGGGGTAGGCGAATTGCACCTACACCCCATTGCATCATAGGCTCAGCCTCTTCGTCCTCTATGAAGTCATCAACGCTCTCATTGTCATCGGCCTCATTTATAGGCTAGCCTGCTTAATCACAACACAAACAAAAAACAATAGTAAAAGAAATAAGTACTCTCAAGTGACTTCAAAATGACAATAAAAAATAGCTATCAACTCAAGTCCCCGACAATGACGCTATTTTTTGATGAACGCTCAAATAGTGCTCTCCAAGTAGGAGGCCACGACGATCGTGCAACAAAACAAAATTTATAAACCCAACGAGTGTTGGGGTCATATCCAAGGGACTTGGGTAGCTATATGTCAATTTTAATGGATTGAGTTCAAGGTGAGAGTAATTTCTCAAAACAACAAGTAAAAGGATGGGGGAATTGGGAATGTTGTCACTACAATCGTAATTCAATTTTAAAAGCAACAAAACTAAAGCGGGTGTACCAAGTCGACTAGATGACTAGGGATGCATATCCGATCGGGCTTTGGTTATGGGATAGAGTGATTATCAATTCATACCTATTCTTGCTTAATGACATGAATAACATTGGTAATAGGTAAGATTTACTTATCTCTAGATCAACAATCTTATATCCAATGATCTTGGTTAGAGAATCATCGGTTTGATCAATAAACAACCAATCTAGCTTGGGGAGTTCACACGATCTCTAGCTTAGAACCTTAAATGGAAGAATCCATTGATAAAAGCTATCTCTAGCCTCAAATCTGAGTGGAATCCCAAGTTCCCACTAGTAATTTCACATATGAAACTATGAAATCCTTTCTCAAGCAATCACATAATCAAGTGATGAAAATTAATGTTTGCAACCACAAATTTTAGGATTAAAACTTGGTGAAATTACTAGACCCATGTCAATTAAGCAATTATAAGATAGAATAGATAACACCCACACCCATAATCAATACACCTCTAGACAAGATAATTTAGCAACTCATAGTAAGAGAGAAAGAGATACCAGCTGGGTAATTCAAAATCCCTTCCATTAGAACTGAATCTCAAGTTCTAGATTCAATTTGAGCACAAAAGTGTTAACCAAGAGAATTAGATTGAATCCCTCTTCTAAATGGAGATGAAAAACTTAGTCTCTAAGCTAAAAACTCTTCAAAATATTTAGAATGATAAAAGTTATTTACAATTGTGCCTGAATAGGTCTTTTATAGTTTCCCAAAATGTCACTAAAAATTAGGATAAAAATACCCTTCAGGAGGTGTTCGGCGCGATGTGCAGTTGGCATGTTGTGTTGTGCGCGTCGCACACTGCCTCCAGTTTAACCAATGACTTCAGCTAGAATTGGGAGTTCTATGCGAAAGGGGTACGGTTCGCACCTCAGGATGTGCGCATTGCACAACGACCGCACCCCATGACAGAATTTTCAGTAACTTTTGCAGCTTGTGCAGAGGAGGTGCGGTTCGCACCTCGCCTGTGTGTGTCTCACAACCACGACATCTCTGGTCAGAATCTTCAGCCTTTCTAAACACTTCACACTTCACTCCTTTTGGGCTCTTTTTGGGTCCATTTCCTTGTTTATCATCATCTATCAAAAGTACCTTGTCATAACCCAACTACCGGGCCATGCCGGAACCTACTCTGATCCACCTAAATAGGAGAACCCTTACCACCCGAACCAACATGCAATGCGGAAAAGAAAATAACCATTAAGTAAGTCCCTTTTATACATGAGAAATCCTTTTACAAATATCTAGAAAAACTTTATACAATAACTTTTGAAAAATAACAACCTTTAGAACTTGCATAAATTTACTAACAATATAACACAACCTCCCAGAACCTAGTCTAAGCCGGTACAAGAGCTTCTACAAGATGAGATTATAACATAAGATGGACACAACTCCCACCATAGAAGGAAGTCGGAGCTGCTGGAAGATCACCGCAATCCTGAACCTGTGAAACGTCACCAACCTTGCAACCAGACTATATCCAAAAAAGTATAGCAAGAGTAGAATCATTATAAACACACGTACTGGTAGGCATCATCGGCTGACCCGAATTCACTCTTACCATCATATAAAAATCAAGATAAAATGTAAAAGGTAAATGCTTCACCACTTTTAACATCATTTTTATCAATCCAATGTCCATGCCCGGACTACCCTTCTGTTACCCAAGTCAACCGCCTTGACTAGATATTCAGACTTAACCCGGCTAACTTCCCAACCAAACCACTTATACCCGTAGTATTACTTACCAGTGCCCGGACCCTTCACGAACCTCTAGGAAAACTTTCCATCCTGGTTATAACAACTAACAACTACAACCTCAGACTTTCAGTCTTACTCCCAATTTACCAATCACATGAAAATCACATAGCAACCATTGGCACCTTCAATGACAACAAACGGAGTTACATCTAAATCCCTTTCTAATCACGAAACCCGGACTCTCCAAGAATCCTTTAACAACACCTAAGTGTTCAACATGCTACCCGGTCTACACCAAGGCCAACTCCTAGTTATAAATCCCAAGAAATCCATGACCTTCATTGGTACACTCAATGACAAAAAATTATGAACATATAATCTCTTGTTGCATAGTGCAGACCCAACCCTGATTCCCCTAACATATCTATGTGTTACCATGACAAACCCGATCGACACCAAGACCAACTAATAACAAACATAATAACCCGGTCTATACCAAGACCAACTAATAACCAACATAGTAACCCGGTCTACACCAAGACCAACTAATAACCAATATAATAACTCTAACTACACCAAGATCAAACTAATAACCAACATAATAACCCGATCTACACCAAGTCCAAAATAATAACCAACATAATAACTCTGTTTACACCAAGACCAAACTAATAACCAATATCATAACCTGGCCTATACCAAGACGAAACTAATAACCAACATAATAACCTGGCCTCTCAAGGACCAAAAATGCAATAACACAATTCATAAACAAAACCCGGTTCACTCAGGTAACCATTAATAAAGATGCAACAATACAATAAAATAAACTCGTACCAGGTGTGGTACCTGAGCCAACCGTTAGTGTTATCCCATACCAGGCATGGTACCTCAGCCAACCATTAGTATTCCCGTACCAGGCATAGTACCCGATCCAACTGTTAGTATTCCTGTACCAGGCATGGTACCTGAGCTAACCGAATGTCAAACCAATCCACAGTAACAAACAATGAACAATCAACTTGTAAACCAACAAGCAAAATACACAGTTCAATTCACCAGATTGTTAAACAGGATCTTAAGACATTACTAAATCATTCCCTAAGTAATGCAAACATCATACAATTACTTAGATAAGAGTACACAAACATACAAGGTATACAAGAGTCAATAACCATCACCTACCCAATTTCGCATACACTATGAACCGTTTAATCCCATCCGGAGACCCTGAATCACCCATTTAAATATGCCATTAGATACCTTTATTCCTAGCCCTCCTCCTAGGACTGAGGTACAACATGGGAAAACCTCCCCTAGCCTTAGAAACACAGCCATTAGGATATTATAATTATACCAATTCATTTTTTGAAACTTCCGTTCCTTGCAAATTAGTTAATTACTAACCCTTTCAGGTTTCCCAAACCTTCCCGACATCCTAGTCCCTAAATTTCATTAGCAAAACCGTACCAAAGAGTATACACCCAGAATATCACAAAGCACTATCACAAATCTACTATTTCCAGTTCAACCAAACAACCCGACAATCTTCCTCCACACTCCGTGCCCGAAGGCCTAGACATGGATTCTCCCTTTTATCTGCACAATAAATAGGAGATGAAAATAGGTCAAAAGTCTACTCAATGAAAAACCTAGCCTACCTGGATGCCAAGAAGCTACACGATGCAATTTCTAACTCCGTGAAGGCATTCCTTGATGGATGACAGACCCGATATCCATGGTTTCGCATTCTTTTAGCCAGAATCCCTCCTCCCCATGGCTCCAAAACATTGGAGCAGCCTAAGAGGAATTTTAGAACAACTCTTGTCTGTTTTTGACTAAAGAAGGGAGAATGGCATTATAAATCCCATTTCTGGGCTTTCTGGTTCTGTCATTCTGCTATAGCGAACTGGAAACTGCTACGGCGGTACCTCTATAGAGACCTAAATTCTGCTACAGCAGTGTAATGACTCTTCCGGTCATTTTCATGTATACGTTTTCCTTGTACTGTTAGAGCTTTCCTGTAGCGGCCTCAAGTCATTTATGACTTGTTGTGACCGGTGGTTCGATGTCCTGGCCGTTCGATTAGTCATTATGATCCATTTTCTGTCTTAGAAGCTGAGTATCAAATTTGTGTGATGATAAATTGCGTTCGTATAACCTTAACCTCCATTCCGTATCAAGGGCTTGCGAGCCTAAATTAAATAATTTTATTAACATCGCGCGTATTTGAAAATATTTTATTTTAAAGATTGAATGTGGTAAAAAGTTATATTTTTATTACCTTTTTAATGTATTTTAAATGTCGATGAAAAATACTTTTGTTATTATACACTTGTGTATCTATTTATTTTATAAGGTTTTTTTTCATTGTAATATTTTAACGAAAATAGTAAATTTATTTATGTTGAAAATTATTATTATAATATAGTAGGTTTTATTTGAAATGATTTTCTATTAATTATGATATATTCAAAAAGTTATATTTATTTTACCACGAACCTATGCAATACCCAAGTACATATAATGCGGTGCAAATAATTTTGGGTTGGTGTAAGGTGGACATTTTTCACCTCCACGTGGAACCATTAGGATAGGACAACAATTATTCCTAAATTAGGTGGCATCACTTGCCTTTATCACCATATAAATATTAGTAGTTAGGTACAACTTTAGGTATTTTTTTTGCAACTACTTATCTGTGTGTATATACATTTACACGGATTCAACAACAATTTCTCCCTTAGTTAAAAAGTTGTTCTTCAAAATATATTTTGATGCAGTGCTTGATCTTTGAAAGAAAATTGATTATTTACATCAAGTTATTCAAGCCCGAGTTCAAGTTTTATTTCATTTCGTAGCTTATCGGAGCGGGTCGAGCTCGGAAATCATTGTCCTAGCAGCTTGTCATCGGACGACAGGTAGGTTATGGTTTAAACTCCATAGAATTAGCATATATCGGATAAAATTGTACTAGCTGGCATCCTTGGGTTGGATTATTAGGTTGGTACCACAGACCTTGACCGCTTTATTCCTGTCTGCCTACTTTTGTTCCTCCATTGCTTGTAGTACTTGCCGATATGTTTTATTTACCCTTGTGGTCCTGTGAGGCCTTGTTGACTCTGGAACATAGAAGGTGGGATATTGGGAATGTCCGCGAGTCCTGGGCATAGAATTATCCTTCTAGGTTGGTTATGCTTGCTGAGTAGCTGTGGGCCTTTGTAGGGTCGATAGGTTGAATGTGAGCTGCTGGGCAGCTATTGTGCTTGATCATACCATTTCCATGCATATAAAGAGGTTTTATCCATGTTTTACTACGGTTTTGGCTTCGGGCCTACTGGCACTATTTCTAAACCTTGCATGGCCCCGGGGGCCCATTTTTAATGGAAATGAATTAGAAATTGTTTGATTTAACTTGTGAATATTCTTGGGTAAAAGAAAGTAAAATTATGATTTAAATCGCCATTTTTAAGATTAACGCTAGACTCGGCAGGGCCGGGGTGCTAGTTGAGCTTTCTTGCTACTTGAGATAATTTTATCCTAGGTCGTACCGAGCATCTGAGATGACTTTCTACTATTTAGACTCGGGTATGCCCGGTCACCCTTGGAGGGGTTTTTGAGATATTGTCCTACTACTTTAGTCCTGGACATGGTGTGGGCATGCATATTCGAGACTGGGTCTCTATCTTGAAATCGGACTTGCTTCCGGATGACATGTTTTGATATTGATTTTTAGTATGGGGTCGGGTACCTCCATGGACCTTGCCATCCGGGCCTGGGGCTTTGGGCTGCGTGTGACGGAGGAAGGGTATATAGTGGAGTAGAGGTATACGGGCAGTGTCCTTCCATGGAACCTACCTGCTGGGCCGGATCAGCACTGGAGGAGGTACATACAAAGATACCATTTAACTTGAGATCTTCATACATCATATCATTCATTGTTTGAGGTTCCACCCTTGTTTGTTGTTTGTTGATTGTACGCTTCGGTAGTATGGGATGCCGGAGGGTTTGTTTTCACTTGTTTGTGTTACTCGGTTGTATGGGCGTCCGGGGGACTGTAGGTAGCCTCTTGCTATTTACTTACAGAATTGTTTCCTGTTATGGTTAAGTATGGAATTGGTTACTGGTAGACTGTTAGTTTGTGAATTTGAGATTGATATGATTAGTTGAGTTTGATTCATGTCTCTGAGCATGCCTATCATTACTCTTTCTCTCTTCTTCTTACACTTGAGGTTACCGGTATACTGTCCATTTCATAAACTTATTATGTATACATTATCATTGCAAGGACCCCATGTGCGTTATTTCTTACTTCCACCTGTGCCTATGGTCTATATATTCTGCTTGCTGGCCTCTCATGTGGTTCTGTTGATTTCCCTCTGGGCTAGTTCTTGTTCACCTTTCATTGATTTCTGTAACTACTTGTTTCTATTCTGTCTGTTACTACGGTTTTATCTTATATGCGCCCAGTCGGTCTATGATACCTACTGGGTACCTTATGCTTCGCATTTGGTGCTCACCCTACCCCCTGCATCTTTTGGTGCAGATCCTTGCGTGGGCCATCGCTGTTAGATCGCTGTGATTCGTGCTTGGAGATCTGTTGGGGACTACTCTAGACTGAGGGTGAGCTCTTGGCGATCAGAGCTTAGCTTTAGTTTATCTTTTGCTTTATATACTCTATTACCATTCGAAGACATCTGTATACGTTGTTTTGGATCGTTTGTATTCCTTATATGTAGTTCTGGCTCTATACTATGATACCAGGTCTTGGTGTTTGGTTTAGTTTCCGCATATATATATATATATACCTATTATCTATTATCTTCATCTTGTTCCCTTACTTTCGCTTATTAAACTATTCTCCCGCCTATTTGTTAGATAATAGCCCATTACTAAATGTCCTGGGCTACAGGAATTGGTTCGCCTACTGGAGGGGTTGTAGGTGCCATCATGACTGAGAAATCGGGTCGTGACAGCTTGGTATCAGAGCTCTAGGTTCACCAGTGTCATTGGTATAGGAGACAATGTCTAGTAGAGTCCTGCAGATCGGGGCGGAGACGTCCGTACTCAATATTTGGGAGGCTACAGTGACATTTTAGGAAATTTGACTCTTTCATTGCTTCTGTGTCATGCGTAGGACCCTTGAAGTTTCTATAAATCTTATTTGTTCTACTTCATTCTTCCGCAGATGGTTCGTATGAGATCATCGGCATCACGCGAAGATGAGCCTCCCACTCCAGCTAGTGGTCGAGGACGCCCTCGAGCAGTGGCACCTGTTAGAGCGGCTATAGTTGAGATAGAGCCCGAGTAGCATGTGGATCAAGGGGCATCCCAAGTACCACCAGCTCTAGTGCCCACTTCTGTGCCAGCTCTAGCCGCAGCTCAGTCTCCAGATATTCGGGGATTACTATTACAGCTTTTAGGTATGATTGGAGAGCGGCCTTCTGAGGTAGCATAGACATCCGCTCAAGGGGCAGCCCTGGGTGCACAGAGTTCAGGAGCGCAGCCTGCTTCTATGGCTCCCCGTGAGGAGGTCATTCCGATCCCATCTGTTTCACAGCCTCTTACTCTTCGCCCAGCTATGACAGAGTCGGAGCAGAAGGCGTTGGGTAGGTTCTTGAGGCTAGCAACTCCGAGGTTTGCTGGTACTTCTGGACAGGATCCACATGACTTTATTACTACTTGTGAGGAGATGTTGCATAATTTGGGTTTGTTGGAGACTCACGGGGTTGGTTATACTACCTATCAGTTGGAGGGCCCAGTGAAGTTATGATGGAGGGCCCATGTTGCTTGTAGACCACCATCGTCACCTCTTTTAACCTGGTCTGAGTTTTATGAGGGCTTTATGGCCAAGTTCCTACCTCAGAGTGATCGTGAGCATCGCAGGGAGCAGTTTACTCACCTTATGCAGGAGTCTACGACTGTCTCAGAGTATGAGACCCATTTTCATCAGCTAGCACTGTTTAGAGCTATGATCATTCCTACTGAGGTAGATAGGATTTGCAGATTTGTATGGGGATTGAGGCCAGAGATCAGGCAGCCAGCTGAGATATTGATTGTCGGTGGTCAGTCATTTCAGTCTATCGCAGACTATGCCCGTACTATGGAGGACTTACAGCGACATGATCAGGGGTCTAGAGATAAGAGGCCTCAATATTAGGGTGGCTACAGTGGTTCCCGATATGGTGGTAGAGGTTCTGGCCAGTAGGGCCGGGTTTATCAGCCACAGCAGCACTAGGGTCAGTCCAGCTGACCTGTTCAGGCTTCCCTTCAGACTTTCGGTAGTACCCAGTTCGAGCAGGGTCAGAGCAGCCATCAGGGCTATAGCGGCCAGTCTTCGAGGGGTACAGTTTCTGGGACATCAGGCCGTGGTGGTTATATGGGATCTGCTGTTTCATCTCGACCGAGTAGGCCACCAGGGCTTGTTTTACTTGTGGTGTGATTGGTCATTTTGCTAGAGATTGCCCTCAGCAGGGTACAGTTCAGTTGGCCGAGCCTTTATGAGCAGTTCAGCCTCTGGCTAGAGGGGGTGGTCATCAGGGTAGAGGTGGTGCTCCGCGTGTCAGAGCAAGTTGTAGGGATGGCGGTCGGGCAGGTGGAGGTCGTCGTCAGTTTTACGCGGTCCCTAGGAGACCAGAGGCAGAGGCCTCAGATGCTGTGATTAGAGGTACAATTTTTGTGTGCCATCAGTCTGCTATAGCTTTATTTGATCCTGGATCCACTTGTTCATATGTATCTGCCTACTTTGTGCCTTGTTTGGGGTTGGCTAGTGAGCCATTATCTGTTCATGTTTCTGTTTTGACCCCAGTAGGAGATTCTTTAGTAGTGGATCGGATTGTGAGATCTTGTATGCTATCTATTGGTGATTCAGAGACTTGGGGTGATTTTGATGATTTTGATATGCTAGATTTTGATGTGATACTGGGCATGGACTAGTTATCCCCTCACCGTGTAGTTTTGGATTGTTATGCCAAGACCATTACCATGGCTGTGCCCGGTGTATCCCCGGTTGTGTGGCAGGGTTCGGTGAGCCATGCACCATCTGGGATCATCTCTTGTCTTCGAGCTAGGAAGTTGATTTCCCGTGGGTGTTTAGCTTATCTAGCATTTGTCAGAGATGCTAGTGCTGACCCTACTTCTCCTGAGTCTGTTCCTGTGGTTAGAGACTTCCTTGATGTGTTTCCTACCGACCTGCCAGGCCTTCCACCTGAGAGAGATATTAAGTTTTCTATTGAGTTAGAGTCGGGCACCAGACCCATTTCTATTTCTCCTTATTGTATGGCTCTGGCTGAGTTGAGGGAGCTTAAGGAGCAGGTCCAGGATCTTTTAGCTAAGGGGTTTATTAGACCGAGTGTGTCACCTTAGGGTGCTCCTGTTCTCTTCTTGAAAAAGACGGATGGATCGATGCGCATGTGTATTGA